>NMRA01000213.1:448321-599815 GCA_002633005.1 Phoronis australis
TTTCTGTTTTTTTTGCCTTTTTTCTTGGATAATACTTCAGAAATCAAGGAAAATGCTTGATTTTTAGAAGTAAAAACCCCCCTCCCGACCTCCCCCCATTCGGTGCTATGCGCATCTACAATTGTGGTTCACTTTGCGCAAATGCTTACTTACAGCCGGACAAAATGTTGGCCCCCCCTCTTGTGATATCCTAGATCCGCCACTGATACATGTATATGTTTGCCCATTTTATCTGTTTCGGGGCCTTTATCTACACGTTTAGGATGAGTAGTCAGAGTGATTAGTTAATTTCATTTTGAAATGTAACTGCATCTGATATTTGGAATGAATATCCTACTAATCGGCACTAATGGTCTAATTAATACATAAAGATGTACACTTTTGGATGAGGACATGAACATGTTCCTGCCAATTCTTCACAGCAACTGTAAAGTGCCCGTAATACAAATTTTATATATTTTAAATAAATGCTATAAAATACAATTTATTATTAAACGTTGTAAATGAATAAGTGTATTATAAACAATGTATTATAAATAATATAAATTGCTGTGTTAGACTAAAAAGTCTTTTGAGTCATGGGCATGATGATTGTTCCCTTTTATGCTACTATTACATCTAGGTTACACTTTTGGGTTATTTATAATTACAAAACAATTAAAGCTGCTGTCAGGTATACAGAATTAGTATAATTATCTGTAAGTTAAATTACTTCTCTTTTGCGTCTGGTATAACATATGACGGTACCAGGCATTGTTCCCTACTCTTATACATGTACACCTAATTCTCGAATGTAGGCCTGGCATGCCTGCAGAGACTTCGCTATTTTCAACCTTTTTATTCAGGCCTTGCATCTGTTCAGTGAACAAAGGAGATTGCTGCATTCCGTGAAAAGTTATGATTTTAACAGCCAGTAAAATTTCGGATTACATGGTCTTGGAAGAGAATTTCAGCATTAAAGAACCACAGTTTGCGAGTTCTGTTCGAAACGTTCCACTGGCTATACAACTTTACGATCATCTCCGTGAAAGGCGCGGAGTTGTTCTACAGGTGCATAAAGTACGCCGGTGCGTTCTAATCCTTCAAGTTGGGGTTTCAAGAGCTCTCAGTTTGACACAAATGCAATTGTCTATCTACCCTGCAACAGACCTTTGCCGCTGAGCCCTCCATTACGAAGAAAATGTGGTAGGCTAGGTTTGAAGGAAGTTTTGTGGACTAAATGGGAAGTGATTGCCAAGAACGGTACTTAGTAGATCCCAGTGGAGTTGTTTCCATTAAAATGAGTCCAGGCGTTTGGCCTATGTTCCTGTTGACTACTCGGATACGGAAGTGCCGCTTTTTTGAGAGCATATTCTTGTCGTATCTTGAATACTTCGCGAATCCAAGTCCCTTCAGACAAGTAGAAAATGTTAAACTCTGGATGGGAATGGTATATTTTAACCTCAGTTCCTGGAATCTGGAGTGAAATAGCACTCGTAATTACGGTTTCCTCTGTTGCACAGGGGAGTGGTGAACTTATCATTGTAGGCGCTTATTGGTCATTTTGCTGGTGGTCATAGCACGGTAAAAAGACATGTCTTTATTAAATTTCTAAATCTTTGAAAAACTCCATAGATGTGTACTTGCTGTCAGTTGCTCCTGTTTTTCTGGTTTCTTAGACAGCTGCGCAAAGGAGGACGTTCGTTGACCCAGGCCTGTAATAAGGTCAAAATCAGCCTCTCGAACAATGTGTGGTCTTAGTCCAGAGTGGTTCTCTGACCAAAGCACTACTACGTGGACTCAGTCGATGGCTGGCTACCGCTGTCCACTGCTTTTGTTGGCGAACATAACACAACTCGATCAATGTCCGATTTATAGATTTCTAATGCTAACCCTTGTAATCTCGTACGTTTTTCACTCAAGACCGTTAATCGGATATTCTACAGGTTATATTTCGCCAATATTTATATATCAGGGGTGCAGGCAGTGGTCTAAGCCCGACCATAGCGAACCTGTCAGCGATAGTTCAAGTGAACTTGCAAACTGATACACTGGCAATGAATTTTGGTTTAAACCCTGTCACCTGGACATTTTTCGGAACATCAATTTTTTTACCGTAGTTCTAAAACGGAACATGTTGAAAACAGGTCTTTAGTCTTGTGTGGTGTTTTATCTATGAAACTGTGCTCCGATCATATTACGTAGACCAGTCTCAGTCACTGCGGCGCATAAGTTTTCTGTGATCGGATCCCATTGACCCGTTGTTCGGTATGTCAACTACGTGCTATAAAATGTAACAATTTCGTAAAATGTAACAACTGTTACATTTCACGTCATTGTTACAATTTATGTTGCTAAGCCTTTCCTGTTGTTACGCAGGCGACAAATGTACCACTGTTACATTTTACGAAACCAACCTCTTATTGAAAATGATAAAATCACGAACAAGAGGTATACATGTATGACACGGCAGGGGGGTACTGGAGTATCTTTGGGCGAGGGGTGCCGCCCGAAAAACTCGAATGCCTACATGTACCCGTTTAGAGAGTGGGCTCAGACAAAAACGTGAGATTAATTTGCGCAAAAATTCACATTTTCGCACAGATTTGTTCCGGAAATTCACGAAAGGTGTCTTTTAGATATAATTTTGTCGAAAATGGCACCATTTTGGAGAGTATTTTTTCTGTGAAAAAAGCACCTTTCTTGTCGGTACTTTTCGTATACCTCTTCTATAGGAATGCATTCCGGGCTGACACGACATGATATTACATAGGCGGCGCACCACAGGAGGATGGGGGGAGGAACTATAGCTTCCACTTTCTTCAGTGCTGCGCCGCACATGGTCCATAGGCGGGGCACTACCGGGGCTGAGGGGGCTTTAGCGCCCCCACATTTCCAGTGCTGCGCCGCCCATTATTTTGCTACCTATTATCATTTTTATTTGTATTACATTACTATTACTAATACTACTGCTGTTACTACATTAACTACTTTTACTTCTATTACTCGTTTTCGTTATAGTAGTAATATTATTGTTATTAATATTTTAAATTTATTTAACGAGGACACAACACATGTTTTTTGGAAAGTGCTAATACATCATGGTCCTCAAAGATTTTAAAATCATCTCATTCATAATTCAATGTTTTCATCGGACTTTCCATAGTGTATAGCGAGTGCTGCTCCTATGTTCAGCCTTAACGACACTGTGAGGAAAGTCTTGACAGCTGTGGATACACATTAGGCATACTTTTAGGAAACGAGGAGGTTGACATTTAAAATCTTGTTTAGACGTGCACCAATTTCAAAAATTGATTGTTTGTGAAGTATCGGAAAACACTTTATTGTTTGTAAATATAACTATATCTATTTGTAGTTTGCCTAGAAAAACTGAATTCAGTCAGCAATATTTTACTCTCGACTTACATCTAGACGTGAGGATACCCACCGTGTAATCATTTTTGTCTCTTGTTGAATACACTCCTTTTCAAAGAACTAGGGATCGTTCCACTACGATGTGTAAGTTAAAAAATTGCATTAAGTTGAACTCTGGAGGTAGACATTTTTTGAGAACTAACGACTAGTAGGCTGCGGTCGCTGGGTCATTAGAATAGGTGTTTATGGACAAACAAAACACGCAACAATTTTATCTAGAACGGGGCCCAATATTCTTAGAGAAAAACATAGTGATTTAACAGAGTTTCCTTATCTGGCACCTCATGAGATACGTGACTTCATGTCCATTAATAATAGAATGCCCAATCTTTGTCTTTATTTATATGTACTTTGAACTAACAAACATTGACCAAATAGCAATTTTAATAGAAAAAGAAAGTGCGTGGTTTTGTAGTCCAAAAGGCCGACAGTCAGCTGCTTTTGAACTATTGCCCTTTAAATTATCGACCTAGACCTGGTTTGAGCAAAATGATCACGCAATTTCAGAGTGCAAAATGTTTTCTATTTCCCCAGCTAGGTATTTCATTTTTACATATACACGTCACGGTTTGATCTGTTGCTACCAAAACCGTTTTCATTCGTAACTCCTTGTATGTGGAGCAGGGCAATTACTGCATTAGCGATGACTTCAAGGCACTAAAACTCTGGGAGAAATATACCAACCTATCGTGGACTAAAACTGGTGTTTTTTCTATTAAATTGGCTTTCGAAATGGAATTCGCCATGAAATTTTTTGTTATTGTCGTTTGTTCGCGAAGAACTGCGATAAATATTAGCCAAATACATGTAGGATGTTACTGTTGTGCGTATCAAGGGAATTGTATTTACTGTAATGTCAGAGACACAATTGGTTTATGACCTGTGAGTGTCAACAAAAGATTGAGAGAAGCTTTAACAGTAAAAAATTGTTACTTGATCCTGGAAACACCTTTCGTGGGGAGTTGAAACTGTGCGTGTACATTTTTGACCATACCATAAAACTACTCATGTTAAAAACATGGAAAGCAAACAGGGACACATCTATAAATTTGACCTGGTACATTTGATAGAATTTCATTCAAACAATCCGAGAAAGAAAGCGTTAAGTGTGTGAACGGTTTTCTTCCGTCTGATAAATATCATGCAAAGTCATGAAAGATTACATCGCTTTCGTAAAATTTAACAATGGTACATTTCTCGCATGTGCATTCGACGTAAATTATATCAATCACATCAAATGTAACAACTTGTTAAATTTTAAGAGAAGCCTACATGTAGCAACGTTAAATGTAACGAATATGTTACATTTTACGTCATACCAGTACTATCCTATTATCTCAGCAAGAAAGCATGATGACGTATTCAAGTGCATGTGCTAGTAAATGTATTATTCACGTTCTGTCTTCAACAAAAGCGGTCGTGTAAAAATCCGGATTTGTGAAATTCCAAATAGCCTGGTTTTCGCGTTCTCAATACCCATGATGTCATGTTGTGACTGAGTGGTCATCGGTTCAGGAGTCACTACTGTCCATTGTGCTAAAACCAGAACGTGCTAACAACGGATCCGTGCCTCCCACCGTATAACGGGTAAAATCAAAACGCGGAATTATTGAACTAGGTAACGTTACAGGCCTAGCTTTCTGGCTGACAACGGCGAGTATCACGAAAACTATCTATTCCAACAACTTCCAAAAATCTTAAGCGTTCCCTTTTAAATACACGGTTACCTTGAAAAAATGTAGTTTTTGGTACCGCAGAGGCGATCGGCCATAACGTGTAAACCAGGATCACTCCATTTGATGCAATTAGAATATCCGGATATCAAAATTAATCACTTAATTATTGATAAGTTTTGTTGTTTTCGCCAAGACAGTCGAAATGTAAAGCATGAATAATTCATGTGGGCAGAGTTGAGCTTTAAACAATTTTAAATTAATTAATACACGTATAGGAATAAAATATCGTGAGAACGCTGAACGTCAGACTCGCCATAACCACAGGGGACCTTAGCTTCTGATCGTCATCAATACACTATATATACATGTAAAACAAAATGTTCTGACAATCGAGACTAGAAATTCCACTGGTGGTTCACTTCAGCCGTCCTTATCAAACACAAATCGCGATAAATTTCCGCAAAACAGATTTAACAAAACATGTTGAATTGTTGTTTATCCTGATAGCACTTACTTACACTGTACTGCTTCAACGAGTTCGCAACAAATTCGCCATCAAATCACAAAAGTCTTCCCAAAAGATCGACGCATCGCTTCATCTGTTAAAGGAGAATGCCACCCAAACAACAATCTATTTTGTATCAATTTAGATCGAGTAGCTCCATTCTATAACAGCAAGTTCAATTGCAGGTGGAGGTGTTGAAATTAACCAATGACGTAATCGGTTAGAACGCAGTCTGTTCAGCCGTTCACAACACGCTTACTGGTGCCAACTTCTCGCTTGAATGCATCGTTTTACACCAATAAATCATCAAATTTCGATGCAAAACCCTTACAAATACACCGTGTTCTGGAACAAACGTGTTGTTTTATTTGACTGTTGTGGATTTGTTTCTATTTGAACGTATCGTAGCCTAAAGAGTTTGGTCAAGGAGTGTGGACTCCTAGGTTCGGTAGGCCAATTAACCATGGTCGATCGCGGGAGTTTGGGTCAATTTGGTGATAAATTAGTCATTCTTCCATGATATACAGATGAGACAAATCTGTGTGTTGTGCTTTTAGACTTGCGATTTTTTCAGTTCTAAACACACAAAACGCTTGTTATCCCATCCAATGCCTCAGAACGTACCGATCAGGCCCGTCGCGGTCGCCGGGACTGGGCATTATGAACATTAACCAGCTTAAGTTGGAAACTAAACCTCCAGACAAGAAAAGACTATACTAGTGAGCCAAAGAAATAATGTTCACGTAATTATTTTGGTTAATTAGCCACGAAACTGCATATCTACTTAATTGTCTTAGGCCGCGAAGTCAAGTTGCCCTTTTACAGAACGTCACGTCAAAAGTTGTGCAGCAACAATGATGTCTATAATGTATTTGTATATCTAAATAAAGATTTCCCTAACATGTGACCATAGCATATAAAAACGAGTTATTGTTTCACAACAGCTTTCTGTCAGCAAACACTGAATCGCGCTCACACGGCCTCCGGTGCCTGGTCAATTACCTTTATTGCATCTGAAGCCGGTAACGCAGTGGTTTATTCATTGCTGGCTTCTCAAAACATTTGCACTCACAAATACTTCAAAGGCATTACAAATTGTATCTTATGAGACAGACTTTGCTTCAATTTTATATAAACATTGCTTGGGGTGAGTATAATTTATTTTGAAACAGAACGCAGACTAAAAAACGCCAACATGGCAACTCGCAATCCCGACTTAGATAGTGCATCCGACGAAGACTTCTCAGGCTATGAGTTCGAACCGAAATACAGTGATCAAGAAGTACTAGAGAGGCGCCGTGAACATGCACAGGCAAAGGAACGCATGAATAGCTCTTTGGTAAGCTGGCATTCGTTAAACTCACTCATTGGTTGTTTCATGGGCTCTTGCTGTTAGCAGGGTACTTTTCATTCTTCACTATACCGCGAGCCACTTCCTAAACATTTCGGACTCTCGAGGAAGTCGAAAAAATTATATACCCGTTTTCCTCGCAGCTCCATAGTTCGGTCAAGCGGAAAAGATACACCACAATATACATGTAGCGGCATTCACTCTGTAAATAACCCACTGACGTCGCTGCGTCGTTTCTCACCTTCCTCACAGGTTAACGCGACACCTTTCGGCAAAGTAAGGTCGACCGTACGTGAGGCGCTGTGGATATAGACCGATTAAGACTGTAAAAAGACTAATTAAATCGGGTGGCATTCTCCTTTAAAGGGGTCACATGAGTTACGATCGGAATTGTCTATTTGCGACGGAAGGTCACGACATCAATAGCCTTACACTTAGCCACTAAGTGGGGGTCAACAATATTTTGGACTTGAAAACCACTTGCCCGGACTTCAAAACCAATCACTGGATTGCAAAACGAAGTGACTGATGATCAAACATGTTCTCCGGACTTGGGTGGCGAAAAATACCTCGATTTCATCCAAATACAGGAGGATAGCATCATCTCACCAATAGATACATATACTTAAGTTCCAAATTTGATGAAAATCCGTTAAGGACCTGTAAAGATACAGAGGTAAATGGAAAAAAAATAAAATGGCCACTAAGAGGCACACTGAAGCACAGATCTGTCCGAAAGTCGTGGTCGTCCGTTGTCAACATCTTATAAATACATTTTTTGCTAAGCTTAGTAAAGAGCCTGCAAACGGTTTAGGAGATACAGCTATGGGCACAAAAAACTGCCATTAGGAGGCACCACAGTAGTTGAAGACGTAGGAAAATTATTGTGGGCCGTCCTCTTCATAGTAAGAACATGCACGCCAATTTTCGCATTCATTCTTAGGGGGGATGGTTGATAGAAGGGTGGACGCCAACAAACATACTCGAAAACAGTAAAAATGGCCACTAGGTGGCGCAAACTACACAGAGTCCATACGAACACGAGAGGAGAGCGTTATCTCACTAATATGCCAAATTTTATGAAAATCCGTGGAGCACCTTTGAAGTTACAGAGGTAAAGGTAAAAAAATAAACTTGGCACTAGGGTACACACCAGAAATCATATCCGTCCGAAAGTCGTCGTCCATTTTCAACATCATATAAATGCACTTGGTAAAGATCCTACAAACGGTTTAGGAAATACAGTCATGAGCGCAAAAAGAAAACAAAACTGCCACTAGAAGGCGCCACAGTAGTCGAAGTCGTCGGAATATCACCGTCAAACGTCCTCTTCATAGTATGAACATGCAGTCCAATTTTCACAATCATCCTTAGAGCGGTTTGGTTGATAGAGGGTCGTCATTTTACTAATAGATGCCTATTTGCCAAATTTTGTGAAAATAGGTTGAGGACCTTTGAAGATAAAAAGGTAAACGTGACCTGTTATTCTTGGACTTCATGAGATA
Source organism: Phoronis australis (assembly GCA_002633005.1). Classification (NCBI taxonomy): domain Eukaryota; kingdom Metazoa; phylum Phoronida; family Phoronidae; genus Phoronis; species Phoronis australis. Next base: position 456,773 of record NMRA01000213.1, read on the forward strand.
CATAATTTTCTATTTAACATTTTGGTATTCTTAGCCAAACAATACATTTACATGTACAAGAAGAGATGACACAAATATATACCTGATGTTCTCAAGTTTGTTACATATACTTATGAGTACTACAATGCTGAAAATTAATTGCATATAAACAGTTTGTGTATGAGAGCTTCTCTGCGAAATGTGAAAATTTTATTGTTCACGCTAACTCCACGTAGCAGTTGTTCACTTCATACGAGATACGAGAATTCTCCCTCCTGAGGTGAGCATGCGTGAATTAATGGATGTACTTGTTTGTTTATTTTTGTGCTTGTTTTTCAACGGTAAAAATATCTGAAAAAATATGCAATTTCTCTTTCTATTATATTAGAAGATAAAATATAAATCAAAATTATTATTTTATCAATTATTTTCTTTTGTCAGAAATAATGTGTGTAGGTATGTACGTGTGTATGTATAATAATCCTTTTGCGTCGTCGCATAAAAACGCATATTAAACGTTATCGTTTACTTCGTCGTTGGCCGTTTTTGTTCCTTACAACCCACTAATAATGAAACCTAGTTCAAATCCCTCAGTTAAATCACTGTGTTCTAAAGATATAGATGCCCGTTTCATATAAAATAGTTGCGCGTTTTGTACACATATGTCCGTTACCAGCTATTCTAATGACCCCGTGACCGTAGCGTTACATGTAACAGTGACGACTGAAATTGAATTCTTTACTTCTCAGTAGTAGGTGAACGTTCTTTCCCTGCACCGGAACTGATTTCAGCTTTTGTTTGCCAGACAACGGTGACATCTGGCAAGTTGTAATATAATCGCGAAAAAAAGAATTTTTTATAGCTAATGTCAATAGCTAATAATCTCCTTCAGAAATTCTGTTTTTCAGCCAGAAAAACGATAATTCCCCTTTAAATCATCAGCAAGATATTTGTTAACTAAACACCTTAAAAGTCCGTTGTTCGCATATGATACATGTAACTTTCGCTCTCGTTAGAATGACTTGTACTGCAACGAATCTCGATATACTAACCAGCTGTGACAGTCATCATCAAGTGTGTTGTATAACTTACTGTTTATTTATCGAATTTTGCAAGCCTGTCGGAAGATTCATTGTAAACTGACATTTTCTTTAAAATGATCTGGAAATTGGCTCATCATTCTTTTTCGGAAGACATTTTTCAATTGCAAATTACCATTTTTCCTTATTTTTCCCTATAAGTTGGCCAACCACAGCCTTTGTACACGTGTTGCCACTGGTCGCTTCAAAACCTTCAGCATTTCGATTTATGTAAAGCACGACTCAAGCTGTGGAATCGGAACCGGTACGAGTGCACCCCGTCTCCACCGGTAGCGCGGTTGCGGCCTTGTGCAAATAAAGGTTAAGGCCGTCAAGGTTATGTACATACATGTAGAACCCTCAAAAATATACAGGTATGGTAAATTTCGGAACATCATATTTCAGAAACAGCTGATGGAATTCATATGAAACCTTCAGATAATATGCTTCATACGCTGAAGAATAAGTTACGAATGTTTCACATTTTCATGAGGTGCTATCAAAAATAGGACTTTGACGAAAAAGCTCCGAAGTTGCACGAAAATGGGATGATAATGTCGAAAGTTGTAACATCGTTTTTGAGATTCCATCTTGGACATTTGCATCGAACAAAACGTCATCATGATTTTGATACCATTGTTTTGCTACAGCCTTCGTTTTTGCTGAAATTTATTTAAAAGATAGGACCTCGTGACACAATAAATGTTGGGTTGGCATAAAACGACAATTCAAATTCTACAGGCTCCAGGGGAGGATCCAGGATTTTGAGTTAGGAGGGGCCAGGGCAGAGTATTAGCCAGGGTTTTGGCCGTCAGACATTCGCACCCACGAACTGCCAAATGGAATCTGGGAGAATTTTAAGAGTCCTTGGCCCCCCTCTAAATCCGCCACTGGGTTCTCCGCGCTTCCAGAAAATATATATTTTTACCGAGTCGTTAAATTTCCTAGTTTTGTAGATATTTAGCTTATTGAACAGTCGATAGCGTCCTACGTTTCTTTCCTGGATTTCCATCACAACCAGNTTTTTTTTCACTACCAACCGCCGTGGAGTATTTGTTACTGTTTCTTTGAAGGGAGATATTGTTGGGCAGTTTCTAAGATACGTTTTCTTGCCGCCCTCAAAATGAGCGCTGCACACTTTATGCTACGAAGTCGGAAAGAATTCACGAAGTCGGCCTTTGCTACCAGCTCTACCGATGTCTCTGACCCATGTTTAACGCAGTTCTTGATCCTTGGGAAACAGGTAGTAACTAAATTTTTTATTTCGCTAACTGGTATTATAGCATGCCAGGCACACAACACGTATAACCTCCCTGTGGCCGGTTCGCCCCCACGCTTGCCGACGTACTTGTTTACCGGCTTAACCACAATGCAACATTCGGACCCATTTCCAATATGGCGGCGTTGCAACTCCGCTATTATCACAATCATCCTTAGAGCGGTTTGGTTGATAGAGGGTCTATATGCCAAATTTTGTGAAAATACGTTGAGGACCTTTGAAGATACAAAGGTAAACGTAACGTGTTATTCTTGGACTTCATGAGATACATAATTTTCTATTTAACATTTTGGTATTCTTAGCCAAACAATACACTTACATGTACAAGGAGAGATGACACAAATATATACCTGATGTTCTCAAGTTTGTTACATATACTTATGAGTACTACAATGCTGAAAATTAATTGCATATAAAAAGTTTGTGTATGAGAGCTTCTCTGCGAAATGTGAAAATTTTATTGTTCTCGCTAACTCCACGTAGCAGTTGTTCACTTTTTACGAGATACGAGAATGCTCCCTCCTGAGGGGAGCATGCGTGAATGAATGGATGTACTTGTTTGTTTATTTTTGTGCTTGTTTTTCAACGGTAAAAATATCTGAAAAAATATGCAATTTCTTTTTCTATTATATTAGAAGATAAAATATAAATCAAAATTATTATTTTATCAATTATTTTCTTTAGTCAGAAATAATGTGTGTAGGTATGTACGTGTGTATGTATAATAATCCTTTTGCGTCGTCGCATAAAAACGCATATTAAACGTTATCGTTGACTTCGTCGTTGGCCGTTTTTGTTCCTTACAACCCACTAATAATTAAACCTAGTTCAAATCCCTCAGTTAAATCACTGTGTTCTAAAGATATAGGTGCCCGTTCCATATAAAATAGTTGCGCGTTTTGTACACATATGTCCGTTACCAGCTATTCTAATGACCCCGTGACCGTAGCCTTACATGTAACAGTGACGACTGGAATTGAATTCTTTACTTCTCAGTAGTAGGTGAACGTTCTTTCAAGGAGCTTAACTCAAGACTTAAGTAGCAATGTTTTATGTGCACCGGAACTGATTTCAGCTTTTGTTTGCCACACAACGGTGACATCTGGCAACTTGTAATATGATCGCGAAAAAAGAGAATTTTTTATAGCTAATGTCAACAGCTAATAATCTCCTTCAAAAATTCTGTTTTTCAGCCAGAAAAACGATAATTCCCCTTTAAATCATCAGCAAGATATTTTTAACTAAACACCTTAAAAGTCCGTTGTTCGCATATGATACATGTAAATTTCGCTCGCGCTAGAATGACTTGTATTGCAACGAATCTCGATAAACTAACCAGCTGTGACAGTCATCATCAAGTCTGTTATATAACTTACTGTTTATTTATCGAATTTTGCAAGCCTGTCGGAAAAGTCATTGTAAACTGACATTTTCTTTAAAATGATCTGGAAATTGGCTCATCATTCTTTTTCCGAAGATATTTTTCAATTGCAAATTACCATTTTTCCTTATTTTTCCCTATAAGTTGGCCAACCACAGCATTTGTACACGTGTTGCCACTGGTCGCTTCAAAACCTTCAGCAGTTCGACTTATGTAAAACACGACTCAAGCTGTGGAATCGAAACCGGTACGAGTGCACCCCGTCTCCACCGGTAGCGCGGTTGCGGCCTTGTGCAAATAAAGATTAAGGCCGTCAAGGTTATGTACATGTAGGACCCTCAAAAATAAACAGGTATGGTAAATTTCGGAACATCATATTTCAGAAACAGCTGATGGAATTCATATGAAACCTTCAGATAATATGCTTCATACGCTGAGGGATAAGTTTCGAATGTTTCACATTTTCATGAGGTGCTATCAAAAATAGGACTTTGATGATTTTGACGAAAAAGCTCCGAAGTTGCACGAAAATGGGATGATAATGTCGAAAGTTGTAACATCGTTTTTGAGATTCCATCTTGGACATTTGCATCGAACAAAACGTCATCATGATTTTGATACCATTGTTTTGCTACAGCCTTCGTTTTTGCTGAAATTAATTTAAAAGATAGGACCTCGTGACACAATAAATGTTGGGTTGGCATAAAATCACAATTCAAATTCTACAGGCTCCAGGGGAGGATTCAGGATTTTGAGTTAGGAGGGGCCAGGGCAGAGTATTAGCCGTTTTGGCCGTCAGACATTCGCACCCACGAACTGCCAAATGGAATCTGGGAGAATTTTAGGAGGCCTTGGCCCCCGTCTAAATCCGCCACTGGGTTCTCCGCTGCCAGAAAATATATATTTTTACCGAGTCGTTAAATTTTCTAGTTTTGTAGATATTTAGCTTATTGAACAGCCTTGTCGATAGCGTCCTACGTTTCTTTCCTGGATTTCCATCACAACCAGAACATGAATCAATTGTAAATATAACTTCTTAAAGTATCATTAACTCGGGAGGGGCTGCGGTCAGTCTTCAACTTGGCAGATTGATAAACTGGGGATCTTTGGATGGATTTATTTATCATACTGGCATGTGTTAAACCGGTTAAAACAATATAAACAAAACATGTATACCAGATCAACACCCAGCCCATTGTGGCTTGTGTGTCACTATTATCTGCGTCTCAAAATGCATCATGCGTAAAGATTTAAAACTATCCGAACAAACTCATTGACTTCAGTTAAGCTACATCAGACAAAGGAAAACGTTATTAGACAAATTCTTCGTTTCATTATAAAGTGTTCTTCGGAAATCATTGTAGTACAGTAACACACGCAATGACGTTCAGCATTCAGAGTACATCGAATGCATATTAATTTATCTTCTGGATCTGTTCAATACGTGTGGTCGTATGTTACCGCCGTAGTTGTCTGGGCCGGGCCTTTCGAAACTTTCATGAGATTGCACCGATGCGTATATCTGAAGCTCGCTACCAAGTTCCGTGGCGGATCTTTTTATAAATTAAGCTTTTGCGGGCCGAGAGCTATGATTTCAGCTTCGCATGCTAAAGGTTCTATGAAGGGTACAGTGTAGGCCTACCTGTAGTTAGAGCTACGTTCCCGTCATAAATGTTCCTCTTCGTTCCGGTAGGATTCTGGGTCGCTTCCCAGGGAATCAGTTTCCTGCCCTGAATTTCAATTGCTGCGTATAGTTACAGAAGCACTTGTAAATCTGCCCCGTGTTTGGCTTAGACGCAATTCGATAATTTCCTTGATGAGATGAATTGACTGGCAGCATGCCCGCACCCAGGCTAAAAATGGGGACTCGGGATTTTTGAGAACGTGGACGTTTTATTAGGATTCACGGCCGTTCTTAACCACGTTGATTTTTAAAATGCGTGGCATGTACGTGTAAGCTACTAAAGAAACCAACTGAGCTAACAGGATGTTGCTGAAATTAAATAATTAATTATAGTATTGCCGGTCTGTACACTGTCGGATATGCCTAGTGAGCGCAATAAACCCGGACATCATAAACGAGTAAGGTGTTTCATACTTTTATTTACATAAATAACACCACTAAACAGCATGACTCTTGAGTGCACCTTACTGAGAAATTGCATGTACATGTACATGTACGGCAGGCCTATATGACGTAACGTGGCTCGGCCTGAAACGAATATGGCTAGCTTTGTAAGTGCAGCATACATGTAAGCCTCTAAGTATATAAATACAGTGTATGTTTGGAAAATGAAGGTCTCATTTTCATTGAGCATTCACGTTATAACTTAAAGTGATTGTTAAATTGCCCATTGATTATGCAGAACAAATTTTCTACGTCATTTGCTGGTCTTCGAAACTCAATACAACCCTTTCAAGTCTTCCTGGAGTTTCTGGCAAGTCTGCACCACTTCTAAGGGGTCTGTTGGCAAGTTGGGATGAATATGTACGAATGCAAGTCCGAGAGGCGATCTTCATTCATTCAAGCACGCGTGAACGTGTAGAGACGTCTCAAAGCACTTGCACTGCGATCACATCCAATACTAGTGACAGGAAGTGTTCATTCTATACGCAATGGCGTATAGATGTTGGGTTACATCACGTCATCGTCCTCAGTGTTGAAGGAAGTTGATATTCAGATATGTCCGAAAATTTGATGCGGCATCTCAGTAATTCGTAATCAACCGTGTCTTGAGATGTACGAAAAGCAGCGAATGTCTTCTGGCTCTTGGGTGGTCATAACAGAAGGAACAAAACTAATCACATTGGCCCCTTTCTGTGTACAGCGTTTCGAGGTGGTTTCTAACGTGAGCAATTAGTGGTATCGCCACGTTGATCCTGTAATATTGCTAAAGAAGAAGACTCAACCGTGAGCCGGTAATGCCCCGTTTGCGCTCAACGTCACTGACGCGTGTCTTTCATGGTGAAACGTCGACTTGCTCAGCCATGCTGCAGGCAAACGCGTAGACAATGCTGGATAACGAATCCATTTCCAGAGGTTCATGATCGTACGCGTACACGCTTTTCATGTTATAGGCAATTACACACCAACTTGCGACCTTACAACTGAGTGGTTATCCCACGTAAGTGGCTCAGAAACGTGTACACCACTGCGCAAGTTTCCTCAGCTGTTCCAACTGAACCCACATGCTTTGTCACACTTGTCTTTTTCAGCATCATGTCCTGTTGTTTCATTAACACACGCGAGCCACGATGCTGGTGGATCCTCTGTTAACAGTGGGTCGTCTGTTACGTACACGTGTGATTCCGGTCACTTGTTCGAAAGCATGGTTAAGACAAAACAGTTGCAGTGCACAGACGGTGGCACGTGGGACAAACCTCTAGGAGTGTGCGAGAATTTCACGGCCACGATAAACTTTACCGCAGAAGGTAAGTACTATTCTGTACCCGGTGCATGTGTTCACTTACCATACTTCCGATCGGCACATTTTGAATAGGCCGACTTCGGTACCAGTAGTGCATGCAGAAACATCGCGACTGGATAGCGTATTTTATCAGAGAATCTCATTTATTCTTGTAAGGACATAGGCGGATTTAAGGGGGGGGCAAGGAGCCCACAGGAACTGCAACAGCGCGAAACATGAGGAAATATAACTCGGACCGGTAGTGGAGAAGGGGGGGGGGGCGGCTGTGGAAGCTCAGACCCCCGGGATCGCGTTCCCGTTTTTTTAGTCGATAGATTTTCCGAACAGAGGGTTCATACTCCCGGCCTCCCCTACCGGGTACGCCTGTACACATACAGCCGCGCTTTGCCCGGTTTCCCGTGGCAACATATTGGGCCCCCCTTATGGTATCCTAGATCCGCCACTGCAGGTCAGTACCAAAACGACAGTACTTTCTCTCAGAAATATCAAAGGTCGCCTAAAAACTAGTGCAATGGTTTGAATAATGTGTTTTTAGATACGTACACCCCTTTGGGAGATACATGTACTTGCGTGGTGGATTTCCCTTGTAATAAATTCTTGTGTCCGAGGGTAATTGTATTGTGAAAGAACATGAAATAATTTAAAAAAGACAAGCGTATCCAGACTTTACGAATTTGAAGAAAATCAATTTTCAGCTAAACCTGAAAACGTGCCGGCGCGAGCACGGTAAAAATGGCCAGTTTCCGATTAGGGCAACTGCGTGAAAAAGGGTCACATTGCGGTAGTATTTCTTCGAGCTGAGAAGAGTTAAAGACATCAACGGTTTCCTAAGGTGTGCCACTGCGCGTAAAAGGATAGTAACATGACTTTGATGGTTTAATAATTGAGAGACATAATTCGACGTAAAGCTTCTGGCGTATGAAGGGCCTATGGGATGGTCACCGTCTCTACTGGGGCCAGTCGAGATGGTGGCACTGCCAGTGAAAGTCATCGCATCTATCGTTTCTTGGCGGTTTGCTGGAGGTTTTAATCACCCAAACACTACTAGCGTTTTCGCTAGCACTTATAATAATGTAAGCCTTATTTCGTGCGCTTTGGTTCTATTATAGTAATGAACTTATGGCATAGAGTGAACGAGTTTTTGACATCAAATGCCACCCGGGTTCCAACAGTGAGCCATTAGCGGGGCAGCTCGTCTGGCTGGCTAAAATGCTAGTGTTTTCTCACCTATAAACTCTGCTTTGATTGCAATATAGAACCAGGAAAGCAAAATACGTTTCAAAATGAAACCAAGACAATCAACTTCGCCAATGAGCGAAACGGATATTTAAGACAGTAGACAAAATTACCACGCTACCTGCCGATCTAGGACTGAATACGCCTTAAAAAGCAATTAGTTAACAGGTAGTGCCACGCTGTTCCATGTTCGCATGCGTGGAACGTAGTCCTATCGTCTCATTGTCAATGCCTTGTTCAATTTGAATTTTGAAAAGCCTATCAATATTTGATACTGTTCAAACTTTTAACTGTGTTCGTCATTCATTGATTGTGCACTGCTGTTGGAGTACATGTACCTGTAAGTCTATCAATAAATACAGTGCGTGAGCTTGTTGGTACGCAAATTATGTTTTTATTGCTATAAATTTTCGGTTGGTAATACAGAGGACCCAATTACATGTATCTGTTGTGCCGGGTGCCCACCATATGGTTGAGACGACTCAGGTTGAACATGAATCAGTCTTAGGGAATGTTGATGACTTTAGATCATTGCTTTCTTTCAAGGGTTTCAAATGCTTTGCTGGCTTTCAGAGTCCGCATACATTCACAATACGGGAACATCGACAATGAAGGCTACATGCCAGCTGAGCCCAGCCAATAACCTGCTGATTTAACATCTAAATGGAAATTCTGGATAAAGTTTGTGTTTGGAACCATTGCTGCTGCTAATAATAACGAGACAAATGAATGGATGGCCAACACGCAGGGAACACGTTTAGTATGACCGTCATGCTGGCGTTTTGAGCCAGTACAATCAAATTAAAGTACCAAAGTTAAAAACAATAATTACTACGTCACATTTACGTAGGCTGTAAATTATTAAGATCTTCGAACATTATTTTTTGCCTGTCTATCGATCAGGTCAATCTTGACCTACTGTATCTCTACTCGCCAGGACCATAGAATAGGTGCAACTGTGGTCAGAGCACACCGATAAATACGAACTCTTAATTTTACATATAATTCTCAAGTGCTACATTACCTTCGTTGTTAACAGCTGCAAATTCTTTGAAATGTGATGTGACTGTGTAATTTCTACATGTACAATAGTTCGACTTGTGCGTCTTATATTGGTAGACAACACCACTAAACATCTGACTACGAAATTGAAGATTTTAGAAAAAAAACACACGCCTTTATCCTATTGTAGGTGAACATCACGCAATGATAGTTGACGGAGATAAGGAGCTCCGCACGTCTTCCGGAGCCATAAGTCCCTATTCAGAATTAACGACGGCATGTGGCGGCGAATGTTCAAAACTGTGCCGAGATGACTCTAACTGCCAGGCTTCCCAATGGAATCTCGTCGACAAGAAATGTCAACTCGTACAGACAGGGGTAACGCTGACGAAGACTACGAACGTTAACTACACTGCTTTTACGAAAACAAGCAGAGTATTCACAAGTAAGTTTTCAAAGTTTTAACACTTTGTAACTATTGTTGAGCACACGGTATGGAAGTGGTCAGAAGAAACGACACTTGTCCGCTTAGTCAATTCATCACAGTAAAGAGACTGAGACAACCGGTTTGATTTGATCAGATACAAAAATTATCATACAATACAAATCAAAGAGTGATATTTGAAAAAGCGCATCAAAAATACAATAATGACTGCGATCGTACATGTATATATTTCCAGGCGTACATATTTCTTTTCATTTAAATGGCATACATGTATGCATGTATTGTACAATGTGATTTGGTTGCCAACCAAGGTACATGTAGAATCCACTAATGGCTGGTTACTTGTGCTGATTAATACTCATACAGTACATGCAGTACAGTTTTATGTTCACTAAATAACAGTCATCCAACTGGTTCTGAAAATCTATGCACCTGTAAGTGAGTATTAACCAGTTTTCTCTCCCATGGGTTGGCTTACACAGCAGGTAAAAAACTATGGCTTTTTGGTCTGACTTATTATAAGCATACAACTGAACGATGACATGATTAACATTCCTATAGAGGTGGACAGTTAATTGGTATAATTTTCACGACGTGCAGTTAATGGTGAACTGCACCAGTGGAAACCGCTAAGGGTTGTACAATCCGGATGTGAATCCCCATTAAGGTCACTCCGTGTCTGCCTGTACCAAGTCGAAGAGCAAGTGGGGTGGACTGCTCCATGCTAAAGTTCCATTCCTTCCCACGGGCGGCCTTCATTTAGCGCGCACTTCTTGAGACGCTCAGGCGGTCACACATCCTGCTTGTTATGCCGGCATCTCCACTACGTGAGCCTTTAAGTGGTCAAAGTAATGTACAGAAATGCACTCACAGTTCACTACATCACCTGGATCTCAAATTCAGCTTCCGTATCTTGCGCGCATCCATGGTGCTTGGGGTTGTCTAACAAGCCCTCCTCCATATTTGACAAAGTAGGCAAAAAGTTAGAATTAGAAAAACATAAACTTTGAAAAACTAGAAAGCGAGACAAAAGTCCACGAAAAAGGTAAGAAATACCAAATTTCGGTGACGCACAATTCATACATGTATCTCTGAAGGTACCCCGTGAATCTTAGCAGAAGGTCCATATTCACAAAATCCGAACCCCCATTTCTTAGGCTAGGTGCGCGCATGCATGTATTGGACTCGATGTGAACGGCAAATAAACGACTCACTTTTGGAGAGCGAAGAATTAACGCACAATGATTCCGTCACCAAAAATGGTCAAAGATATCCGTCGGCAATCAATCTTTTCCCAAGTTAATTCATCTATTATATTAACCTTTTTAAGAAGTGTAATATTTTTCCTAAGTCCATAAACAGAGCAGTAAGTCATTTTAATGACTTACAAATCAAACTATTTAAAAATAGTTTGATTTGTACATATAGTTGTTGGAACGTCATGCACAAGTATAGTCACCTAAACTGGTGTTTCCTGTAACAATTTTGTAGTACAGGACGTTCTTATTCTATTGTGGTGGTTAACCAGTTTTTGTTACCCTCAGTTAAGTTTTCGTTGGTTTAAACTGGTGCTGAGACAGGGCATGTACGTGTTAGCGCCTACAACTATTTGAAATAAAATATACTGTGCTTTAACTTGGAAGTAAACAAATCTCAAAACCTCGTTTGTGCGATATTGGAACTTCGTTAGTGAATGCTTGACCGATAGTTATCTGGCAATCAAGATCGCCAATATTGGAAAAAATCACTAAACGTTGTTTGAAATGTCCATTCTTTGATTAAAATGACGCTTGGATTGTTGCGGTGCGTTTTTTGTCAACGTGATGTGGTTATGAGTGTATTTATCAAGTCTGCATGTGTTTTCGATATTCACGCACACGCAGTCTTGAGCTCAGGTGGGATTCCCTTGTTCATGTACAATGGCATCATTATTCGTAGGTCCATGTTCGTCGCCCAAAAAGTTGCAAGTTTACATGATGGAAGGCAAGAGGATGAGAAATGGAGTGCTTCAAGGACATACCAATATATTGGATGTGAACTCCTGCCTCGAAGAGTGTCTGAAAACTAGCGGCTGTCTATCGGCTGATTACTTTGTTGAAATGAACATTTGCAGGGTGAGGAACATGCATTGGATATCGCAACATACTCCGCCGATCAAATTTAATTCCGGAAATGCCATCCACATTGAATTTGAATGCACTGAAGGTACGTAGAATCTATGCATGATTAATTCAAACTATGTTGCATGCCTCGAATGGAGGAACACAAATCCGCAATTCCAACTATTATCTCTGCTGCTATTACATGTACTGGAGTTTAGCTCAAACACTCCCAATGAAATATACGTCCCTTGAACGTATGAAAGTCTTGTTTCCAAGGTGCTCCTGAGCTTGTATTCAAATTCAAATGTTTGTGATTTAAACTAATGGCAACCCTCACAGGTTCAAGTTTTGTGGCGAAATTTGGGTCACTTTGTTTGGATCGCGTCGGCCATATTGGAGGACAGCGGGATGAGTTACGAGTAAAACTTTGTGTAAATTGTTTTCGCCAACAAATTACGTTGAACTTTAGTTAGACATATCTTTACTTACTATTCTGCACGATTTAGCAGTGTTCACCAAATTTCAGCCTCGCAGTTGTTACTCATTAAGTGATAAATGTGTTCTCAATTCCCGTTGTACTTCGTCTCATTTCTGGCGGCACCTACGATGTCGACTTTTGCTGAACTGAAAGGCATATTCAATCGGCTACTTTGTAATTTGTGAAGATTCAGTTTAACGTTGATACATTTTGACAAACGTTGCTACAAAAAAGAAACTTTGTTCAATTTTCGTGTTTTTGTTTTTGTGTTTGTGGCCAGCGACCAGTTAGGCCTAAGGGTAGTCTTGGCGCAAAGCTTGATAGGCCTACTAACAAGCTGTATTTTGACTATAGTCTTCACTGGTAGCTGGTGACTGAGGCTAACTAAGGTCTGCCGCGGCAGTGTGACACAGGACTAACCAGCCCGTAATTTCATGCAAGTGTCTGAAACTACCCTTGAATATATGCAGCATTTATCATTTGACCATTTTACTTCGACAAAACAGCTTGCAACCGCATGCATTTACCGTTCGCCAGTGTCTGGTCTCGATCTGCACCGGGTCCGATAGGCTGCGGTCCCGAGTCTGGCAAAATAATTTCTGTCAAAATTTATTCGCCACATTTCTTCAGCAAATTCCATAAAATTGTCCGTAGTTTGATTTTATCAAAATTAAGGCGCGCTGTCGATTTTTTTATCCCCGTTTGCTGGCTGGTAACAGTACAGGCACTGCTCCAGTCGCACTGACGGCGTTTTCTCGGCCTGGGTTCCTGAATGAATTGTACTTCCGGGTTCGAGGCAAGTTCAAAATGGCGGTGTTTCTTCGGGTGCGAATCGTGAGTGGCGCGTTCATTTAAACTGTTTTCGAGTACGGATCGTGCATTAGTTATGGGGTAGGTACTTCTTGGATCCTTATAACATCTTCTAACCATGTAATAAGGGTTAACAACGCGTGAGAGAAGGACTTTAAACGAAGACCTTGAGACTTTCATCTCTCACCATTTAATCGACTTTTTCTCGACAAATCGACATAATTTAAACTTCAGAACACGAGTTCTCGAAAACGGTTCGGTGGATTTTGCAGAGACTTTTTAACATCATATTTATTCATCAATGTTCAGATTTTAGGATTTTCGATATAGAGGCTTAGTTTTGCGTAATACATTTTATAGAAACATACCTTACGTTTTGCGTGTTGATTTGTCATCGAAACTAAAAGAAAACACTAATAAAAAAATCCTAACATCATTTTTGAGGTAACTGGTGAAGTTTTCAGTTAAAAAGTTTCATTAAAATCGAAAGAGAGGTTATTTTGCTATAAATGTATCGTTCTTAAAAGTGAATTTTTTACTTTAAAAATGTGTTAACGTAATAATAATAATGGCACATGAATATAAAAAATATTTTTAAATTTTCTGTTTCTTTCAGAAAACATACATTTACTACTTGACAATGCCTAATGTACGGGTTAGAATGGAGGCACTAAATAAGGTTGGAGATTACCTTAAATTCTGAATAGTTTTTTTTAAATTGTTGACGGTTTCGATTTCTTGTTGGTAACATAAATCAAGTCCTATCACGGTAAGGACAACTTTGAGATTGGTGTTATGACAATAATTGGCTTAATTAGATTCTCGCCAGAATAACACGGCGGAATACAATTTTAATTATGACTCAAAACATCAGTGAATGTGAATGGCAATCATCTACGCCGATTTATGGTATTCATACTGTACTTGTAGTTTCAGAAAGTATCATGGTGGTCCTGTAGAATTCTATTGAGTCCAGTTGGCAAACAAATAAAATTTAATCAAATGTAACTGAGATTTAAAGTTTTTTCCCCACAATGAAACAATACAACACTCAAACTCAGCGCTTCTGATATTTATTTGTTTTGTAAGGTTGTCTTAAATTTACTGCTCGGCAACTTTTTATCCCTTGCTAAATCTATTGATAGACTTATTAACTCTATCGATAGACTTACAAACTCTATCAATAGACATACTAACTCTATGGATAGACGTATTAACTCTATCGTTAGAATTACTAACTCTATCGATAGACGTAGTAACTCTATCGTTAGAATTACTAACTCTATCGATAGATGTAGTAAATCTATCGATGGACTTACTATCTCTATCGATAGACTTACTATCTCTATCGATAGACTTACTTTCTCCATCGATAGACTTAATATAACAATCGATAGACTTGCTGTATCTATCTATAGACTTAATATCTCTATCGATAGACTAACTATCTCTTTCGATAGACTTACTATCTCTATCGATAGACTTACTATCTCTTTCGATAGACTTACTATCTCTATCGATAGACTTAGTATCTCTTTCAATGGAATTAGCACTCCATCAGTCAGTAGACGACATCGGTAAAGAAACCGAGGTCGGTGACTCGATTGTATGATCATCAAGCCTCCGGGGAGGAATCGCACATGTGCTTTCGAGGTCATTTGTTTGGTCTGTATGTGCTACAATATGGTGAGTGTTGCTGAACTGCTTACTATTGATCAATTAACGGTCAGGGAACGAGCTCGTAGATCATAGTTTGCTTTCTTTTGTGGGTTCATGCCTTTTTAGGACTTCTATGAGATGTATCGTGACCCATGCTGGCACAGTAACAACACAGGCACTGCGCGATGGCTAATTTAAACTGTTAAACGATCCTGTATGAATCTCATGAGGTTTCATAGCTGCCATACTTCCAACAGCGGGTTGCTAGGGAATAACTATCACTGGTCTCGGTATACAATGCAGATACTGGCAGTAGGGCTAACTTCTGTTGGACTTATCAGCCATTATCCCGGGGGGCAGGGACTTTATCAATATCATATATTTGGTTAGGGAGGTACTGCTCTACCTTAAAATTGGCGACAATTTTTGTACTTTGTAAAGCTTCAAATATGTGATGCATGGTTATACCAAATGGCAAAAGTTTGTACCAATTAACCTTCGGACAGTACAACAAGAAAAACAAGAGTCCCCTAATAATATTATTTCTGACTTCGGAGTAACGGTCTTTGCAGTTTGAGGTCATTTTCTCTAACAGAAGTACACTGATGTACTACAGGCCCGTAGCCAGCACTGAGCGGGGGTAGTTCGAATTTCTAGAACGGCGGACCTTTAATATTTTGCCAACGTCGACATTGTAGAATTTTCGGTAAGGCATTTGACGCAGCTTAATTAGGAGTAGGGATCTGTATACACAACGATGACTCTCAGCTCTATACCATGCGCGCACCCAGCCTTTAATATGGGGGGCTCGAATCTCTGACATGTAGATCTTTTGCTAACAAAAAAGCGGGAGAGAAATATGAAATTTGAACGGCGATTTTTTGACGAAATTGCTTATCTGGTTGCATTTTTGCCTAATGTTTAAGTTGCTTACGCTTACATCACTGGAAATGTGAACAGCTCACTATTCCAAAGGTTCACTATTTCGAAGTTTCACTACTTTGGAGGTTCACTGCTCAGAAAATATCTAAACTTTTAAAATCTGGTGTAATTTTGATACTTTCACATTCAAAAATAAACGATACTTCGGTTTTTAGATGCTCCTATACCGAAAACAGCGCCTGGGCACCAAAACACTTTGTTTGGACTTAATGTAGAGATTGACCACCGTCTTTAGCTGGCCAGTACAACCATAAACGGTGGTCAGATTTTAGGTGCATGCGAAATTGGCAGTATGAATACGCAATTGCATTTTTAAACTATATGAAGTAGGAATACTGATGACATAACTTGTTTTCCCTCGACAGATTCGTGTTGAAAGTAAAAGCTCTAGACAAAAGTAGACGTACAGTGTGTGATCTATTAAAGAACAAATTTGGCTGTTCCAATTTTGCAAATATCATGATGCAAGTTATGCACGGACAAGCTGTAAACAACTTACGAATTATTTTCTTCCCTGGGACGCCTACTGTATGACTGGATAGGCAGGTATTCCGTGTTTAAAGGGTGTGTACTACGTACTAGTAGTGTCCTAACTAAGTAATAGAGAAGTGACCAGGTATAGTACTGTGGCTTCAGCATAAGTTTCAAATACGTTGTGCATTGCGTTTTTACTACTGCAAAAATAAAATCTTTGGAGTAATAGCTCTTCGAAGTAAAAGTTCTTCGGAGATCTAACCTGCAACCATGAGCACGGCTCTGAATATTAGAGAAACCTAGTGCGGTTTATTGGTATGGGGCACGAGGTGGGGCTTAACCCGATTCTTATCACGCTCCGCTTATAGTGGTTCCCTCCCCATGTTGCCCGGGACAGTTCTAGTGGAGATTACAGGAGTAGGGCCCTTGGTGGGCTTTGCGCAAGCTAGTTGCAGTTTTAGCGTTTCTTAACCCATCGCTGCCTCAAAGGCGATTCTACTTCTTCGAGCCCACCAGAACCACTTCAGGCAAAATGGTGAGAATCGTTTGAAGCCCCACCAGGTGTCATGCTTCCGTGCAACACGATGTCTGCAACCACTATAAGCGTAACCACGGCTACAACTGCGCGAAGCCCCATTAAGGGCTTCGACCCTAGAATCCCACTGAAACCATTTCGGGCACCGAGATGTTAGGAACTGCTTTAATTGCGAGAGGTAAAAACGTGTCTCAAAAACCATTATGCACACATATGCAAGTAACCAAAAATGATCATGTTTGACTCTTGAATTTTTCAGATTAGTATGGACACACTGTTGCTTATGAGTGACGAGAAAATTTCGAAGTATATACCGAATGAACACAAGGCGACCGTCTGGCAGCTACAGCCTTTTGCCAGAGACAAAATAATGATAAATCATCAATCCAGTCTGCTAGACAAATTAAGAAGGACATTCAAAAAAGGACAACAAGGACATAAAAATTTGTCAGGGGAGTCTTAGAGCAATGCATGGAAAGTTAGAGAAAGTACAATGATGGTCCAGCAATAGAAGTAGAGTGGTTGAAGCAGGTCTGATCAAAGAAAGTAGGCAGCACTGGTCAACTTTTCAGTGACAAACATTCTGAAAAAGTGAAATTGTCCAAAAATGTACAGATTACTTTTCCTCAAAGGTCAGGCTGCTAAAGAGAAGCTAACAATTTTTGAGTGTTCGCTTTGGGACTTTCAGGAAAGAGAAACTTCAGAAGACACGAATCTTGGTGGAATGTATAAAACTATGAGCAGTCAAGGGAGAATGTGCTGTTTTAAAGTGATATATACATGTATTTATTGAAGAATACACAGAACATACGAAGAAATAATAACAAACCCAGAAACCGCGAAGCATTATATCTGGTTTGCAAACAATTCATAAATGAAACTAATATACATACACTGTAGAGGTATATATAATTAAGTAGTATCTAATATAAGTATTCCAATACTTAGACACGAATCTTGGTGGAATGTATGAAACTATGAGCAGCCAAGGGAGAATGTGCTTATGACCATTTTCCGATGACCTCGAATACTGTGGCACCTCCCAGTGTCATTTTTTACGTTCGTGGTGGTATTTCGTAAACCCTGTACAGGATTTTTATTAAATTTAGCAAGTTTATTAATATGAAATTGACAATAAACAAAAGAGACTTTCACACGGACTCTACAAACATTGTGTCACCTTGTGGCAATTTCATTTTTCTGTTATAATCTATTTCTTTGAAGCTATTTACTTGGCACATAGGCATCCCTTACTGAAGTGAGGGTATCCTCGTGTTTCCGGATGGATTTGACATATTTTGCGCCACCTAGTGCCTATTTTGACTGTTTCGCCCTCTATCAACCAAAGCGCTCTAAGGATGATGGTAAAAATTATCATGTACGTTTTTACCGTTAAAAGGGCTGCTGATGGTGATTTTCCGATGACTTCGACTACTGTGGCGTCTCCTATTGGCAGTTTTGTTTGATTTTGCGCCTATTGCTGTATCTCGTAAACGCTCTACGGGGTCTTCATAAAGTGAGCAAGTATACATGTATCTACATGAATTTGACAAAGAACAACGGCGACTTTCGGACAAACCGGACTACTAGTGTGCCCCCTAGTGGTAACATTAGTTTTTTATGTTCACTTCTGTATCTTAAACAACCCTGAACAGGTTTTCATAAAATTTGTCACATAGGATGGATTTAACGTATTTTGCGCCATCTGACGGCCATTTTTGTTATACAAATAAACACCGAGAAGCACACTGTTTGCGGTGCATTCGTGGATGCATTTCAATTATCCGCGTTGCTCTGTTATGAACTTTGGTAAATAGGTTGCTATTTCAGTTTCCGGATGTATTTGACATATTTTGCGCCATCTAGTGGATATTTTTACTGTATGTTTTGGCAACTGCTACTCTCTCAACCAAACCACTCCCACTCTAAGGATAATAGTATGAAGAGGCCAGTTGACGATGACTTTACTACAACTTCCCTTACTGTGACGCCTCCTAGTGGCAGTTATGTTTGTGCGCCCATAGCCTCCTAGTGATAATTCCATTTCTTCCGTTTCCCTTGGTTTCTCAGAAGTTCCTTGGCGGATTTATATCAAATTTGGTAAATAGCTCTGATACATATACAAGGATCGTTTAGTTCAAAGTACACAACGAGTGTGGCAGTTATTGTAAGCAAGATAGTGGTGAGGTGGATTGAAGTCATTTTTTTGTTTCAACAAAATTGGAAATGGCATATCTGAGTTCATTTCTTGTGTTATATGTGTATGTACATGCAGAATTTTAGGTTCAAAGTACATACAGAGTGTGGCGGTAACTATAAGCAAGATACATGTACGTGTGAGATTGTTTTTAAGAGTCAATATTCATCACTTTAGAAAGTTAGAACTTTGGATCATAACTTTTATTTTTGAAGGTGTGCCGACCATTGCTTCAAGCTCCATTTTTAACTGCCTGTTTATCACAGGTGCAATCAGGTTGTGTGCACTTGCCAGTACGACATTAAATGATAAATGTATGAGACTTTTTATCGAGTGTTATGGAGTTACTGAATTTAAGAGTTTTCTTTTTGTAAATAAACTTTGAACATATATATAACTGTTATGAAAATCATATGTATAAACACACAGTGTAGCATTGGAAATAACCATTTGAATTCGTCATGAGCAATTATTTATTGCAAGACCTCAAGGGACAATGAGATAAGCACTATGAATAACTGACAATAGACAAGTTAGAATTAAACTAAAATGGTCTGGTGATAGGAACTGGTCATGAGAGAAGAGTCCAAAAAACGAAAATGGATTGCCTTGAATAACCATCTATACAGCCATTAATACAAATCCCATATGGTTATAACTTGCCATAAGAATCCATGTCAAACGGCATTCGGACCGCGGGCTCCATACCTCCTACGAATTAGCCGTTTACAACGTTTACCTTCAACACCAGAGGGATCAATGACATATAACAAATGCCGAATTGTCTCTCGTGGTACAGATAAACCACTTGCTACGTACTTCTGATCCATAACCGTGCATCTGACCTGAGCTCGCGACTTGTTCTTCAACAAAACCAACCACTTGATCAAAATCAGATATACTTTTACGGCGCCGAAGTCCTTGAGACGCCAAAACACGTCGTAATTGCCTTATGCTTAGTGACACTCCAAAACGACGTAGGAGTACATTTATTATTTCATTTTGAGTCGGTCCTAGCTTGAATAAATCGACAATATGCTTGTTTCGGTCCTCTATTTTAATTTTAAATCGAATTAGCAACTTCGATATCGTAAGTCTAGCAATAGAGTTACTAAGTGTATCGATAGAGTTAATAAGTCTATCGATATACTTAGTAAGTCTATCGATAGAGATACTACAAGTAAGTCTATCGACAGAGTTGGTGAGTCTATCGATAGAGATACTAAGTCTATCGATAGAGATAGTAAGTCTATCGAAAGAGATAGTAAGTCTATTGGTAGTAAGTCCATTGATAGAGTAAATAAGTCTATCGGTAGTAAGTCCATCGATAGAGTTAATAGGTCTATCGATACAGTTGGCAAGTCTATCGATAGAGATACTAAGTTAATCGATAGAGTTAATAAATCTATCGATAGAGATACTAAGTCTATCGATCGAGTTAGCAACGGAGAACAAAAAAGTTGCCTTGTCGTCCTTTTACGGTCGCCGTAATTTTGACTTGACGTTGTCGAGCCTGTTATTATTTAATAGCGTCTTTTGTACCAAGTATTTGTAAAATTCCAATTTTTTCCACCAAAATGTTTCCAAGAAGTCGTGCTTAATGCGACTATGACAATTTCAAATTATTTTTGAAAAGTTTAGAACTCATGTTTTGAAGAATTTGTAAAAATTATCATTACTAAATGGAATTTAATTGTACAAATTGGTGCGTTTCATGGATAGAACATTTGACTTGCCCGTTGTGGAAATTTTTGTTGGTGCACCTGTTAAATAGTTTTACTATAAATACTTAGTTTTGGAACAGCATGACTTTTCAACAGATTTCTCACCCATTCCATGTAGGGAGTCGCTCGCTTCAACCAAATCATAACTGTGCACAGTTACGACCTTCAATGGCTCCCAGTACATAGTGCTAGTGCTCCAGCTCGCATAAGTAATCGCTTCAACCGCAAACGTTCCAATCTCCCCCACGTTACACTGAACGCTGGATGGATGTTGTGTGCTGTCTTTGGGCTTTTCCTATCTGAACGTCTGCGTATAAAGTTTGGGCTATGCACGTAACTTAATGTCGAAATGTGCTGGTCAACTGAAGGTGTCTATCGAACTTGATTTATTTTTGTTTGACCTGTATTGTAAGGGGGCATTGGAAGATGGCAACTTTAAATCAAGGGGTCGTTGCTTGAAAAAGCACTAACTTTGATTTATGAGCAGCTGGCTATACACCGATAAAATGGCATCCAAACATGAAATAACACTGAACTATGATGAAATAGATCGTTGGTTGTCTCGTGGTGTCTTGTTAAAAATATGCAAACTCACTTACTAGGAGACGAGTTAGAACGTTTAAAACGACCTGCAATCGGCTTTCGTCAATGAGACGCCTGTTGCTTTTGTGTTCTTAAATACATGTATCATAGTTTACGGGCTCCTCCCCTAGTAAGTGAGATTGCATTCTTTTAACGCAGTACTGCACTACTCATTTGATGAAAAAACGCACAGGAGATTGTGATTTATCAAGCGTCCATGGTTTAGTAACATGTTTCGACTGACGACGTTCCTTCTGTATTTAGAGCAGATTAAAACACCTGAAAGAGCATCCTTCAAACAACAGCATCTTTCGATTTTATGTAAATATTGTTTAATGAACATCCGGTACACGGGCTCATGAGGGCTTTTTGTGTTTGGAAGTTAAGACGGCACGGGTGGGGTAGTCGTGGGTTTTTGTTGCGCCAGCGCTAACACAACTTTACATTTTGCAGATTCGTCGTGTCTACCCCGTACTCTGAAAGCAAGCAATGGTGGTTGCTACTTCGTAAGTGGACGGAGCGAGCTACAACTGACGTACAGTGATAGTAAAGCTTATTGCGAGGCACGTGGTGCTCACTTGGCTTACATAACGAGTGCAGTGGAGACAACAGCAATTACTGACGTCATTGCCAAGTAAGCCTTTATTTTTATTACGGTCTGGCTCCCGTTGAAGTTTTGAAATTTAAAGGTTGCTCAACCAGGTTTTCCGGTCTTACAATCACGGCCACTAAGAGTCCCAAGTGACGTATATTTCCCTGATTTCGAGTTCTGTATCTATCTAGTGTACTAAGGAAAATATCATACTTTTTCAAAAACTTAAATTCTATACTTCACTGACGACCGCATGTTACAGTATGACACTCGTACATGTATACACATCGCACTGCATAGCCTAAGTCTTGCATCAGCCGCTGACGGGATGGGAATGGCGGAAAACTGCAGTGTAAAATCAAACTCAGTAGAAGAGACGAAAATTGCCGCTGACCTCGACGATTGATCGGGTTCATGGTGTAAATACTATTAGTTTATATATATATATATATATATATATATATATATATATATATATATATATATGCTTTTGATTGTTGAACTTACATGTACCAATCTGGTAATGAACATTGTGACAGGAGAGAAATTTTTGACGACTCTTTTGGTCGTGCATATGGAATTGTAGCGAATGGGGGCTTCTGGATAAGGGGATCATTGCTATGATTTGGTGATGAATTTACTATGCACAAATCAAATTAGCCCAAATCCAGTGCTTTATGTACACATTTAGGCGTCCTAAATCTGGTGTAGTGTGACCCGTTATGTGCAACATCTTCTGAT
Source organism: Phoronis australis (assembly GCA_002633005.1). Lineage (NCBI taxonomy): Eukaryota > Metazoa > Phoronida > Phoronidae > Phoronis > Phoronis australis. The sequence continues at coordinate 479,438 of NMRA01000213.1, forward strand.
AATCTTGCTTGTCACAGCAACGTTGGAAATCTCGGTATTTCGAAAGAAAAAGTGTTCATCGGCATCAAAGACACGGACTCAAGCGCTCAGAACCGTGTATGGAAATGGGGCGACGGAGCTTCGTTATCGTACCTCAACTGGGATTCTGGTGAACCAAACGATGGTGGGAAAGAATGTGTCCTCGCGAAATGTGACGCGACGTGTAAGTGGGAAGACGAAGATTGCTCCAGTACACGGTACTTTCTTTGTGAATGTAAGTAATCTAATTAAATGCTGTTTATAGTGTGTATAAATGCCTATTGGTCACCAGGCCACCAGTGGTCATTTTTGCCACATGGTTTCTGACAGCATTTCTCAATTTCTAAATTTTCGGCTGATACCTCTGCTTAAGTTGACAAAGAAGTTCGGACAAAGTCGAGATCTACACAAAATAAATTTCGATTTTGAGCTGTTGGGTAACATTGTGCGCTTTTTATACATAAAAATTCTATCCGCAAGTAAACTTAATGTCATATCTGATCAAGTACATTTACACGTACGTGCAAGGAGGTTTAGATCTTAAAAGCATATAAGTATTAACCAAGTAGTTTTCGCACCTAACTAGCAGTTATGAGAATCTTGGAATGCTTTTTTTCTGTTGGTGAACTCTTTAAGTTTTCATGCTCTGAGTTTCTTATGAATATTTCATTCGCTTTCAACCACCATTCTTTTGAAATCCTAGACATATCAAACGCCGCCACAAACAAACGAATAACATCCAGGGGTAGGGGCCGGCAACACTTTTACACTTAGTTTTATCTATAACGATTAAAAGGCAAAAAAGGATTTGCTCACATGGTTCACATCCCATTAGCAACAATTTTCTTCCCAAAAATATGAAGAGTAAAATCCGGGGTAGCTCATAATGTGCACTTTCGAAAGCTTGAAGAAAGTTCATGTCAGATAACCCCGGGTGTATAGTGCAAAATGAAAACGATGTTACGTAGTCATATGCTTCTTACCTGCAAATATACATGCAGTATACATGTATCAAGCTCATTTAAGAGTTTCAAGAAATTTGGCACCATCTGCAATATACATGTATTTCCCTTGTCAATCTCTCTAATTTGCCATGCTCAGTGAATGTATAACGTAAGAAATATACTAGACATATCTATTATGACGTGCTTGACCTTTACTTAGATATACTTTTGAAAAAACTGATGCTGTAACTGAAAACTTCGAAGTTTTAGTCTTTACCGTTTACATACAAAGCGGTAGATTCAACGTACTAAAAGTATTTTCTGAAGCAAGAAGGCCTATAAAATTTCATTTTAACTTCTACGAATCTGACGTTAACTGGTTCCTTTGATCATGTCTTGTTGGTATAACTTGGCAAGAAAGAAAGGTACAATCATAGGAAAACAGAGGTGTCAATAACACCACCATATTTGTTCGATGTTAATGTTTAAACTGAAATCTCGAAAACGCTGCTTCTCTTTTCCAATTTTTTAATAAAAATCGTGAAAGTACAAAATCCCTCAAAGGGTATAGGTTTATGGTATTTTTGTTACAGGTTACACTAAACTTTTTGCTCTTCCTTTTAGCTAGCTGAAACTCTGTAATGTGCTGCAATTAATGCACCATGCATAAAATGCTCTAATAGATACATTTACACACACATATATATGCATTTATGAATGTATGATTTCTCTCTCTTGGTGTAACGAAAGGAATTGTGTATTGTCCTTCTATATTAGGGGGTGGCGTCGTAGACGGAGGTTGGTCTGCAGACTACGGACCGTGGAACTCCACGTGTACTTCGTGCGCATATCGATCTCGTTCTAAGATATGCAATAACCCGCCACCTGGTGCCGGTGGTGCAGACTGTGTGCCAGATGGCAGTACTATACAGACAGAAAAATGTCTCTGTCCCGCAACAGGGACTTTGCATTACTACAATTACACTCACGTCGGTAAGTTAAATTGAAGCAACGTTATAACTTCAATGTTAAACTGTTTTTTCCGCTAATTAAGAAAACCACTCGCCTATAATTGGTCAGTCTTAACTCATTTTTGTGTTGAATGCAAAGGACACGTCTGTTACCCACATTTAGGCAAGAAGATGGCAAAGAAGCAAATACTTGTGAAGTAAAAGTGTTTCTGAAAAGCTGTTGGTCACCCGTTGTTAGCAAATACAAGCGGTTCCGTCGTGTAGCCTCGTTTGAGGTGGAATGTTTCTCATATGTCACCTTTAAAAACTAGTAAACTGGCGAAAATAAAAAGCCAGTATCTTATTTTAAAAGTTGATGTACTTCTTAAGGCAAATGAAGTTTGAGACTCGTCAGTAATGTTGTTACGTGTCCGAAACACTAATAAAAGTAGTAATGTGAAAGCCCGACAGGCGCTGGCAATTTCCCAATTTTCGCACTTCCGAGGTACAGTGACATCTGGGAACAAGAGACTTTAATAGAAGACCTTAAGCGAGGCAAATTTGGTCATCATGGTCAATCGATACGAAGTTCGTCCATTTCCGTGTGACGTTATCCTGTACATTGCTTCACATAGTAATATCTGCCACGTATTTGGCGGATTAGTACTTAGGTTATCCCGTCAAACTACAAGGTAATGTGGATAGGATCTGATATCTCCAATTAATCGTCTCGATCGCATATCGCCCCTTCTCTCTATTCAAAATAAGTCTTGGACATTTGAGTTGTCACAGTTTGAACTAATAACTATTTCTCTATGCCACTACGATCACAGTCTCCCGGCAGATGATATACGTTGGGGTTCCAGTGAACAGAGCTTACCTATCACAAAAGTACATGTATCCTAGCGCATGCGTTTGACGATGATGTAGAGACTTTCGATTTGGTGACTAGGTCAAACTTCACCCTGAATTTTAGTGCAGTGAAAACAGGGTGCGTGAATCTGAAATCATTCTGTCTTTCAAAATAATATTGATACGATTTCAAAATAATATTGATACTATTGCTTAATCAGTGTGATACCTGGAAACGGGTTTCCTCCAACATTAAAAAAATGGCAAGGAGCTCTTGAATGTTTTTAAGAAATTTCAACGATTGATCGTTTGAATACGGCGTGTAGTGAAGTTTGTAGTGAATGGTCACAGTTGAGGGAAGTAATTTTGCCTTCAGTGGCTACGCCTGTATGGTTTCAGGCTCTTGAAAAACAGTTCCGTCATAAAAGACAGAGGTTCAATTTGGTTGCAAAAGGTTTCTTACGATGTACGTATATATATAATATGACGTTGCGCGGAAAATGAAGAATATTGTATCGAATGAGCGTGATTTTAATCGTGTGGACTGATATCTGACGTTTAGTTATATTATTAAAAATGTCATAAGTCGATGAGGAGGTCATAATAAAATGAAATGGTAGAAAAAGATTACAGTTGTGCGTAAGCAAAAACACTGATAGGCAAAAGATGGGGACACTTAGTTAAGTCTCTATTTCGGACCGTTTCATGCAACCCAGTACTCATGTAAGCAAACTCACCGATAGCTTTCGAACACTTAACGGAGCCTTTGACATATACTTTTTGTTTGTAGCTACAGAGGTCGCTTGTGAGGGTGGAACAGTATCTCCATCGTGCGCCAGCGGCGTAATAGAAGTAACTTTTGCACTGTACGGGAGACAAGACAAAACGACTTGCCCTCACCCGGCCACAAGCAACACCAATTGCGCAGCATCCGGTGTTCTTGCTGCAGCACAGTCTGCCTGTGATGGCAAGACCACGTGTTCAGTGCAGGGATCACATGTCCATTTTGGAGACCCGTGCGGAGGGACGTACAAATACATCACCATCACGTATTCGTGTAGTACGTACATGTATATATTAATACAAAATGTACAATTGCTCTGTATTACAGTGGTGCCTCATGACGGGTGAATACAGCTGACACGATCTGGATTTCCATTCTCAGCTTTGAAATGCTTTCCGGTTTTGAGAGGAGCTGAATGGATGACCTTGCTTGAAACCTCAAAAAGACCAACCGGGTCAACTAACGAAAAATGTGTGTATGCAATTTTATACAATACATGTTAATTGATACAACTGATGGATGAATTCAAGGCTCAGTTACTGCTCACTTCGGTTTGAAACAAATCATTGTTTATCCTTTTGATTGTGTTTTGCCTTAGGACAGCAAACGAATACATTGCAAGTTTACTCCATTGAAAACGTGACCATGACCGGGAACGATGTAAAGACGGTAAGTGCGTCCAGCGAAGACCTGTGTGCCTCTTACTGTGCCAGTGACGGTCAGTGTAAGTCCGCAGACTACACACCTGCCACCTCTGACTGCCTATTTAAAAGTGCAGTTGATTCGTTATCAACATTCAACTACGACACCTTACGGACACAATCTGGAGTCAAGCATTTGGAGATTCAATTTAAAGATGGTAAGTGCAATTGTAACTGAATTATACATGCAGTACATTGTGTTGTGTATCAGGTAACATTGTGGGTAGATTTGTTTCGGCCGTTAAAGCTAAGAAGTGAAGTCAAGGATAAGTAAACATAGAACAGTCCCAATCACTACACTCTGTGTGCAGATATCATATTGACATAGAAATGATGAGAGGTAATGGGGACCATGATAACTATGCGAAGGTAAAAATACATTTGAGACCAGGACGATGATAAAGATATTGGTTTACCATATTCAACATGTACTGCGCTTTTACACTTTTGTAGAGACTGGCTGTCCAAGGGGATGGACAATGATTGGGAACAGACGGTGTTTTGTCGCTGCCGGTTCCAATGACTTATCGGTGACTCAGATGCAAGCCCTTGAGTACTGCGCGAATAGAGGAGCCCATCTCGCCGTCATAGACACCGACGTAGAACAGGACGGAATAATCGCATTGACAAAAGGGTGGGACATATGTTTGACTTTTAATTTGCTTTACATTTAAACATGTGCGGACTCATTGTAGTTGATATGGGACCACTCGTGTTCTACCGCAATACAAAAGTGAGAGAGAACTAAATTCGTTGAAGGAACATTGACGACTTGTTTCTTCATACTTCTTGCAGTCTTTGTGTGGGTCTGAGATCATTGGCTGGCATCATACATCATGGGCAACAATGTTGACATCTCAATGGTTTTTTGAGAAATTTACAAGCCTCAAGACATGCATAGTGTGTAGGCTGCACCCCAGTGAAAATACACGGAACACACCTGAGCATGCGTGCACCCAGATTTTAATATGGGGGGCTCGAATTTCTAACGATGTGGACCTTTTGCTGACAAAAAAGCGAGATGGCTTAAAAATCGGGTTATCACCTTAACTGTACGTCTGCTCCTTTTTAGTGGACTTTTGTCTCGTATTCTCAGAATTTTTGTTTCGCTGAGGCGGACCTTTTTGCCCACTTCGCCAAAAGGGGGGAGGGCTTGTTCGAGCCCCCGAGCCCCCCCTTGGGTGCGCGCAAGCTGAGTGTAACAGATATGTGTGAGCTCTTTGAATAGGGTCGTAGTCCGTGGCCATTCAAACCCAAAGCTGTACAAACCAAAGTATGCGAGTTACTGTGTTGATTGCAGGAACACTTTCTTCTTAATATCCATTCTGGTATGCGCGCGCACCCTTTTCAGAAATACAAAAAATGTCTCTGGAAGCATCGAATGAATTTACTGTACAGAATCGTGAATGAAAATAGTGACTACTTTGGGCATTTGGTTTGGTTAAATCTTATTTTTGAAAATCGAGAAAGGCCATTCGACAAGAGTTAGGTGGAAATTGCGTAAAAGAGATACACATATGCATTCAATCGTTCAGAATTTACCCCCATAAATTTGGTTCTTTTTGCCAGGTACGCCACTTCTCATGGGATCGATGTTGCAAATTATTGGATGGGAATTACTTATATTAACATGACATCTTACGGGAACTGGAGAACATATGACGGCAACATACTCAACAACAGCTTTACCAACTGGCGGAGTGGTGAGCCACATGAAAGTGAGAACACTTGTGTCAAGATGAGTTGCAAGGACCATGGTTGCAAATGGGAAGATGCGAGCTGCAGCGAACAAAACAATATAGTATGCGAAATGGCAGGTATGTTTATATAAAGGTTACAATGTCATGTCGCATCCATCTCGTTCTTAGAGGTTCCGATGACATCTTGATGTCATAATAAAATCGGCAAGGGACGGCCAATGATGTTTGTTTATCGGCATTGAGCAATATCTCGCTATCCTTTCCATAATAAGTCTAGCCTCAGAAGCAGAGCAGTGACGAGACAAATAGGTCTAACAGATTTGTTAACGAATAATATCACAATTGATTTTTTGTACTTTCAACGATTATTGCCCTTCTTTCTGGGCGATTTCAGACAAGGTCGTATATTTAAGTCGCAAACCTAGGTCGTAAAAAACCATGGCCAAACGTACTTTACTGTGACCGCTGTTTTTTTATAAGATTGAGATGCGATTTACATGAAGATTTATTTTCCCCACCATTTAAATGGGCCATTTTTATAAACCGAGCGACACTAAATATTTTATATGCTATAGTGAATCTGAAGATAAGATGGCATTGGATACTTGATGAAACGCCTCACCTTTGGAAGATTATTGACGTATGCGGAGACTGTAAAGTGGTTGCGTTTTTGAGAGTTCCGCATGACAAATACACGTTAATTTTTCCAAAATTCGATTTGGGATCCTGGAGAGGAGACATCCAACGTCGTGTTCTTTAACAGCGTGAGATATAAAAAATAGCTTACCATTGTACTGTATGAGTTGCTTACATGTTCATCACTTTTAGCTCAGGGACCAATCAAAGGGGGCTGGGGTGAGTTCGGACATTGGACATCTTGTTTACTGAGTGAGAACCGCAATCGAACCAAAATGTGCAATAACCCAGCACCAAGTGACGGCGGCGCATATTGTCAGGAAGATAGCTCTAGTATGGAGACCCAGTCTTGTCCAACTCAGGCAACGTTGAGGATGAGCTATTACGACAAAGTTTCTGGTAAGACCATGACAAAATTGTTCGTTGGTTTATAGAGTCCTTATTGAAACCACACGTGCTCACACTGTGTGCATTTCTGATTTGCATCGTTTCTCATACATAGCTAATCAACTCACCTGAAATTCAAAACAGTCATCATGGGACTGCGATCAACGGCACCTGTCCACACGCACTTCATCAAAGTAGCTTAGTAAACTGCATAATTTTGACCGTAATTGTCAAAAGTGTGACGCTCCTGATACCACTCTTTGGTTGTATGTAAGTATTACTCTATATTTTTACAATCCATTATTTACTTAAGTCCTGGTGGTTGGTTTGCCATCAATTTTATGGGGACCATTTGGTCCTGTACGCCCTTCTTCACCATTGGTCGTATCAATACACTAATTGAAATATTAGAATATAGCAAAGAAATTATGGTTGGGCGAATAACAATTGCATACGGAGGTCACGTGGATGCTTATAAAGAAAAAGGCAATTCTTTGTGTCACAAATCATTAAAGTGCGTGTACCTGGCAGTCAAAAATACGTTATTTTCTTTAAGCAATCGAATATGGCTGCTATGTCGACCGTTCGTCGCGAGATCTCCCGAATTATATTGGAATATCTGCACTTACGCCATCAAAGTGTCGGAAAGCGTGTCAGGATGCCGGCCACAGGTACGCAGCAGTTCAAAATGGCGGTCAATGTTTCTGTGGGAACTCTTTCGGTAACCATGGCAAAGCTCCCGACTCTGACTGCAGTACTGGTTGTAACGGTGACAACACGCAGAAGTGTGGTGGGCCGTGGAGAAACCGGGTGATGCAAGCTGCAAATGGTGCAGGTACGTGAATACACTTTAACGAAGCAGCGCTTTTTGTGTTCAGCAGGGGAGTGTTTTATGAAAGCGCTCTTTGTGCTCACCAGGTTAAAACTGTTCACTCGCCGTTTACTCTTAACCAGCGTTATGCGTTGCATTTTGATGTTGACATCGCTCAAAAACTAAATCTTTCAAAGACCGGGTGCACTGTGAAGGAAAATGGACTGATCTACCTGTGACAGCAAGGGCGCGACTTGCCAATTAGATTTCGTTGGTATTTTACTTTGACGACAAATTTCCGCCAAAAGGGTGCCTTTACTTAAAGCGCAAACTGATTTTCTGAAAAATAGTAAAGCGTCGTTTACCGCAAACAACTTAGCGGCACGCAGCCGATATTATAAAAGTGGTTTAACAAAATCAGGTTTAAGACTTAAACTCGGCTTTCTAAAAACCTGAGACGTAACTTGCATTTCACCCACGTGGTTTTAAAGCCTGGAAGCCAGTTTTGTCCAGACAAAGGAGTGGGTTTGATAAAACCAGTTATAAAGAATGTATGGGATCTTGCTGATCGATCTGCGTTAACTCGTCAAAGGCACTATTGAAGTATAGTATTTAATGAAACCTGGTGGGTCTGTTAACAATAACACAAGTGGAGGTCTGACAAATATTCTTCAGAGCAACTTGGTTTCTTTACAGAACTGATTAGAGAAAACACCTACATGAACGTCATAGAAAATCATTAAACTGACACCAAATCATCTCAATGTAAACAACAACTTTGAATAATTATCGGTCCAATCACACTGGTTGCATAGTTCCAGGGACAGAAATTCTTGGGATGCTAAACAATCAAAGCCAAACGCAATTTCATTTGCACAAAAACACAGTGAAAGATCCAGTGGAGGATCTAGGATATCCCCAGGGCGACTGACATTTTTTCAATTTCCGATAACTGTGTCCAACACACACGCGCGGGCGCACACACACACACAAATAATCACCAATGATTAACCGCAACACAATGCCATTTTACCTGTCATTCTTGCTTCCTATTTTTATTCGGTGGTCCGATTCTTCCCTAAATCCTCCACTGGGACCAAAGGAGGTGAAACTAAGTAAGAAGCATCAAGTGGTGTTAGACCTCATAAGAGATGTTGCCGTCCTTAGGCCGCATGACGACGACGACCTGTCCTATGATTCGTATTTTTGGGAATCACGTACGGTGCACGTGGTGCTGGTCTACTGTGTGCTTGAATGAGTTCGTTGTCGTCGTGAAAGTGAGACTAGTCCACTCTCGCTCAATAATTGCGTCGGTGATGCACTCGTTGTCGTCGTCTTTGAGACACACGGTTGAGCACATTTATATCGCATAGGTCTTTCATCTTTAACAGCAAATATTAAACCTGGGGCTGACCTAGTCTAAAGTTACACTTTGCGTTTGAGATCTTGATATCGGCCTAAGGAATTCAGCTCTCTCGGTTATGAAATCAAAGCCGTTTTGACCATATTTATGCTGGAGTGTTACACGACAACTCGACTAAAAGTTAAGTTTCTCTCAGGTTATCTTTAAACCTGGTCCATGCCCAATGTACATGTAAAACAATTTTAATTTGAAACCATCTTGATGGATCGAAAGCAAATGACCCAGACGCAAAACAACGGATAGTTTGTTGGCAACAAGTAACTTAATCCAACATTTTGCATTCTGTGATTTTATTACCTGCTTTGTATCATTTCAGTATGTAGCGGTACGGACAGATTCCAACTAATTACCGTTGACAAAGTGGCATTCAGCGGACATACCATTGAAACGGTCAACGGCGTCGACAGTGAACTAAACTGCGCCATTTTGTGCATGAATGACGCGGAGTGCCAGTCTGCGGATTACTCCAGTGTGTCGTCCACGTGCACTTTCTTAGATGTCAAGTGGGATAATCAAACGCTGTCTTCCAATTCCTTGGCAGAGAAGTCTCAGATGGCGCATGTAGAATTTCAATGTACCTTAGGTAAACTATTATTAAATGACAGGACAAATTCAAAGTGTTAATAAAAAGCAATGATGTGAAAACGAGCTGTTCTGTGATCCTGTCATTGCAATTAAATCATTCCTTTGGTGAATGCACGTTGCTAGCTTGCTCAATTTCATGTTGGGAATTGCACAAGAAACGAAACAAATAGTAGAAAACAGAAACTCTACTTTGGCTTCATTAGGCTCTCGAAAATGCAAGCATGTTGATCACCAGAGATGGGAATGAAGATTGAGTACATACAGCAATGGTGGATTTAGAGGGGGGCAAGGGGCCATGCCCCCCTAGAATTCTCCCAGATACCATGCTGACTTGCATATGCGCGAACCCAAGGGGGGTCGAGGGGCCATGAACAAACCATGTTTACTTTTTTTTTCTAGTAATAAAGTCCACAAACCCAAAAATTCCGAGACCCCTGCATCCCTACATTTTAGTCTGGGCGCCCGCATGTGGCAAAATTCTGGTTATTCCCGTGCCATGGCCACCTTAACTCAAAATCCTGGATCCGCTCCTTCACTGTAAGTCGTAGTTTTAAATCTCACATGTGTTTTGAAAGTTACCTTCATCGGATAGACGGTGTCAATACTAGAGCTGGATTTACGAGAGTTCGATGTTGTGCGACTCCATACGGAGGCAGACATTCAAGTCAAGCCAGGAATGAGAGGTTCAGTCAGTTTTCAACCTGTCATCGAGTCTCTGTTTCACCTTTGGTTTGAATGTCCCTTCTTACTGTACAAATACCTTCCTTAAAGATATTTAGCCCCACCTAGTGTAGACACGGTTATAATCATGGTGTATATGAGAAACCGAACTGGCGTATGGCGTATCTGTAAATTTATTTATTTATTATGCATTTTATTTATTTATTATTATTAAATTTATTTATTATGCATTTTAAAAGATACAGAGACACGGTTCATTTTACGATCAGGTTTAGTTTCGTGGTATTTTATTTTTATTTTCTAGTTTATTGTATCACGGGCCGGCTGCTTAATTTACTGGAAAAACTAAATTATTAGGTAGTTGTGCTGCACCACGTATTTGTTGTGCACGGGTATGCCGCGTATGAATCAGGGTTGCATTCTACGCACTGCAACGATTGGTGATGCACCCATGTGGTATTGTTTGGTATTTTACTGTACATTTGAAGGCAAGCTTTGAGCAGTTCTCGTTAAAACTGTATTACACAGTAAACCATATCAACTGTACCCAATCCCCAATTACCTAAATACGACTGTCTAAAAATGGTTCCTGGGAAATGACTTTTTGTTTTGCCTGAAGAACCTTTTAACGGATAGCGTGTTGCGTCGCAAAATTGTAGAACCACCTGAGCAAAAGCGATAGTAGTGCAATGAGCTGGTGCATTAGGCGTATTTCATTTTTAGCGAGATTCCACCATGGATTTTCTTAGTTTTTGAATTTTCAGTTAATATGAAACGAATACCATGAGATCTAACTAATTAGCACTGTTGATGCCAAGTAGTCGTGTTTTTTAAAGAAAACCCAGTATGTCCAAGTTTCCCGCCAAATGATGTAATGGGTGGAAGACAAGTAGTCACTTGGCAATCAATTGCAGTGGCGGAACACAGCATATCAGAAGACGAGAACGATTTTGAGCGATTCACAAAATACACACTTAATCACTAACAAAGGCTATAATAGACGGGTCTCACATTTTCACTATAATTTATTGCTATGATGGAATGACTACGGTATAGACACAATGCATACGCCTACGTGTCGTAACCGGGATCGAGGGCCTGTCATCTATCGAACTGCAATGCAGGCAGTTTGTTCGTTATTTACAAAATTTGCCAATACAATGATAAGGTGAAGAGTGCTTCATCGTAACTCCGCTTATGTGCTTGGTCGAAACACGATTCCTTTGAATGCGTCCAACAAAGTGTGGCTCCCGACTGAATTGCATTACCCACTTTCTTGCGGCTAACAAACCGATGCCATCTCTGTGCAACTTTAATGTATTTGGGAAGTTTGAACATAGAGACGTTCTCACTCAGGTTACTGTTACTGCATCCTCTAAAAACGTACATTTTTCTGTCTGCAAAAGACCGATTTCAGCGGACTTTCCTCAAAGCTCCTCATATGTCGCACTAAGAAAATCAACGACGGAGACGGTCTTCCACCAATTACGTACACCTTTGATAACAGATTTTTCATGAATTTTTGATTTGATTCTTAGCAACGGGTATACTAGAAACTATTAAATCTCTTCAGATGCATTATGAGTCACGGTGTCATAGTAGGAACTACCGCTAGTAGAGGTAGATATCCGATAAAACAATGAATGCTGTCAGTCATCCAGTTGAGTAGATAGGGAAAAAATCAAATGATGGACTTACGGATTTGAGTTGGCTACGTTGCGTCTTCGTCTTGAGGACTTCGGAAGGAAGTGAGATGTCGTGTGACTCGTCATGTGATCGACAGCACAATCTGCGCGGAATACTCCTGAATGATCTGCCCCTATGTTCCTGGCAATGTAAGCCCCAGACCGCCCTGTTTACTTGACTCACATCCGAAAAGTCTATGTTCCGGGATGAACACGTGTCGGTTTTTGCTGTAGGGAAATAGGTTAGACGTTATGAGGTAGCCAACTAAATGGATATCCTTCAGATCATCAATTCATTCTATTTGTACTGCAGATTTGGGCTGCCCACCTGGATTTCATCTTTACGACAACTCCAAATGCTACGCTATAACAGGATCAGATTCTCTTAAGGTAGCCTTCTCAGAAGCGATAAACTATTGCTACGCCAGAGCAAGTCAACCGGTGTTTGTAGACGACGTCGAAGAGAAGAATGACATCATTGCTTTCACAAATAGGTAATAATGTCCCAAGTGGCAATAAGTGTGGTTTTGCCCCTAAAATAGGCTTAACATAGGACTTCGTTCACAAAATCCCTTCTAAGGACACATTCTAGAGTAACTGATAGATGCTCTATTAGGGATAGTGTCATTGGTGCCCATACGTAGAAGCAGAATACAATTTGTTTTGCCCAATGTTTCATAAATTTTAGGATCTATTTCATATCGCAGACATGTTTAAACTTGTGCTTTTCTTTGAAGTATGGTATTCGAAAGGAAAAGGCGTTGCCTTTTTAATAGTATTAATGTTGGCATCTTTCTAGATATGCATCATCCGTAGGAAGTGGTGTGGAGACGTATTGGTTGGGACTGCAAAGTGTTGAAGGAAAGAATATCACTGCGTGGTATCTACTCAACAAGACCGAGTTTAATAACAACAGCTACACCTATTGGAGACATGGCGAGCCGTCACACGACTGCGCACTAATGAACTGCAAGGGACACAACTGCCAATGGGAAGGCGCAGACTGCGGTTCAAGTCACCATATAATATGTGAAAGAGAAGGTACTCTAGTTCGGCTCTGCTTAATCGTGTTCAACCTACGTTTTTCATTCGATTGTAAAATTATTTTGGCATTTCATTTATGTCTAACGACATACATGTTCCGGTGGTACCGGGTAAGCCTACATACATGTATACACACATTTGAAGGAAACATCTCCATGTAGCTTTTGCTGTGCCATTTCCAAAGGTTGTGACGTGAACTGAAACAGTTTCAGCCCCGCTGTGTACACTGATGTCAAATTATCCTGCTGTTCCTATACCTTCATATTTGCGAAGAAGTTGAGTAGGACTACACTGTGCTAGCTAGTCAACATGTCTTCGTATAGACAACAGCCGCTGTAGTGTTCAAAGCGAGTCACACTTAACTTTATAGCTTTCAGAATAATGGGAGGTTGGACGGAAGTGCCGTGGAACGGTCCTTGCCTACCATGCGGTAATCGGACTCGATCCACTCAGTGTGACAACCCACCGCCAGTGAATGGAGGCTATTGTAATGACACGTCGTTGACGGCTACGTTTGAGGAGGACTACTGCTATTGTCCTGGGACGGAGAGGGTGGAATATTATGCAAATGATTGTAAGCCATCGTAATTTCTTGCCCAAATCGGAAAATAGTTGATGTACTTGTAACTACAGCTTTGTTTGAATCTTTGAACAGCAGTTCCATGGGTCAAAACGTGTACTTTGCGAATTTTTAGTTCGCACCATGTGACTAATCCATTTTACGTGATATTTTCAAATGCTTGGATACAGTGCATTCTATAGATGTTATAATTACCAGGGGCGGAATCCTGAATTTCAGCTAGGGGGCGACGGCAGAGTAATAACCGGGATTTCGACCGTCAGATATTCGCACCCTTGAACTGCCATATAGAACCCTTGCCCCACCCCCTTTAAATCCGCCACCGGTGTTGGTTAAGTCACCAAAAAACAATGTTCTGCAGCCAACTGATTGGAACCTGTTTGAAACTCTTGAGTCACATTGCCAAGCATGACCGTCATGGAGTGACCGCCCACATTAATAACAAGATGCTTTCTGGCGGAATTACACTTTCTCCTTCAACAACATGTTGAAGTATGCTTTTCACCAGTAAGTATATTAACAGCAGTGTCGAACGACTTCAAACGTACAATATAGGATGCCCTAAGTGAGGCGAGTATGTTGAAGGTTTGACAAGATCCTGCTAGAGCACACTAAGAAGCCCAGTAAGCGTTGCAGGGGTAACTGTCCAATCCAAAGCATATGTGTGTGGGCTATGAGTTAACCAGTCCAATCATTATGGTGATCATCAGCTCGATAAGCTGAAGACTGGGTAATGGGTAGGTGCTACATGTACTACACGTACCTCGTTTACATGTACGTGTACTGCACCTACATGTATGATCTTCTTGATACTTAAAATGCTACAATGAAACGGTCTCCACATATTCTTCATCTACTGTATGTGCTGGAAATTGGACAACCAGTGTCCCATTGTTCTTTGTGTTCATGGCGTTTACGGCAAATACGTAAAAGAGTCAATCCAAGGAAGAAGTCGTGAACTGTAATTCGGTAGCCAAACACTAGAAACCTAGCTGCCATTAAATGACAGCTACATTTCGTGTTGAATCAGTGATTGCTATGTGAACCTGGTATTTCCTAATAGAAAGCTTCGGCTGCAGGTTAAATGTAAACGGAATGTGAGAAATTGGAAATGTTCGCTTACTGCCTCATGTTGTTGACCTTCAATTTGTCATACGGACGGCAACAACGAGACGACATGTGATCTGGTGTAAGTGCAACAAGTGAGGTTTGGCTGACTGTTTATAGTAAAGATCGTCAAATTGGTTTAACTTGTCGTGTCAAACTGTGCTTATTGTTCGAAACGCGTCCTTTATTCTGATGCCATCGTCGCGTTGGTGTCTTCTCATATAGTGAGCAGGTGGTGATTGGAAACACAGAAGTACACAAATGTTTTACTCGAAAACATTTCGATATCGGTTCTCTTGAAAGAAAAGATAGGATTGCTTTGATTAGAATTATTCGAGGCGAACAGGGATAACTGAGAGTTTCTGAATTAAATACAAACGTTTTCCTGTTTTTGTCAAAAATCCCTTTTGGCGTAAGGAAATATGACAGCCTAAGTTGTTTATACCTGGGATACTGATTGCTTTCAGAATAAATGTTATTAAGCCTTTACGCCCAGGTTTTCGCCACCTTTGCCCCATAAGTCGCCACCGAAACAAAAAATGGAACACAACGCATACGCATATGACCTCTGGTGACTAGCACGTTTACGTTCACGTTTCCGTAAGGTACCCGTAACTATCTGACTGAATGCTCCCGTGCCTCCCCAAATGTATCTCCTGCAGTGCAAAATATGTAACTCGCTTACAGGTTACTTATTTTTCAATCCAAACTCCGAAATATACGTCTACCACACTGTTATACTTCCAGCTCTCTGTGATCTATCGATTGGTCAACAGTTTCAAGTGGTGTCCACAAGCAACCGAATGATATTTGGCAGCGAGTTGGGATCTCTGAACGGCGTTTACAGCGAGTTGGACTGTGCCATTCTGTGCCTGAATGAGTCGGGTTGCAAGTCTGCTGACTTTTCTAACATCACAAACGTCTGCATCTTAAGAAACGTAACGTGGTCCGACCCAGATTTGGACTTGAAAAGTGTTCAGCCAAACATCACCCTATCTCACTTGGAGTTTAGGTGTGTCGTAGGTAAGTGATTTGTAATGTGCATGTGAGGTTGGACATTTGCTAGCTGATTGCCAATAGCTGACATTTGCTTGAGTTCCCCCAATCCAGATATGGAACGTAGTTTCCGCATACTTTGACCAAGGACTGTTACATTTAGCCAAGTACCAGGCATTGTCATATTGCAATTAGCGCCATCTATGCTGACAAACGTTTTACTTACAAACTAAGTCTAACAAAACTTTACCTGCATAGGTGGATGACACCAAACTAACCCGTCGTGTAGAGATATTTGTTCGTGCATATTCTATGATAACTAGTTTGGTGGATGAAACATTAAATCTTTATAGTGACGAGGAACTATGCAAAGTAGTATGATTAACAAACTCCCAAATCATGGTCGTCTAGAAGGAACTGATTTGCATAAATAAAGCCAAACATTGATAACTAACTACATGTACACACTCAAACGCCCGGAGGCAATTCATACACTCCCGCAGGAGACGGTGATATCCTCCGTGATCAAAATACATGTACTTTACATTCAGGCGGTAGAGCCGACAGGCGAGGAATCTCTTCTCTTCGGCAACAACGACGCTCCTCAGCAAGGATACGCCAAGGGAATTCACTCTTTGGACAGGGACAGGGCTTTGCTACTGTAGTTAGGTTGACCTACGCATCAAAAGATCAGCAAGCTTCTATTTCCGCTGTGTTTGCACACAAAATTTTGGTAGATCTTGCGTATGGGCACATTTATTTTGAACATCTGTTAAACAATGGCATACTTCAGTACCTGATTTTGGTTCTGTGGCCGATTATTTCTGATCTGAACAATGAAGAGTGCGTGAAAGTAAGCTCAAGGCCTACAAGGTAACACAGCATCTTGATTGAAATGGTGAGCTGAACATTGAATTATGGGAGAATGCTGAAGCCGTTTCCGTATCATAAGTCAATAATTATCTACAGGAAAGTGGCTCACTAATTTCTAGAAATACATGGCCCGTATCTATCTCAGTCACCAATCCTCGTCTTAAATATTTTGCAGGAGACAAAAGCCCTTACTGGTGGGACTACTCCAGTAGATGGAGCGCGTTTTCTCTCAGTCTACAACAGATGGATTACGAAGAGGCCAAGCGATATTGTGACATGCACAACAGCCACATACTATTCCTGAATAGCCGGGAAGAAGAAAAGCAAATCGTCCAATGGAAAAATGAGTAAGTACGGTAATATTTTTCACTCGTGCAAGACTTGAATGACTAAGTCATTGGCTTATTTGTGCAATGATTTTTCAGAGCATAGATCGTGTTACTACTACCTCCCCCAAGAGGTAATATTTTGCCTTTTTTGAAGTAGCGTTTACCAGAGGGTCACTCAAGGGCCTAACAATATTTAAAAGCTTGTGGTCAATCTACTCGTGCCGCAATTTATAACACACACCATGCATGTGCAAGACCGTGTTTTTCAGTGCTACAGGCCAGGAGTCCTAATAACGACAAAGTCCCTCAAATTTGGTTTTGATCGCCTGAGCGTCGGATACTCTGTAGATTGATATCCTTTCCCATCACTAGATGGTGTTACTGCTGTATATAAATACTGTTTTGGTGACAATCACTTCAATGCTAATTCCCCATTGTATGGATGAATCAATATATTTTTGTTGTTACAGCAGAAATGTGTCGGTGGATGTTTTCTGGTTGAGTGAGGCCTCGTCTAGCGCAGCCTCATATGACTGGATGCAGCCGGTTGCAACGGGATTTCACTCACTGAACCAGTGCTCGAATATTATATGCAACACCACGCACTGCAACGAGATGGCGCAGTTCTGTAATGATACCCGGTCGGTTATTTGTGAGAAAAACATAGAAGGTAGGTATTGGCTGTGCACAAGATTGCAAGAGATATTGCCATGTTCATGCATTACAAGCAAATGACATACATGTAACAACACTAGCTTCGTTCACGAAGTTCTGGCAGATGCAAGAACTCATCACAGGTAGATTTCACATAACGGGAGATAACAGAGTGGACGATATCATTTCATTCGTTTTCTCCGTTTAAGAATATAGAATGAGCTTTATCAATAATAAAGGTATCGCCATCAGGGATTATTTTGCACGTTACATGCCTTTGTCTACTCGTGCAATTAATTTTCATGTTATAGAATTTGAATAAAATAGAGAATGGTTAAACTGGGAGACAATGCTCTTTTTATTATTCCAGGTTTTAAAACGCTTCTAATCTTTATAAATAGAAAGATTTGGAAATTACCCCAGCTGATTTTAAATGCAAAAGAAAACGAATACATTTTTCAAACTATTCGCAATGGGAATAATTAGCTTCTCAGAAAGAAGTAGGCCTACATGTACGTGTTACTTCACTGCCTTCTGAAGTTTCTACTGTCGCTACATTTATCATTGTTCTGAATTGGTTAAACTGCTCAGTTCCTGCACTGAAGCTGCACAACTGGTTGAAGTTTTTTTTGTTTTCCCAACCGGCGCAATCTGCGGTACTTTTCCTAACAACCAACTTGCGATTACAGGAAAAAGTTCAATTAACAACACTCCCTGCACACACTCATGTCTATTAACTCGCTAATACAAATCGATGACTGATCTTTAAACCCTTCACACCTTGGCCGTAAATGCTTGAATTCGGTTACTGTCCATTTTGATATTTTATTTTTAGCATTTCGTTCTGTTAATCAAACAACAAGCGCAAAAATAATGTTGCGTGACGTCATCAGTGGACCCTTTCTCCGTCAATGTGTTGTTATACACAAGCCGCGTGGTTTAGTGGTTTCAAAAACTGTTTTCGACTGAGTACTATGAAATGTTGCATGTGCCCAGAATCGGACTGACAATATTTCAATTTTGCGTTTCCAAAAGACCCTAAGATCGCCCAGAATTGGCACTGGTTCGCGCGTTTTACACAGGTACATGTATGGCAGTACACGGTGGAGCAAGCAATCACGTGTTACGCTGTGCTCAGCCCTTCGGTCCGTCGCAGAAACGGCGATTTGGTAGAGGATTCTCCAACGTATAAGAGCATTTGGTGGAGAACAAGTGCATTGTGTTGTACAATAGCTGGGGAACATAGTTGTCAGGCAATTATTGATTATGAGCGTGAACACCAAAGTGTGACTGAGAGAATGAATGTGATTATAGTATGTTTCCATCTGTCTATTCTTGTTCACGATTCTGTAGGCATGCATGCCCCATAGTAGAACATGGGATTTAGACGCGACGCAAATAGTATGAGGTCACGACGCAGCCGGCACAGAGGCTGCAATCGGACACTGGACCGAAATAATCGACGAATCCGAACTTTCGGTACAAAGCGTTTGTAATTTTTTTGAACACACAAGACAGAAACGAGTATCGTTTGCCAGAAATAAATTCCAGTTAGCACCACTCTAAGTAGATCTGATCGCTCCTGAAAAACGCCACTCGGCATTCGAAGACACACGTATGAAATCAGTGTCCGCTATTCGCGACTCTGATTTGACAGTCGGGTTAGGAAGTTCGATTAGAGTTACAGTTTAAGACACATACTACGAAATCACATCTATCCACCATTGCACTGATAAATACTGTCAACTGATCTACGTTTTCCTCTACTGACCTCACGTGGCGGGAGCCAAAACATCATTAAGTTTTCTTTAAAATTCAATTATTTCCCAAAATAAGTGCCTTTTAGTAAGATTTTGAGTTATAAAATTATTATGCACGGTCTAAAACCTCAAAATTGAAATAAAAACATTTTAGGAAGGCGTTCGAAACGTATTGATTTTTCATTAACGAGTTTGAGAATTATTCCTTGCCAACTATAAAGTAAATCAATCTACATGTAACGACTAGTCATATGCCGCCATCAACGAGCAACACACGTGGATCGCCAATAAAGATACATGCCAACGGGAATAATATGAATTTTATCGCCACCATTGATCGTATCCTGTGTGGCCAATTTCAAAACAGGTAGTAAACAAAAATGCGAACTTTTGAAAGCATGTATGATTGGAAAACGTATTTACCTCTTCGCACCTCGTGCAGTTGATGCCAATCTTTGTCGTGGTCGAGGTCAAAATCAACGAATATACAACTTTCAGACAACACTGCAGCAAGTTACGCTCGAGCTGGACATGACGTGTACGCGTTATGACGTATCCTAGTTTCTAAGCCTAGCAAAAATAAGTTGTAAAGAAAGCCTCCGATAGGCGCCTCCGTCGGTTACGATGGAAATTTATCGCGAGCTCTGGCCTGGCAAGACAATATGTCGCCGATAAAAACGTGAATTCGTCTGCCAAAAAATGTTTTGTGTGCGCTGGCCACAAGCAGACACATGGCAATAACAATGAATGACACTGCCACAGTAATGATAACGATGACGATAACGCCATTGCATTCGTTTTTTGTGTAGCTGATGAAGCAAGAAGCCTAGAGAATCTTCCTAATAGCGCATTTAAAGTGACATCTTTCCACTCGTCAAGTGGTTGCTTCGCGCCTAAGTTCAGCGGATATGCGTGGTGCGCTGAAACAAGATCAGACCCCAGCGATTATATTCAAGTCGATCTGGGTGTTGACTGGGTAGTTACAGCCATTGGGACCAAGGTAATATCCTATCGTTCTTACTGTAAAACAGCGTCTTCAGTGAGTCTACAGAACCTTTCCGTGAATCACTTTTTACTGGACAAGGTGTGTTTCGGGACACTGGGATTAAGCGTTTCGAGAAACCTAACGTTAGTACCTCTTACTCAGATTCTTGAATTTTGGATAAATGTGGCCGAGGTGCAGAAGTCGTTGTACAAATGATGGCAGAAAAGAAATACTTCTATGAGATCTGACTCCATTAGAAACTGTTTGAAGTGTGGTATCCATTGGGATTCTAGTGCTTAATACCTGTTTACTTTCGTCGGCGAGGCCACGGTTTCGTATTGCTTTAAAATGACATTTTGTGTACCAGCGTATCTTAATTTTAAAGTTGTTGCAGGGTCGCGCGAACATGGATCAGTGGGTTACATCTTACGAACTTTACTTGGCTATGGACGTGGATTCTGACGACTGCGAAAAAGATTTCCCCCAAAGCACATGTAAAGCGGTAAGGAAGAGTCTTAAAACGCTTTGATCATACATGTATTTGTACGTAAATACGCTTCCGTTGACTTTGGATCCAAATGGGGCGTAATTTTATATTACACCCGACAGATTTGTCGGTTCCTCTTGGTATTTTGATAGATATTGGTAATAATCACAAATAACCGGAAATGGTAGAGAGCAATGTATTCTTATTTTAATTTAACGCATAATAATACTTGTGACTTATCAGCCCTTAGCAAATTATAATATAACAAACAAAAATGTCAAAGATGTAAAATGCAAACTGAAACTGCTTCTAATTAACAATGCAAAGGATAGAAGCAAATTTGTACAATTTTCGCACTTCCTTTTTTCTTTTCTGATGGACTGTGATGAGATATTGGAGAGCTCTTGGAGTTGCCGAATGTGACTCAAAAACGTTTGGCGTGTTCAGTGCTTGTCTACCACAGTTTTTTAGCTATCTTAGCTTCAGCAATGCACTTGAAATAGATCTTTACCTTCAGCGGTCAGCAATATGACATAAATATAAATATGTGTACAGGGGCGAAACTAGTCATTGTTTGTTCAAGACGCACAAGATATATCACAAAAGTTGATGTTAAAGGGAAATGCCACCCCAAAATAACCTATTTTGCATCAATTTAGATTTTTGTATTAACGTTTATTACGAAATCTTCAGAAAACTATGAATATACATAACCCAGAAAACGCCAAGAGGCATTATATCTGGGTTAAAGGAATACAAATTAGATCGAGTAGTTCCACTCTATAACAGCACGTTCAGTTACTTTACCTGACGGCTCAGAGGATTGCCCTGCCGCTATTTTAGCCCACGAGAGGGCGTGCAACCATTGACCAAGAGTGTCCGTGCTGCTACGTGTACATTAATTTGGAAAGTGGACGAGATTTTGCCTTAATTGAGAAGCACTGACATTATTGTATGTTGCCGTTCAGTATTGCTCATCTCATCGTTCCCATATTGAAATTACAAGAAATGATTGAGATTATCTTTGTTGTTCGTGCGTCATGTAAAGGGTGCAACGTCTTAGCAAGTATGAACCATGCCCATCCATCATTTTTCGATTCTCATACTTTCACCGTTTCAGTTCGTTGGTAACGTGGACAGACACACGGAAGTTCTTAACAAGCTAGAGTTTCCGCGCGTTGCACGATTTGTAAGGATCAAACCCCTTTCCCATCAGGGTTGGAAGTCCTTGCGTTTCGAAGTTTACGGCTTTCAGTACGGTAATTATTCTTCATGTTTTGTTTCCGTTTAAATGTCTCATTTAAATACTTAAAATTGAATGTCGCTATGAAGTTAAGTTTTGTGCTTGTGATTGTCTTGTATTTGTGCCATTCCATTCACTGCTAAGTTAAAAATACCATACATGCATCAAGAGTAACATTATGTGCACTGTGTGGCGTTTTAGTGCTAGCGGGTGAAAGGTGCCGTGACTTTTATTCCAGTTTCTCTAAAATTGCTAACCAGTTCAGTTGCATCATATTCCTTCTCTGGAATAATACAGTCAAACCCGAGCAATGAAGGAAAGAAAATAAAATGAAAAATAATTACATGACACCAAGCTTCGTCAAGTCTTCATCAAAGGGTGCACTTCGGGTGTTATGCATCACCGAATCGCAGTAGTCTATCACTGAAAAAATATCCCTATCCCAGATAATTGTGGAAGACACTATCAACAACAATACATACGGCATTGTTTTTATGCCCCCGTGAACCTTGATTTGATGAAAGACAACCTAATTGTGATATCAGCTTCCCGTTAGTAAACAATTCCACCCTCTGTTCAAACCAGTTTCACTGTCTGCCATCCTCACAATTTAGTCCCTAGATTTAACCAAAATTTGCCACCGCCAACACCCGACCAATCGACCGGCCTCGACCACATTAATTTCAATTGCCTCACGATGCAACTCTTAGACTGCAACCCAACATCTATTTCCTGGTATGGTAGCTTAACTGGGGCGGGGGTCGCGACCCTCTGAGTGTGTGCTACAGTCTTCAAGTAAATGAAACTTGCAGGGTTATTATCAATTAAACTATATCGTTTATGAAGGTGTGAGAGTACAACTAGCAAACAGAAATTGTTGTAATTTGATTAGCCACAGAAGATTTTGTACCAGAAGCGCCTACCCGATATGACACAGATGGAACGACACGAATATATGCAAACAGACTGTTGGAATACTAAACTTGACATTTTATAAGGAGATAATTAATGAACCTAGTAACTTTTGCTGACGACATACACGCATTCGCTGTTGTAGATACTCCAAGAAGTAAATATGGTGGTTGGTCGCACTGGGGAGCCTGGTCCAATTGCACTGTGCCGTCCGACACTACCCGAATTCGTAGTCGAAACTGTACTAACCCGACCCCACAAAAAGGTCGGCACTGCCTCGGACCGCCGGTGTCTTACAAAGACTGTCCAATCGGTAGGCTCGTTTTTCTAATACAGTAGATATTGTGTTGATGGACGAGAGTGGACACACAGTGAAATGGCAAGAAAGTGTTGCTGAATACAACAACCTCGAAGGTGTATACAAATGAGTCATGTTTGTGTCATTGTGTGTGGTGAGCCTGGTATTCGGGATTAAGAGTTTGTGCTTCCGTCCATTAATTTCTGGTACACACAATATACATGTATGTTCACCCAGGAAAGAAAGTCTTTCCAGCATGTTTTTAGTGTTGCATGAGACACTATTCCTAGAACATCAAGATATTTGAAAGAACTTAGCATTCGGTCACTTTCGTCAACGCACAACATACGTGAACATGTGTGATTAAACTTTACAAAGGCTGCTAAATCTGCGCTTAGCGTTGTATAACAAACGAAATAGCAATTGACCAACACCGGGAAGATGGACCAATTTTGGATGAAATCCCCGAAACAGGAATTGTAAAATCTTGAACCAGATGCTTGCAGTATTAGTTTTACAATTTCATGTTCTTAACTTATCCCCTAAACAGTTGATGGAAATTGGACTGCATGGTCAAGCTGGACTTCGTGTTCACTCACCTGTGCTGGAGGTTCAAGAAATCGAACACGGAACTGCACGAACCCTTATCCCATGAATGGCGGCCGGGATTGCGTGGGCAACATTGAAGAGTCTGTCAGTTGCAACACTTCGCCGTGTCCAGTGAACGGACATTGGTCGGACTGGATAAATGTGACGTCATGCAGTGTCTCTTGCGGCGGAGGATCATATAACAAATCAAGGAATTGCTCCAGTCCTTCACCTGCACATGGGGGGCTGTACTGCCAAGGAAACAGTTCTGAACTTATCGTCTGTAATGCTTACCCGTGCCCCATCAATGGAAACTGGACTTCATGGTCGCAGTGGTCGAATTGCTCGTCAGAATGCGGTTTTTCATTTCGAAACAGAACTCGAACCTGCACAAACCCATCGCCAGCGTTTGGAGGTATAGACTGTTGGGGAAACGACACAAACATATCAGTTTGTGCCGTTGATACGTGCCCAGGTAAGTTCTCATAATATTCCGAGTTGAAATGGAATGAGTCGTTCTGAAGCTATCTATACTTCCTGAAAGATACACAGATATCTCTTATAATGATTTAGTACAGATACAAAATCTGTGTTGCTTCATTTTGACGTCTTACAAAACGGTAAGTTTTGTTTATCTATCTTATCTAAATGGTTTCTTTCAACTTCACAACACTCTCATTTTCAATTTTCACTGTAATTTGTGCATCGAATGTTCATGAACGTCTGCTCAAGTGATGACGAGGTGCGCTGTGAGCTTTTTGTGATTGAGCGAGCATGTGAAGTAGCTGTTTCCACATGTGTGTGTGTCAGATTTGTTTCCAAACCTACTGTAACTCGTGTATTACGTGCATAAACTGAAGTTTCGGTGACGCGACGTCCTTATACGCGCCTATGCATGTGCGTTCGATGGAATCAGGATACTTAAGCTTAAGTTTTCTTTCCTCACTCGGTCAACAGCGTTACCCATATTACTGCCCTCATTCTTGTCTCCTCACTGACGATTCTTCCCTATGATTGCCTGAATCGTAGGTAGAGTAGCTTGACAAGGTCGTTAAATATCACGTACCGCCCAGACGCAACGTGTCGCTAATCGCGATTCGACCAATCAGACGGCTTAAGCCATACATGTAGATGTAACTCCATAGTAACACAGCTAGCAGTCGATAGATATACGTCAAGAAACGGAAAAGGAATACTAAGAGACTGAGTAAACACAATGTTGTCCTCGGTCTTCGGGCAACATTCCTTATTTATTAGGAGGTGGCGCTGTATCAGTGCTGTCTTTCTAGCCAATTGCGGTCTCCGAAATTGAGCACGTTGACAAGATCGTATTCATTAAGAAACGGAATGAAGAAGAAATGAAATTGACATTGGAGAAATTTCCAGCTTTGCAGTTAATTTTAATATCCATTACAAACAGTGGAATAGGTGCCAGCGAATACTTTTAAAATTTAAAATTACACTTGTTGCTTGCAGTTGTTTGATCATGAATGGCAGTTTGTAACTGCTGTTGAACTGTAGATATTAGTTTAACTCGACATACTGTATGTGTGTGTGTGTGTGTGTGTGTGTGCGCGCGTGCATGCTCGCTTGTGTGTTTTGTGTGTGTTTGTGTGTGTGTGTGTGTGTGTGTGCTTGTGTGTGTGCGTGTGCACGTTTGAACGTCCCGATGGTTGTTTTTTAGTTCTGTTCTCTTGATTTTTCACCGTATCAAAAATGTGTACACACCATGTCAATACAATAATCAATCATCTTTCAATGCATTCCAGACACGGAGTCGTTTGTAAACTCTTGAAGTGTATTTAGTTTGGGAACACTTCCAGAAAGCCAAATTGTACCTTTTTATTGTATATTTGCCCTTAACTCAATCAGTCGATGGTGCTTGACACCCCGACTTGTCGGATAGACCAGGCACTGCGATTGAGAACCTGTTGTATGAGTGCGTGGCATGCAGGGGAGCAAGTTCGTAGTCTGCAGTCTCTTCCAAGGATCGGGATAAGGAGCACAGACCCTGTCGACGGCGTTCAGAGAAATGTATTTTAATTGATCTGCTATCGAGGAACGCACCGCAACACGACTCAACCGATACCAGAGCTTACAAACGCTTGACTTCTTGTCACCAGGTGGGAGTCCAGGTGTGTTCCGGATATTAGATACAAATATTTCCACAAGGATTAAGTTAAGCTGTCCGCAATTTGAAACATCAAAATTCCGCATTATATCCTTGTATGAAAGTGCCACCTGTAGACATATAAATTCACCTTCTCCAAATCTATTAGTGGTCTCTTCCTTGTTCACCCGTCTTGTGACCTTAAACTTGATGATGAAATCATTCTTAGAAAACAGTCGCACTGACATCTTGGTATACTGTTACACCTCACGTTCGGGAGCTCGTACAAAAAACTAATTAACCCACTTAAGCTTGTCTCTCGTCATCTGAGTTCTACACATTTAGAGGGTTTTTCAAATACTTTATACTTCCACACATCGTTAATTGTGATATCATATATCAGTCGGCAAATACGGGTGCACTCCAACATTTGGAGAAATTACAGTATCAAGCCGCCTTACTCATAACCGGAGCTTACAGGGGATCCAATACTGTTAAGGTTTTGAATAGTCTCAAGCGGCACAATCTGTCTACTCGACGCAATCTTGGCATGACCCCATTTACTTTTAAAGTAATAAACAACGTCAACAACGCCTCTGTCAAAAAATATATTTGATCTATACATTAGACAAGGCCATCGTAGTAATTTGAGATCCTCCACCCCATATGCAATTCCTCCGTCGTTCAGTCAAGCATTCAGAAGGTCTAAAATCATGATGTGAATCAACAACTGGAATTCTCTCTGTGGTCTTTTCCTCAATTCTGACAAGTTGAGGCATAACTTTGGTAATGTCTCTCCAAATTGTAAATGTGGTGACCATCAATCTTATCCGTATATTTTCTTCAAATGTCCCCTCATCGAGTACCTGAGAGACTCACTCTTTCGTGCACTCAATGAAAACCAATCATTTGTTAATGCTCTCAATTCTTGTAATAATATCCCTACTAAATTTACATTATTATTGAATGGTAGTTCTAACTTTAACCTCGCTCTCATTGAATTCCTCCTGAGCAACCTAAGCAAATTTTTATGTACCGTTTATCAATATTGCTGCTTCTGATTTCCATACATGAATCTGTACTGTACATGTTTTTGTTTTCAAATATTCGCAATAGCATACCTAAATATCGGGATACTTATATCACATACTACTTAAATGTATATACCTCTATGTATATTAGTTTCATTTATGAATTGTTTACAACCCAGATTCAATGCTTCGCGATTTCTGGGTTTGTCATCATTTCTTTGTGTGTCTTGTGTATTCTTCAATAAATATACATCACTCATAAAAAACCTTGCACTTGATTTACTCGTCTGGATTACGTCGACTTAGACAAAAAATGTGATTGGTTTGTGAGCTGGAGGTTGTAATCGGGAAATATTTAATGCCCATGGAGATTATCTCGGCTGTCACGGCACATTAACGAAGAACAAATCAAGCGCACGAAACTCCCATGTAGGCCTTACAATTAACAACAAAGTCTATAATTCAGAATTGGGCTTTTGTTCAGCTGCAGAACAACTTCAAATCGTTTCCCTTTCAGGCCGTCCGCTTTTCCAGATTGAAGTATTGGAGCCTGCACATATTCTTAAACCTTTGTCTTTGTAAGGTAGAAATCATGATGAGGAGGCTTAAATGTGGACCTTTAACGGGGATTCGCGGGGAACGTTTAGAATTGTGCATTTGCCGAATTTTGATAGTTCCGGCGTTTTTAGTGGACTTTTGTTTCGTTTTCTGCTTGTTTCAGAATTTATGTTTCTTTGAGGCGGACGTTATTTCCCAATTCGCCAACCCCGAGCCCCCCCCCCCTTGTGTGCAAGCATGGAAATATTTCCCTGCTGGCTTTACATTTATATCTTCTCTGGTTCATTTCCTTTTTATGTGACTGTTACATCCTGTTACTTTTCGATAAGCCATGCTTGCTTATGGATTAAATTATCCATGTTTTGCTTCTGGTATGATCATCAAGAACTGGGCTTTTTAAT
Organism: Phoronis australis; assembly: GCA_002633005.1. Lineage (NCBI taxonomy): Eukaryota > Metazoa > Phoronida > Phoronidae > Phoronis > Phoronis australis. The sequence continues at coordinate 507,551 of NMRA01000213.1, forward strand.
TGCATGACTCTTATTCTATTCGGTTGAATAACGACGAAATTGCGAAAATTTTAGTGGCGGCTAATTCCATAGCAAAAACCCACACAGGACCTCAGCAGCCCAATATCGAGGTTGGCATCCTGTGGCTACAATTCAATGGTTCAAGTAATGATTACACCCTAGCAGCACGTATTTGAGTTGATGTCCGGCGATCAGTTGTGAGGATGGCCACATGAGCCGACTAAGCCGCAGAGATTGGTCACTAACGTGGAATTCGTTATCCAGATTTTATCAGCCAAAGGTTTCCTGCTAATCATATCTCATTCTCAGTCAAGCAATTAGGTGAAATGGAATGGGAACCCGGATATAACGCGAACAATGTTTCATTCAAGTCCCTCCTCTTTTGAAGCAAAGTTTTACACAAATCGATGACTATTGGATAGGTTGCCTTTCGATCCCCTGGTGCATACATGTATATATATACTATTGGCTGCCGTCGTAAGCTCGAAGAAACGTGAAGCAATTCTGCTGAATGGTTTGGTTGTTTTGATGTCATGGAGAGTCTTTTGGTAGTGCTGTTAACGTGTCCTTTTGGTTTAATAAGCGGTAAGTTAAATAGCTATTCCTTAAATTTATATTCGCTATCTTATAAAACAACAGACTGGGAATAATTTGACTCTCAATTTTTTTCTCGAATTACCTCAACATATCGTTAAAAATATTTATTTATTTAACTATTTAATTGTCGAGAAACCACCTGTTAACTGTTTACCGGGCTTATAATGGCCTTGTCGTTGAGATTTTTATATGAAGTCTGTCCACGCGCGGACTCGAACCTGAAAGTCTCACGCCGGGGCCAAACGCTCTGTTGACTCAGCTAAATCCCGCCCATTGGCTGAGAATATTAAGCGCAATACACAGGTGAAATTAAAGGTCTTCGTTTCCGCAAATTAAATATCTTGCAGACACAACGATAATGTGAAAAAGCGTTTTCCTCAATAAAATAGACAGTGGCTGTATAACTGATTAAGTTTGTATACATGCATGCATTATAATCAACTTTATTTATGTTTAAAAACACAATCTTGAACTGATGCTGGTAACTCAAGTCACGGTCAATACGTGCGTGCGCGGTTTTAGATGTCACAAGTGTAACACTGGCAAACATCAACAAACTCTGAAGCTCTGATACGCCGTAAAATATTACACTGTCGTAAAGTGTAACAAATGTTACATTTTATGTCATTGTTGCATTTTACGTTGCTAGATCTCTCCTAAAATGTAACAAGGTGTTACATTTTACGTAATTGTTACAATTTACGTCGAATACACATGTGACACATTTTACGGAAGAGACGTCTTATTTCATAATTTCTCAGGTATTTGTCACACAGAGGAAAATGGTTTGCACGCTTAACGGCTACTTTCTCGGATTGTTTGAATGAAATTCAGTCAAATGTTTGAGCTTGAATTCATAGTTCTGTCCCTATGTGCCTTCCATTTTTTAACATGAATAGTTCCTTGGTGTAGTCAGAAATGTACCCCGTACAGTTTCAATTCTAGACGAAAGGAGTTTCCAGGATCAGGTAACAGGTTTTATTGTTAATTAAAAGCGTTTTTGCAAGCTTGTGCTGGCGCTCACAGGTTATAAACCAATTGTGTATCCGGCATTACTCACGTAAATACCATTATCCCTTGTTAAGCACACCAGAAACAATGACATCGTATTTGGCTAATAATTATCGTATTTCTTCGGGTAAAAACGAACACAACAGGCCAGTTTGATGGAAAAATCACCCGTTTAGTCCATAGTGTTATTGCCTCGAAGTCACACAAAAGGAGCGAGATTAAAGTTTCTGATACCGAAGGGTTCGGTCTAAAAATCTGTTGACGAAGTACATCTCACCGCTGTGCGGGCCAAGTTTATTAGGACGCGTACCATTTGCGCGCACACATCGGGCCCGTAGCCAGCATTGCGCAGGGGGTGGTTCGAATTTCTGGAACAGTGGACCTTTGATATTTTGCAAAGGTCGACCCCGCCAAATTTGCAAATCAGGCGTTCTTAAATACTTACTCAGACGGAATTTTTTAGTGGGAGAATGACTTGAAATTTTTATTTTGTATTTTTGCGTGTTACTTACATCGCTGGAAATGGACTCAGCACACTATTCTGAATGTTCAGTACTCCGAAGGCTCACTACTCCGAAATTATCTAAATTTTCGAACCCAGGTTTAATTTTTATACTTTTGCATGCAAAAGTAAACTATGACTTCGGTTATTAGATGCGCTGAGTGGTCTACTACATGTACATGCATTAGTACCGAAAACAAAGTCCGCGTACTATTGATTTCATGTGCATACGAAATTGCCTGCATTGTCGTAAGAATACATGTACGGAAAACTAAGTACGTTCGTGCATTTTTAAAACGATACCAATCCGGGTTTGGCCTATTGACCGATAATAAAAATGACTTTCTCACCCAGGTTTCCGAAACAAAATAATACTCTGTAACCACTGACAACCCACAAAAGTTTGCTGAAAATTTTGAACACTCCTTTCAAAGTTTGCTAAACGAGCAAGCTTAACCTATGCTTTTTGCGAAGTACACGGTAACTGTGACAAAGGTCCACCCAGCAAAGACCATACTGTCCAAACTTTGATATGGGGTGTATGAATTTTCACGTGATTCCTTCCTTAGTAAGGATTCTAAACCCTATTTTGATGATTCCAACGAATCTGATCGTTCTCTCACTTGCTGTTGCATCATTGGAGTCAATCTTGAAAGATGAAGAAGGAATCACTTTCATACCCACAAAATCACGAATTGGACATTATGCTCATTGGTGGTTGGTATTTTCTCACAGACGCCACTTAACTCGCTAAAAGCATAGGTCACGCTTGTCCCTTTAGCCGAATTTGTAAGGGGTTTTCTGATTTTCCTCAAAACTTTAGGGAGTTGCCCAGCCGAGCATTAGTTCGTTTCATAGCCGGGACTGGATAGGAAAGTCGTTTTTAGTATCTATTAAAATAGGATAAAACCGCGTTTGGTATACTTTTAACTTAGAAGATTGACGCCAGAGGTTAGCAGGTGACAGAACGAGGATTGGTGGAAATCCTCACAGGGTTTACTATCCGAATACGAAGTAGGCATATTGATGAATAATTGCATCACCCTACGGAAGTGGTCGAAACTAAATGTTTTAGAAGGCAACCCTGTCCCTGCCAGTCTTCACAAAGCCAGAGACTCCCATTCAGTGTTCAGGTCGTCGCAGCCCTGACCCGTGCCCCAGATGTTGTCCCTGCTTGAGATTCAAGAAGCCACGATTGGCAGGGATTGGAACGAAGCTCATTTGTAAACACTGTTTTAAGAACAATTCAACTCTTGGTTATTGAATGGGTACAAAAACATTATTTCATTCATGTCAGTTCCAAACCATTAGCAGACAATAAGAGTAATGAATTGTAGTGAGACTTCAGAGTTGTGGACTTTCCGAGAAATGAACCTTAGGAACAGTGACACGTAACCATGAAAATCTTTTGCATGATGTTTGTTGATCGTATGAGGACTGCTACACCATACGGGTACATCTGCTAGGCTTTGTACCATTGTCACTGTTGGACAAGGGGACACTTTCTTCATTGACTAAAGTTTCATTAGGTCTAGACCTACTTTTCCCTAATACAGTGAACATGCTCGTCTACTCAGTGTAAGAACACACGGTAGTTATGCCGGGTTTTTGTTTGAGCAACGACATAAGGCTGCCTATAGTACCGTCGGCGTGTGCTGGACTTAAAAAAATGTAAACGCACACATGCGTACAGCCGCATAGTTCACCAATCCACTGTGAAAGTGGACACTGGATGAACAACAATCATCTGACGATCACTAAGTTTGAAATGTCTGCACCTTACCATAATATGCTAGTGTTATAGAGTGACACCTATTGTCCCGAGCTATTAACACTAGCAAGTACACCAAAATAGCAGATAACATTTATATTTTCTGCTGTTTTGTTTCTTGGTCTGTTTTCAGAAATTCACGCCACACTACTTTTTGAGAGCTATTTCGCTGTTTAAAGCTTAGCTAGTTATAGACATTTACTTCTAAAATCCCTTGTTACCCTATGATGTATCGTTGGCCAAATGGGTGAACGTTGACGCCGTTAAATTACGTAATTCTTGTTACAGGCGTAATTAAGTGCATCATACATAAATAATCGGTGCTATAAAATAATTATTTGCGGAGTAAAGTAAATATTTAAAGAGTAAAGTAACTTGTAGCGCCTCAAATACTTTACGTCGTTATGTAATAATTACTTTACGGCGTAAATAATTACTTTACGCCTCTAACAAGAATCAATTTACGCACGTAATTTAACGGCGTAACGTTCACTCACTTGGCTAATGATAATATCGACGATAAAGGTGTAGCAACCACGCTGGTTTAATTCCAATGAATGACATAAAGCCTCCTCTAATCATCTGTGAGATCTGTGCAAACACCACTCGAGCGAAGTTGGGCCCTGGGGCCGGGTAGTGCCCAATGATTAAACGAAGCGCTTGGAATCAGAAGCAAAATCGTCTAACTTAGACATAACTATAGTTAGTATTTTCAGTTGCAGCAACAATTTTGTTGTTGTTGATGATCTTCTTGTTGTCCATCTATACCCTACCTCTAACGGATAGGCTGGGGCTGGACCTTTTCCGCAGGGAGTTCGATCGCGCACTAGGGGAACAACAAAATACGCCACATAACTAAATACACCATACGGGTACATCTGCCTAAGAATTTCTTGTTATCACATCATTTGCCTACACTCTGATAATCGATGAATTCCGTTTTGACAACTTCTAATTTTTTATTTTAGCACTCATTTAAATATGTGTAGTTTCCTAAGACAAATTATTAAACTACATATTTCAGAATCGTCACATTGCTCAAAATATATCATTGGGCGTTACCTGAAATGTCTGATCTGTTTTTCTTTTGACAAATCCATTCCAGTTTGAAGACTTCAGTATTGCAAAATCAATACAGATGGAAAAGATTCTCTGACTCCTTCTTACAAAAAGAGCAGTCGTCATTTGGTAAAATTCCAATCTTGTGAAGTTAAGTTTTGGAATTTCTGTGGAATCACATTAATATGGTGTCCCAAGGGTCAATCGGTACACTTGAAAAAAGGTGCAGGTGGCCTGATGCCTTTTGCGGTACATCAGGCGTATTTAGGCCACAAGGCCGGGCCCATTACACTAGTCACCTGATTATGATTCATGGGGACAAGACATCGCCGGATTCCTCATGGGTGAAATCTTTAATCTGCCTGTTTGTTTCAGAAAGACAGGAAGACTATTAAACCTGTATGAACTAACAATGTTAACCAGGCAGGTTACGTGGCCATCAAGTAGTAGATTACGGTGTCTACTGTAGGCAGGGAAAATCTCCACCAAATGAACATGCCATGTTGCCTGTAATGTTGCGGTGCCGAGCTAGGTTACAGTGTCCAGTAATAAACTGGGTCAGCTGCCTTATAGCTAGCCTATCTAAACATAACAGTTTCTTTTAACCTTTTGGTTCAATAGGACTTGGAAAAAGTTGTTTGCTTTGTCTGCAGGCAGAGAGCTTTCTCCATGCATCCACAGACTGTTTGCGCAGCCAGTGCCTTATCTTTTCTCTACAGCACATATCGGCAACTGGTATACAAGGTTCTGGTACAGAACAGGTTGCACTTGCTCCTTTTTTGTAAGTTTGTCAGCAGCTTCATTACCGTCAATGCCAACATGGGCTTTAACCCAGTTCACATGAACAGTTCTGCTGGCTGATAGGTGGTTAAGCTCGTTTACACAGGCCAGGACACAATGGGAGTTGATCTTGGGCTTTGTTAGTGCTTTTTAAAGCTATTACAATAGCTGCTTGGCTGTCTGAGAGTATGAAGAATTCCTTGTTACCGAGGACTGTTTCATGCTCCCTTGCCAGCTGGGCAGCCTGGTGATGAATGGTGGCAATTTCAGCCTGAAGGACTGTAACGGTGTTACTCAATGAAATCCAGCTTTCTTTGTCGTCACCTTCAAGGTCTGGAAAGTAAATTCCTGATCCTGACTGTCCGTTGTCAAGTTTAGAGCTATCAGTGTAACAAACGGACTGTTGGTCATTGTAATCAAGGATTTCATGACCATCTCCAATTTCTGTATAGAAGTTGTGTCTCTGATTTAGTGTCGTCACTAAAACATCACTTGGCATTGCCAAAAGTGTTCCAATTTCTGACATTAACCTGTTGCATACATTAACATGGCTCTTAGGGGCAACAGTATCCGCGATTCGCGCGTTACTCCACTGCCCATTACACCTCATACGATAAGCTGCAAGCACAGCTTCACCGTTGAGGTAAATATGCTGGGGTGGCAAACCAATAAGCATTTCCATTGCAGCCGTAAGTGTCCCTGGAAAAGCAGAAGTAACACACCAGCAAGCTAAACGCTGTATTTGTGTCAAGTTGGTTCTAACAGTGCTCTGTTCAAGAGATGTTATCCATATTGATGCCGCGTAAGCTAGCATCGGTCAGATAACACCAATGTAGATCCAGAGACAATTCTTGGGAGGGAGTCCCCAAGTTTTACCCACTACTCGGCAACACCTTACCAGGGCCTACTTGGCCTTGGTTATCTTGTCCATCACGTGAGGTGTCCAAGAAAGGCGATGGTGGAGTGTAACACCTATGTAGATGACTTTCTTGGAGTGGGAGTTCAGTACCATAGAGCTTTAATGGTTTTACATTCCACTTCCGCTTCCAGGTGAACATGACCACTTTTGTTTCACTGCTGTTGATCTCCAAGCCAACTGTCTCAGTCCATCGAATAGCATATTAAGTGCCTTCTGGACAACACTGCAGCATGTGCAAGCATAGACAATTGGCACACAGATGACAATGTCACCAGCATAGGCCTGTACAACTAGACCTTGCCCAATGTTAGCCAACAGCTGCCTTAACAGGCAGCCCATGACTACATTGAAGAGAGCGGTACCACCTTGTGGAGTACCTCTAGTGAGACGGACAGTCACACTAGCTCCCTCAAGCTTAGCTGTTACAGTCTGACTGCCCAGCATGTACATAATCCACCTTATAAGCCCTTTGTCAATCTGAAAGTGAACAAGTGCATTATAGATAGCATCATGTTTAATGTAATTGAAGGCACCTACAATGTCGATGAAAGCGCCAAGAGCAAACATTTCATTGTATACAGCATTCTCAAGCTGTCTGATAAGGTGGTGAAGAGCAGTCTTTGTAGAAAAAAACAGCTCTGTAAGCGTACTGATTTCTCAAAAGTCTGCTCATAACATCTTGCCTTTCTAAATGCCACAGAACCAATTTCTCAAGACCTTTCAAGAAGAGGGAAGTAAGAGTTATAGGTCTGAAGGAGTCAGTTTTGAAGTAAGACTCCTTGCTAGGTTTGGGGATAAAAACAACCCTCGCCTTAGTCCAGGTTTCTGGGACGTAGCCTAGTCTAAGGCTGCCCTTGTAAACATTAGACAGCATTTGGAAGCGCTTGGTTCCTGCTTCCTTTATCATCTTAGGAAATACCATGTCTTGAACGGGGGCATTCCATGGTTTAAAAGACATGAGGGCCAATTTGACAAGATGAGTATTAACCCTCTCATCGAAAAAGTCCATATGGATTTCCTGTTCTTGCCCGTCACATACTACTTCTCTAGTTCTATGACCAGGAATCAAACTACCGGGAAAGTGTTTATCCAACATGGCCCTGAGAGTTTCACCAGGTGAACTGGTGTATGAACCATCTTTTCGTTGGTACATTTGCAGGCTACTCGGTAGATTTTAAAAGTGTGTTTTGATGCTTAGAACATACATCCAAACTCCACAGAAGTTCAATGAACCAACATTTCTGCTGTCATGTCGTGAAAATTTGAAGACTTGAATTCACGTCAGAGAAATTTAAAGTTATCATTGTTGAAGTTGAAAACGGATTTGCGTATCGCATGAATCGCAGCATTTTTTCTTGTTATGATCTAAACCCATTTGATGTGGCACCCTCATGAAAATAGTTTTTCGAATCAAAACTGATAGCAAAATTATTAAGCAAACTGGTCTAGTTACAACATTCGTTGCATCGGATGATCTCTTGACTGAGGTTTAAAACAGGGCACCTTTTCACTTTTCAATAAATTCCACAATCTGCAGTTCAAACAGCTTGTAATAAGGTTGGTTCAGTTCACAGAATTCAAAAATGGTCGCAACTGAGTAAATGTACTACACATGTGTACGAGGTTTAGATAAAAAGATAAAAGAATTATCACTGCTTGTTTGTGGATGGTTTTCACATGATGGCTTATTCCTTTCGGACGCATCAGTGTCTAGCTGACATGGTGCATTCAGCGTCAATTTTATTTAATTTCAGTGTCGCACAGTGTTCAGGAAATTGATGTACTGGGCCGATTTTCTCTTTTCGCATTCCCCAGTTAAAGTGCCGCTACTGTAACTAATGTGCATTTTTTGCCACTTTTACGTCTTTAGGCGGTTCAACGTTTACAGATTTTGCCACTGTAACAACAAAAGTCTTTAAGAGGAGCTACCGAATAGTTAAAAAGTAGCGGCATAGTCCCCTGTTTTAAACAGCTTAAAAGATCAAAGAAATGTTATTGTTCCTATGATGCCAAACAGATCAAACCGCGACCTATGTATTGTATACGTAAAAATGAGAGGCCTTAACCTGGGGAGATGACTTTTGTCTTCTGTCGCACTGCTTCCAAGACTTGTGCACAAGGACAGCCGAACTGTCATAGATTGCTAAACGAGTAGGTCTACCCATCAACACCGAGAAGACTAAGACCATGCGTATACATAGCAGACAAGTAAATAATGTTATTCTTGACGGTGAAGAGATTGAAAATGTCTCAGAATTTACTTATCTGGGGAGTGTCGTTAGCACAAGTAGGGGAACTAATGAGGACATTAAAACGCGCATCAAGAACGCTCGTCAGGCACGCTATGCTAAAGCCTGTATGGCGCTCAAAGATCTACTCATTCAAGTCAAAGATAAGAATCTTCAACTCTAATGTAATGTCTGTTCTTCTTTACGGTTCAGAGACGTGGAGAGTTACACAAACATTGGTTTATAGAGTCCAGGTCTTTGTAAATAGATGCCTGCGACAAATCCTGCAGATTAAATGGTCGGATAGAATCACAAATGAAGAGATTTGGCAAAAACTGAGCATGAGAGGGTAGAGACTCAGATAAAGCGGATAAATGGAGGTGGGTGGGACACACCCTCAGAAAAGATGACGGAAGCATCACAAAACAAGCCCTGTCCTGGAACCTGCAGGGAAGTCTTCGACGAGGCAGACCAGTCCAAACGTGGAGGAGGACAATGGAAGCCGAACTCCGCGAAACCGGATACAACATGCAGCAAATAAGGGAGGTCGCACTTTTGAAACTCAAAAATGGTTGTTTTGCTTTCGTCACTTTGAGAATAGATGAAAATGCCTAGTTTTTATTAAAACGACATAAGCAAACATTTATTTTCGGAGCTCATAATCGGGGCGCCGAAGAGCACCAGGAGCGCGGCCACCTTTATTAATATAATAGGCCCCACTGTTTGGCTGTCTTCTGGTCGGAGCCGTACTATATTCTCTTAGAGGGCCTCGCCTTTTGAGCTCGAAAATGTATTTTTGCCTCTGTCATTTCATTAAGAATAAGTTGTTTAAAATAATAAGCTGTTTCAATAAGTAAATATACCTAACACTCAATTAAAAATAAATAAACTGATGCTGCACATTCTTACTCCGCAAATTAAAACACGACAATATGTTAATGTTGATGTCTATGTGATAGCTACAATTGTACATGCACATACATGTGTATGTACAAGTTCGTGCGTGTATGAATACATACTAAGTAGTGCATCTGTGTAATAGTGCAATTTATATTCTTATTGATGGTGGACATAATTTGAGTCGTTGCATACGTGTACCAAGAATATCCTTTTTGCTCCTGTAATATCTTGAAAGTCCAGCAAGTGAGTGGTTGCAAATCTCATTTAAAACTGAATAGAGAAACTTATTGATTTTTCTAGGAATGTGAAAACGTAAATAGAGAGTTGTCGTGATCTATTTGTTAAGTTAAGTCTTCAGCATTATGTTGTAGTTGCGAAAAGTAACAATAAAAGATCTGGCGAAAGAGGCTTCCTAATTGGTCTGTTGTTTCGGTTGCGATGGCAAATGAGATTGTTTTGAAAGTAATGTGGACGTTGGTACTACATGATAAAGCAGGCTACTATAAGAGTGTCTTCAAGCAGTGCAATTATTTACGTGTTGAATTTGTATGGGCAAACCAACATCCTTATTCTCCAGTTTAGTTTCTGAATTGCTTTCTGCTGATAATTATATTTCTGCATATTTGATGCCAACAATTAAGTTAATATAGATCAAGGAGAATACATTTCTTGAGTGAGTTTATTGAGTGCAACATAGGTTTGTGCAGTATTTGCTCGTGACAGATCGATATGTTGAGACCGGGATAATTAATCGTCAAACGTCAATCATAAAATCTGTTTTTTCGAAGGAAGTGAAATAGCATGTACATATGCACTTAGTTTTGGTGTAACTTTACCACAATTTCTAGAGTGATAAGCAAGTGCATGTGTTCGATATATAAGGCAGATTTCACCACTTTACATAAAAGTATCAAGATGAGTGGATTTGTGCAGGTCGTATACTTAAATAAAAAGAGAGCACACAATAGTTACTTGGCGTGTACTAGTTGTAGTTGATTTTTGGGAGGTTGGTTTGCCAAGTAAAATGTATTGGTGTCGAGTGATTGAACGCATTTTGAGGAATAAACTCTCGACTCCAGTATACCACAAAATGCAATCTTAACTAGCAAGATACCATTGTGTATTGTCAAAAGCTTTTGAAAGGTCGATATTACGTGGTGGCAGGGTTTATCCCGTAGTACAGATGTCTGTTAATTCTGTCAGTTTGTTCGATTGTTGCAAAGTATGCTGATCCTATTTTCTGGTGTTCACATACGTGAAAGAGACTGTTTGTATTGAGGTAGTCATAACGCTGGCCATTTACAATTTTTTCAAATTAATTTTTGAGAACACAGGAGGTAGAGATATAGGCCTGTGGCTGTTGATAGTGCTTTGTATATAGGCACAACTGCAAATAAGTTGGAAAATTGCCTGTTAAAACAATGCTTTATAATGGTACTGAATGGTTTTATAGTGATCGGAGTGACCAATTTGGTGAAAATGTTTTAAGCTGTGCTGGAATATGATTTCATATTGCCCAAGGACATTTTTTTTTCATTTTCTGCATGAAAATTTTATTGTGTTTGCGTACAATTAGATGAGGAAGAGCCAAATTTAAGGTATGGGTGTACTCGTGTTTGCTACTTTAACGATAGCCCACCATTTACAAAAAGGTTTTAAAATTCATAAGTTATAGACGTTTTATTACATATCTTATGTGGATGATTGTTTTATTACGTATTCTGGTAATCTTTAGATGTGTTCTTTGTTTTGAAAATACTCTTAATCTTACATGTATTCCATGTATTGAATTCTTCTTGAAAGTAAAGTTTCTCTGCAATTTGAGAAAGTAATTTCGAAATTTTACGTTAGGTGCAAACGTTCCTCTGGCATTCATCAAGAAGTGAGCAAGGTGTGGGTTTAAGTTTTGCTTTTTGTTTGTTCTGTCTATGTTTATTTTTATTAAAAATTAAAGATGTGATTGGATTTCATGAGCCGACTGTGGCTTTGTCGGGAAAACGTGTTTGTGCAAAATAATTATGATGTTTGCTAGTGAGGAATAGTGCCCAAGTTTGAGCGTTGAATTTGAGTGAGAATGTAATCCAAATTCATTTCCTAGAATTTAGAGAAAGTTCGTTCTCGTTCTCTGAAGAGAATCTGATATGTCTTTGCGTTAGGTACGATAAATGGTTTTATTTTTAGGTGAAGCCTAGATAGCATCTCAATGGATTCTTGAAATTTATGGTTGCAATTCATTTTTAATAGATCAGTCTTGAAATCTTTTGCAACATTGGATTCGTTGTTATATGTGATTTGTGGAATAATGACGTCCGTAAATTCATCTTAAATAATTCCATGCAACCTAACGCGCAAGTACATACATGTAGGATGTGATCCGCCACGTGAATAGTTTGAGTGAAGTATTTAAAATCTGCGAAAAAATGAAGAACCGGCAGAAATTCGAAGCGTATGGATCAATACAAAACGTACCTCGATTGTGGTACATGAAGTAATATCCTACTCGACATTATTCCGCGTATCGACCGAGACCGGAGGTCGCAGTCGATACGCGGAATAATGTCTCCTGGGATATTACCTCATGCACGTCACTCTCGGTACGTTTTGTGTATATATGCGTTTTAAAATTGTATGAAATATCTTTAATAATCACCCACACCTTTCCTAATGTACCGAGAAGTTTATAATCGTAACTGCGTGAACCGTGAGGAAAAGTTATGTAATGCCTTTCATTACTTAATTATATTCCTGAACATGTATTTTTGTTGTCCTTTTTTGCACTGTACAGCAGCCCATGCATTTTTGGGTCAAAATTTGAATACTGTCATCTAAACCAATTGTCTTTTTCACATTTTGTTACTGTTTTTAATACTTTCTTATTAATAATATATGGACATGTATCAGAGCCGTAAGCGACATGACCCAGACAATATGTCTCCACAAGTTTAGGGTTAGCCCAAATAAAAATGTACTTGTAGGTAATTAACTACATTTCGTAACAATAGTAATGTTTTATTCAACAGCTTAACGACACTTACTAGCTTTTTTTCAAATGTCTTCTCTATTCAAGGCAAAAAAACTGTTTTCCTGAATGCAAATTGGTGACAATTACACAAGGATCATCACTGTCATTCTCGTTTATATTTCGTACCGTTTCCGAAGAGAACTGAAGATTTTAGGAAGTTGTTTTACATATTCAATTAAATGTGTTGAATTGCTAACACTTTTATGTATGTACTCAGCCTTGAAGGCTGAGCCTCCCAGAGGTGATGAATTCGTGCAAAAAAAAAACAATCGATGTATTTTAATTAAAACAAATCCATTGTACTATTTTAATTTTGAATCAGTTGCAGAAAATCCAATGAACATGTACGGGTGAATATTTCTAAATTAATATGTTACGTACGATAAACAGTTTGATATTAATAATTCCTAGCGTACATACGACACGTACAGTACGTCCACCATTTTTGTCTCAACCCTTCACCTTATATCGAATTGCCTGAGAAAAAAATATCTTGTTGTACTTCAAAAAAGTTCCATTAAGTCATCCTGTGAACAAAAGTGGTACTTTGTGCAATTCTCAGAAAGTTAACATTGAAAATTTTATTTCATTAATGCATGTTCCTTGCTTACATGTACGTCCGTCGCAACCATGTAAAGCAACATTTCCTTGTCAAGCAATTGATTGTACATGTACGTCCGACAAAAATAGAATTTCCCCTAGATTAAATACTGTGTAATGATCAGTTCTTACAACCGGGATCCTTTTACACGGATGTCATCGGAAACAAATTGTTTCAAAACACCAAGAACGATTCAAACTTTTCTTCTAGCTAATAAATATTACCACTAGGCGAACCGTTCATTCTGAAATAATTGCAAAAATTCTTCCAAACCCCAGTGTCATTATAGTTGAATTTGACAATTTGAAGCTTGTTTCCAACTGAACGATGGACAATGCCTCTCCCATATTGTTTTGGAGCTTTTTTGAGATTAAGGGTCTTAAAAGACCATTTTTGTGAAGGATTGTCCACGGCAGGGGGGAAGGGCGGTAGATCGGTAGATGTACATTGTATAATACGGATGCAGACAACGTCACTTCAAGAACGTTGATAGCTTAAGTACACCACAACTTGCAAACAATATGGTTCATTGAATCATAAAAAATTCATAAAGTTACACCCGGATGTGTTAGTGACCAATTGGGGGGCAATACAATATTCATATTGTTAAGATGATATATTTAATGCGACATATTGCCTACCTACAATTTCAACGTTGGATATCCGGTTTCTTGGGGCGACAACTCAAAGTGGTTATTCCTCGTGCTGTAGCTACATTAACATACATGTCAATTTTCCATGAGGACTTTACTTTTACTGGATTTTCTTTCGACTGATGCACTTAGTTCACTAATTTTGTATATTGCAAGTTAAATACTCTTGTTAATGCAAAAATTGCGGTCTTGCATAAACTATTCTTACCGAACATTAAATGTTACCGATATAAGCCAACGACCAAGTAATGAGACAAAGAGATCAATTCCAGAGCGTGATACGTAGATGTATCCAGTGTTAGCTTCTTTTATTCAAAGCAAGCTGTGCTATGTGTCACGACGTGACTTTAATGAGACAATTTAATAGAAACATTAAGTTTAAAGAAATAACATTTAATGAAGCTTCAACATGCAAAAAACGAACATTTACACACATTAAGTTTCGTCACTTGGTAAACCACTCTCCAGGTGGCACCCCAAACTAATATTACTGAGTCAAGAGTCCATCTTATTTCACACAGTCCGTGCGGTCTTTTGTGGTCAGCATCCGACCCCATCATCTTTGTCCGCTAAATGTTCCAAATCTACTGTAGACACAAACGTTCCACTGTCTGTGAACAACTTCCAACACGTCTACACTGTGTCGCGGCTGGCTCTCAACTGCCGCACCCAGGTCGAACATTTGAATGCGCCCGGCTAAAACAACAGCTCATTTGCATATAAATGTCCCGGCAACAATCGCTGAACACTGACCCCGGCGACGTAACAGACTATACGTTCACCATTATCCATTCGTTACACTATGTACATGTACTAGGTGAATCAACGTGGAATCCGAAAATCTAATAATTTATGGCGTACAAACATTTCTCTCTAAGAAGCTCTGCGTTGCTCTTACCAAAAAAATGCTCCCCTTTCCACTCAACATTGTTTTAACCTTACATGTAGTGGGTGACAAACTGGCAACACGTATTGACACTTAGTATTTTACGATACAAACATTTACATCTAACGATAATACACAATCGCAACTTTCACAGGCATGTACATGTAATTAGTTTGATTGTGATTAGGGCTTACTTTTTTTGACAAGCTTCTGGAACGTATTGTACACGTGTTCCACTGTGTGTACCCAGAATTTAAGATACATCGAATTTCGACTGAAACACGGAAAACTGGCGCGTGTTTTACTGTATGTACTGTCAAGGCTAAACGAGTTTACCTGAGGCACCAATTAATAGTTTATTGACACTAATGCAATTTACAAATGAAGGAAGATATAATTATTTGACACAAATGCACGCATGCGCACGAGCAAAAACACATTCTGACACCAGATACTGAATAAAACGCTACTTGATTATTAAAGAAAAAAATTGAGAAAGAGGACCATCACCTTCTGAAAACATAATGTTCACGGTTTCCGATACTCATACATTTTTTCGATTTGGAAGTATTGTAACAATAAATAACTTAAATCTTCAGATGAAGGAGTAATAATTCTCAGTCGTTGGCAGTAAATGTCAAACTTTCCTTAAGAAATTAGCAACTGACATATCCCATCCTAACTTTATGTGAAAGAAACCAATCGTTGACCAGAGAATACATAAATTTTAGAGTTTGAAAAACAAACAGGTGAAGTATAGCAGAACGGAAATTTCGTCACGTTACAATCCCTGTAAAGATGAGTTGTAACAAAGCGTGAAAACATCTGACTGTTGGACAACAATTCTGACTGGAAAATCGTTCATGGTGAATTAGATGGAAATACTTAATGTATCAGTGCATAAGTGTTTTTAAATATCTTTAATTAATTAGGACTCCATACGTTTATTCCCAATGGTATATGAAAATCAACACAATTAATAGATATCTGCCTCCAGATATGTTTTAGCCTAAAACAGGTTTCAAACATACAGAAAAATCTAAAGCTAAATAGAACATTAGAAAAATAACACCTACAAACTTGATACTGTCTGTTTTCAATATATGAGGTGGAAGTGGCAATTAGACACAATTCATTCGCAGCACGACATTTTTCTAAAATGGAAATTCCCTGCTCAGATTTTTCAATTAGTGATTTCCAGCAATCTTGAAATCCTGTGAATATGACAAAGCAGACCAACTGAGCTCAATAGCCACATTAAAATGTTTATTTCTCACATGACCTGGAATGTGTTACGACACAACTGGTTAATAACACCGAGTACGTAATTTTTTTAAATTACATGGGCGAATTACAAAGTAGTGCGAAGTAGAAATCCATATGTAGCCTTACATCTCATAGTCGGCAATACACTAAATCAACCAAACGCGTGCCAACCAAACAATGCCGGAATTCCGAGAAATTGAAAAGGTTATGATTGAGGAATCGAGTGTCGCAACTGTACGTATTCCCACTCGGAAGGCATGCAAACAACATTTTAAACGGACTCATCTTCGGCGGCAAATTCCATATAATCCACGTTTATTCAAACGGAGACGAACCCCAACTCAAGAAACGAGGTGAGACTATGTAGCTGTGCTGTCTCAAAGGTCATTTCAGTGCTTACACGCGGGGAAGCCTTGCTGACTGTTATTTGTAGACAATTTTAAGCTTGAATATGACACCTTCAAAGACCATTTAGTAGATTTTAACTTCAATTTTTGCTACATGTACGAAAGCTGAAAGCAAGTTACAAATGCTAAGTTTAGAATAAAACTAATAACAGAAAATAACTGAATTACTTTGCATTGCGCAAGCGTGACTTTACAAAAGTTGCGTCATGTGTTTTATACACGTCGAGTTTTTCGGCAAAAAATATCGATTTTGCAGTTCATGAGGAAAAACAAATCTTACACTCCTCTCAGGTTGATGACATGAGCAAAACCTCTTGGAAATTTCGTCCAAATCTCTCGGCAAGGTTTTGGTCATGTCATAAACCTGAAACTCGTGTAGGATTTTTTATTTCTGAGAAGGTTGGTCAAACACGTCCATATCTGGATAGCATATTATTTTCAATCAAAATTACTTTTATTTACTCATGGTGAGCGCTGTTATACAACAAGGAAATTTGAACCTATTCTTGCCACGGTTAAAAATGGAATGAAGTCGCCTTTTACTAAAAGGATTAATTGTTTATTTACATTTTCCTTTCTCACATTAGAGTTGCTTTATAGGCTTGTAAAGAAGTGACACTTGTTCGTTGCTTGAGACTGACATACCGACTCAAGCCAGGTTATTGGGCCCGAACTTAAATTTTCTATCCAAGACCGCATATCACTCTAACAGACAAATTTTACAATGGAGATAAACAATATTTAATAGACATAAAAGAGCTTAAAATACTAGCAATTCTGTAGACCAACATGGTGTACAAAATTAGCTAGATACATGTACATGCATATTAGTAATAATCCAAGGGGCACCCATTGATACATTTTTGACTTTCGTCAATCAACCTACCATGCAATTTCAAGCTTCTTTGTCACCACAGACCGTTTAGTCAATTCAACCTCATGTTTTGGACTCACAGACACTCTCTGGGATGGCAGTGTCATAGGTTTACGCGTCGTAAGGTAAACTTATGGTGCACTGCTAGGACGTTATTGCCGACGACTGAAAATAAATAAAAAACTCATTTAACACACACTGCACACAATACAACTGAGTCAGGATTTTTTTAGTAGTTTGTAGTTGAAAATAAATTCTTGACCATTAGGAAGCCGGCCCTTTCAGTGATGTTGACTGGACTATGTTTCTTTACGTACATCAACCGATGTCGCCGTCCCCTTTTTATATATCAAAAGTTGAGCTAAGCTCAGGACTATTGTGTGGTGCAGAACAATAACAGTATTAGCGTTGTATGCAAGACAATAAAATATTGGCTGAAATAAAGTGAAATGGTAAGGACAAAGAGAAACTGACAATTTTTAACGGGTTTGGATTCTGAATTGATATCGCCGTGAAGAGTTAGTGTACAGTAGCATGCTTCTTAGCCAAAAAGGTGCGATGTTATTTTTGACGAGTTTTGAGTCGTTGCTTTTTTACATTAAAGTAGTCGCTCATGGTGGTAGATAATTGGCGTTTGCCTCGTGACATCTGACAAATGAACGAGTCTGCCCTTAACAAAAGAACAATTGCTTTAAGAACTCTTTGCTTATTGACCAAAATCCCAGGTCTATTCTTAGAACGCAGGTCTTACTCACGGGTTCCAGCTTACATAATTTTTTTCGGACTAAGAAATAAATAATTTCCAAGTGAGAGTTATACTATGTTGTCAGAGGTTCCTTGGTGTCTTGGGTGTTAGCGTTCTTTCAGTAACCGATTGTGTCAGGGGATTTTCAAAATAATGCGATTCACACGATATGCACCCATTTTTGTCGATTGTCGAGGGATGTGTACTAAATCGGCTCACAAGTGCTTGAATTCATGCATAAATAGTGTTCATTACCGACCTCCTGACGTAGCCGTGCATATCAAAAACCAGTAGTAAATAATAGTTTTTTTTCACTCTAGCACACCAGTTTTCCTCCTCAAGTATATCTTTGCTATACAAAGAATCGTGACGTTGGTTTGACAATCTATTACTACCCATTTTGGTTAGCAATTTAACAGGCTTACACATGAATGATACCACTACTTACATGTATTCATGCCGCCCACATTCACCTCGAACATTTGTTTTTTTACTACCAGTAAGCAAGAGCTACTTATAAAATTTATTTTGTACATTTTCTATTTCCTTCCTATAGCATGTTCCCCATAATTTAGCATCATAAAAAGTACATGTATTAGGGATATCACAGAATCAAAGCGTTCGAAGGCTATTTTGACATTATGACTTGAGCTGAAATGTATATCACATAGATAGTGCTTAATAACACCGGGGCTGTATGTGTTTGCTGGGCTATAGTGTCATAGCATCTTGACCGATTCAGTCTACATGAGAATACACCTTCCAATTTCCGCAATACGTCCCCCGCCTCTCATTTTAAACATTGCGATGAGAATACTGTGACAATTAAGTGTCAGTGTTCATAACAAGGACCACGATGAGGCACAACCCACCCCCAATGGATGATCGATATTTGCAAAACAGACTTTGCAATTATTGGTAAATTTCACAGTAAACTTGGAAAACTCGGATTCACGATAGCCATGATGGCATGGGCACAGTGTAGGCATTTCGCGGTAGTAAACACTGTATGGCTGTAGTGCTCGTGCGTAGAGTGTCTATACTAACATATAATCAGTATCAAGACCCGCTATGAGGGCCTGACATCAATGGTTCTTGAAAGGGAGCAATTCGCTCGTTATCACTAAAATTTTCAATGCACTTACATGGAACGAATTCTTCATTGCAACGTAACTTTTGCGTTTGGTCGAAACACAATCCTTCGAAATGCGCCGAAGAAAAAGTAGCTGACAACAGAATCTGACACTGACGTCCCATACCCTTTGACGTCATTCAAAGCGACGTCATTTCTGCTCAGCTTCTACGCCCTTAGGAAACTGTAACTCAGCGACGCACCTGTCAAGTTCCAGTTACTACTAGTCCGTGAGCCAGGGGGCTGAAGCTGGATTTGCCAGATAAAGTTCTTTTCTTTGCTGTTTCAAGTAGCCTAAGTTTAAGTTACCATAATTAAGGGATTGACCTTCGCAACCCTCAAGAATTTTTTTAAAATATGCAAATTAAGGTCGCCATTATGCAAAATTCTACTTTTGCTTACAATTTCCTTAAAAAAGCACTGCAGCCAGATAATTTTGACGTTTTACCCATGTTTTCATGGTAACAGTATTATAGTGCAAGTTATTTGGTGAATGATGAATACATTGTTAATTTGCATAATTTATGCAACTTAAGGACGCCATTATTCAAAATTCTTCTTGTGCTTATAGGTACTCTACCACGCACCACAGATGAACTATCATGATACATGTATTTGCATTCTTTTGGTTAGTTACATGTAGTTTAATGAAATCGGTTTGCATGTTGTTACATGATAAATTTGCATAATTAATGTAAATTTTCATAACGAATGCACATTAAGGACGCCATTATTCAAAATTCTACTTGATGCTTATAGCTGCGGTACCAAGCACCACAGGTAAACTCTCATGATATTTGTACCTATGTTCCTATGGTCAATTAGGTTAATGAAATCAGTTTGCAAGATGCATGATGAAATAACATAATTTATGCAAATCAAGGGGGCCATTATTAATTTTTTTCTGCTCGTAACTTTCTTAATGGGGGCACTATATGTAGATTATTTGGTATTTTTACTGATGAGTTTAATGTAATCTGTCATTATATCATAAATAAAAATAATCTGTAATTTATTACACAACATTAAAAATTCTAGTTTTTCTGATACTCAGCATATATGTAATAGATGACAAAATTGTTTAATTACATGTACATAAACCCATGAAAATAACATATCGGTTGGAGACCAGTCACCAGACATTTCAAATGCTAATTCAACACTCAGAACGTGAGCACACTACATTATAACGTGCCCAAAATATTGTGCGGGGTATAGGAAATTGACACTTCGATTTTATCTACTTGAATTTCCTGGAATCTGACCTTAGCAGCTATACCTAATCATCACCGGTATGCAATATAGGAGCGAGATGAACACCATGCAGGATTATAGATGGTGAGAGTGATTTGTTTATGGCAACTTTCTTCCATCCATATTCCTCTGGATTTAATGCTGGTAACATTCCACCACATGACTGTCTGGTAATGGGCTCTGTTTACGTTTACATTCTCTGTGAAGGCCTCTGTTGTCGGCGAAAGTTTGGGAGAGGACATAGATTTCTTGCCATTTCTCTTCCCCATAACAGTAGTCTCGCTCCTGACATCTTCCTGATTCTCTTTATTCCAGAACAGGCAAACATACATTTAGCGGTCTGTTTCATGACATCAGAAAAATGTGCATTAAAAGTGCCGATGTCAGACAGGTCATGTCCCGCCTTCAGTAATTAAACGATGGATCCCTTTCCAACTCCATCGTAGCATACCCCTACAGCGCATGGGCAGGGAGGAGACCTTCACAATATCGCTACATGCTTCCACTGTTAACTTTATGTCTACGACTGTTCTAAGCTCACTAGATGATTTCATGGTTGTGGTATTTGAAGGTATTCCTTGTCTTAATCCACGAAGGACAAATACATGTTTGTCATCCAAAATAACCTAAAATTTGTTAAGTTCATATTATGCACATTTCGCGTCTTGTTGCACAATAATGGAACTAGCTTCTTCGTGGGATGTCTCCAATGTCTTTAAGGGACAATGATCTTCATCAGTGATTACCTATTTGTGTTCCTAATGTACTGCTAGCCTTTCTCGAAGTCAGTTAACATTGCCTGTCCCATGCCTAATGTTTAATGTACGTTAAATGTTGGGCTAGCAATCCTGTCACTGCTAATGTTCACCACTGCGTCTTTGGGATGGACATTGGGATCCAATAGATCGATTTTGGTTATTAACTTTTGGCATAATCGTGTAATATGCTGGGCATGTGCATCAAGACATGCCTTACTTTCTTCCCTGTGATAGGCTTTAGCACAAGATCTAATGTTACCGCTGTTCGTCTCTCCAAGATCTGTTCCAATCTTGCAGAACAAACGGCACGTTGTGCCAAAGCTTAAGAGTCTCTTCTGAGAGGGCAATTCCCTACTATTCCATCACTACTGTACATTGTAGTCGTACCTCATGAATGTGATCGCTCTGAGCCCCATTCCAGCATTCACCCAAGTCATTAAACTAATATACGTTTCTCTATGGCGTGTGGGAGCACAGAGCAATAGGCAATTTTATACTTTTTTCGGAATTTAAGGTCTCAAACTGCAGAACACACACTACACAAAATATGTTCTTACTTCATCATCAAAAAGGAGATTCTGAAATTTACCACGCTACAACCTGCAATCAGATTTCATTAAATTCATTGATCACTGAAACATGGGTAAAATTATTTATAACTAACCTCTGGTGTCTGTTGCAGCAGTTATAAGCACAAGTAGAATTTTGAATATGGCAGCTGTAACTTGCGTAAAGTATCAATTATGCAAATTCATGATGACAATAAAAACATGAGACTATTTCGAAAATAATCTACATGTAATGCCCCTAAGGAGCAGAAACAGTATTTTGAAAACCGGTGTCCTTTATTTGTATAAATTATGGAAATTCATCATGCAACAACTTGCAAAATGATTTCACAGAAACATTATCAAAGACGTTAAAATAGTTTACTTGGGGAGCCTGATACTTCAGCAAAAAAAGAAATTTGAATAATGGCGGCATTAATTTGTATATATTATGCAAATTCACGATGTATCCACCAGTAAACGAGGTCCATTAAATTCATTGACCACGGAAGCATACATGTAGGTGAAAACATTAAAAGTAACCTGCCTGAAGTGCTTTGTAAGGGCGTTTTAAGCAAAATATAATTTTGAATAATGGCGGTCTTAATTTGCGTTAGTTATGCAGATTTATCATGCAACAACATGCAACTTGATTTCATTAAACTAATTGACCATACAAACATAGGTGCAAATATCATGATAATTCACCTGTGATGATTGGTACCATAGCTATTAGTACAAGTAAATTTTTGGATAATGGCGGTCGTAATTTGTTTAAATTATGCAAATTGAAGATGAATCCACCCAAAAACTTTGACTATTAAATTGGTTGACCATGGAAACATGGGTGAAAGCATCAAAATAACCTGCCTGCAGCTCTTGGTAAGGAAACTATAAGCAAAAATTTTTTTGCATAATGACGGCCTTAATTTGCATAAATTATGCAAAGTGACAATGTATTCACCAAAAAAACTTTCACCGTTAATTTTTTTTTACCATAAAACATGGGGAACAGCGTCAAAATTATGCAGTGCTTGGTAAAGAAATTATTAGCAAAAATAGAAATTTGCATAATGACGACCTTAATTTGCATATATTGAAAAATACGTTAGGGTTGCGAACGGTCATCCCCCTAAATCATGATTAACAATGCATAGGCTATATAAACCGGTAAGGAAAAAACTTTATCCGGCAAATCCAGGTTAAGTAAAAGCAGCATTTGACTCCCGGACTATGGAGTCCCCAGAAAATCACCTTTTTATGTTTGAAAAAGGCAGCTAACCACGGCTCTTTTTGCAACCTCTGAATACTGCCATCACAAAAACAATGACGAATACTGTAATCCACTCATGACGTAGCCCAAAAACAATTGTTTATATATTTGTTTGTAATAGCTTAACGAAAGGCTGTTAAATCTCACAGTATTTGTTAATATCTTTATTCAGAGTCTTATACGCGATAGTAAATCAAAAGCTCAAATAGCTTTACATCACAAGAATTTACTTACTGACTGACTTCTAGATTAACCAAGGTACAGGCGAGGTTCAGGTAACTCGGCCAAGTTTATGTGCAACGTTACGCCTAAGATGTTCGAACTTTCTTTCGGTGCGCGATAATCATCCATAATGTAGTACCAGGACCACCTCGACCTGTTGCAATAGATAGTCTTTGCGCTTTTACACATTTCATTACCATATTACGTCGTTGAATGACTTTCCCATAAGACTTGCCTTCATCGAATCTGCTCCGGTTCACGTCTGGTGGTTCAAAACAGAAAGTAACGTAAGAACATGATCTGAAATAGCGGACCTTGAGCGCGCTATCGTTGTCACGGAAATAAATCCACGAGCGGCTACCAAAGTTCCCGTTCTACTAAACTTAGGGAAAGAGTACGTTAATGTGAATGGATATAATTTCACATTTTTAATTTTTGCTTTCTGGTGTATAGTCGTGTACAATACGCTACATGCACATGTAACGTTGAGAAACTCTTTTAGTTTACAGTGTGACTTATTAAACTGTATTTATTGTTGTAATTACACATCCGTCGGTTCCTCGCACATTCCCCAGAATCCACCATTCACTGAAGAGAAGAAGAGACGATTACACACTGCCAGAAACGATATTTATAACGGTGGTAGGTCTTTGATTTGATTTGATTTGGTCGCGTTTTTTCTGTTTTTTGGTTTCAAACTTTTCGAATCTACTCTCTTAATTGCAAAAAAAAACAGGGAAAGGCCAACCGAACTCACGGACGTACTCAATGGTCATGCAAGTCAGCGCTTGTTCTATGTTCAGATCCAGTCGAACTTTTGTAGGCTGGGTCGAGGGGGTCTTGGGATATGAGAGTTGAGGTGTTTTTAGAACAATCCCTTTGAAATTGCGAAATCACTCCTTGAGTTGCGTTAAATATTTACAGGTTCAACGCTTTCAGTTCAGCAGCCAATCGACGGGAGCTGGGGTGAGTTTGGAGCTTGGACATCTTGTTTACTGAGTGAAAATCGTACGCGAACCAAATTGTGCAATAATCCAGCTCCAAGTGGTGGCGGAGTAGATTGCCAGGAAGATAGCACTAGTACGGAGACCCAGGCTTGTCCAGCTCAGGCAACGTTGAGGATGAGCTTTTACGACAAAGTTTCTGGTAAGAACACATGCGCGTACAGAGCCTAAAAAATGGAAAGCTCGAATTTTTGAGAATGTGGACCTTTTACTAAGATTTACAAGGTACGATCAAGGCTATGAATTGTTGAATTGGTGGTTCCTGCTCTTTGATAGAAGTTTTCTACTTTTTGTTTTTTTGAGGCGGAACTTTTTGCACACTTTGCCAAATAGGGGCCCCCGAGCCCACCCTAGGTGAGCGCATGGAACATGTTAAACTATTTATCATATACTAAAATAACACACGTGAGTATAAGGTGTGTGTTCCCAAGCATTCATTACGGGATTTCAAGAAGCTGCATCCGTCCACTAGTAGGCCCACTTTGTCAAAGTAGATATACGCATGAACATTTTGAGACATCCATTATGAGAATAGAAGCAAATTCTAATACTATAGGGCTATAACGTTCTAATGCGTAATTATTGCTGTTTCTGAGATTCCATACGTCCCTGTACGTCTTTCTGTTTCCACACTACATGTACATGTATCTGGACTATGAATAAACCGATTAAAATATTTAAACGCCCAACTGAATCACAGTTATGAAAGTTACACGTGACTGATAACAGTGGATATTTTGCTGAAGCCTATAGACTTTTTATGCATTTCAGTGAATATATTTTACATGACCCAGACAGCTACAAAATGTTTTTATTGTTTTCTTCAAGCAATCGATTTAGGCTGCTATGCTGACAGGAAGTCGCGTGATATCCCAACCTTCCTTAAGGTATCTGCACTAACACCATCAAAGTGCCGCAGTGCGTGTCAGGCTGCTGGCTTCAAGTACGCAGCACTTCAAAATGGCAATGAATGCTACTGTGGGAACTCTTTCGGTAGCTATGGAAAAGCTCCCGATTCCCAGTGTAGTGATGTTTGCGTAGGTGACTTAACGAAAAGGTGTGGTGGGCCGTGGAGAAACTGGGTGATGCATGCTTGGAAATATGCAGGTAGATGTATAGTCTTTGTCCTGCTAATGGTTGAAATGATACCAAGGCAAAATGTTCTAAAGTGTAAATATTGACGCTTGTGAGATTGTAGACGGTCCTGTCTGTTTCCAGGTGACGCTCAATAAACATAGTGAAATAGAAAAATATACCGAGCACATCATGGTTACGTGAGTTAAGAATGCGTACTAATACCGAATGTAGATGATCCAGACATTTTCAAATCAATTTTATTGTTCTATTTTAGATATCGAATATGGCTGCTATGAGAACATATGGCCGTATGATCAACCTACGTCCCTTGACATACCTGCACTCACGCCATTAAAGTGTCGGAGCGCGTGTCAGGCTGCCGGGTTCAAGTACGCAGCAGTTCAAAGTGGCATCAGGTGTTTGTGTGGGAACTCTTTCGGTCGCAATTACAAAGTACACGATTCTGAGTGTAGTAGTGCTTGTGCGGGTGACGACTCGCAGAAGTGTGGTGGGCCAGGGATAAACTGGGTGATGCAAGCTTCGTCAGGTACGTAAATTTATTTGACGAAAGTATTCTTTGTGTTCCCCTGTGTTCGAAGCTTTCAATGGTCGGGTACTCTTAACCGAACCAGTTAATAAATTTACATGTACATTTGTCTTATTTCTAAACTAATACGACATTATTTAGTTCCCTCGGTAGTAAAAAGTTGCGTTCCTTGTGGCGAGATTGCTCTTTTGCTATCCTGAATAAAAGTCTCGTGCCGGCACGTGCATCAAGGTTTTATTTGCTCTAATTGTAAATGATATTTAAACACGGTGGCAGTTGTGGTGCAGATTATCCTGTTTTAAGCTCTCCGCCGTACTACTGACTTAACTAAGTCGAATAATGCTCTCTGGAATCGCTAACCCTACGTCCCCTCCACTGCATCTATCTCTCAAGTCGAATCCAATTGGTGAATGAAACGTGTTTCGTTCATGTTAATGGCATAAAATTTCGGAGAGCTGTGTTTCTTAACACTAATAGCTTAAATGGTGTAAGATACTAAAATTACTTGGATGATAGCCCCAGTGAAGACAGCGCAGGCCTTCAAAATTTGTTTAACAAATTCGAAAAGCACATTGTCGACAATGTGAACATAACATATCAAAGATATCTGTTCAGTTCTCTAACACAGTGTCATGGGGAACCCTTTGATACATTTTATCAAGGCACGTTACTACGTATTGAAGCTCATTTACGCACAGCACGAGACCGTGGGGAATGACTGGCGAAATAAAGCAATTCGTTTTACGGTGTGATGCATGCCTGACCAACAACAGAGCTCAACACAAGGAAGCCACGCTTTCAAACGACACACTCTCTCGTCCCTGGGAAAACACTCCCAGTCAAACGGAAAAAAATCGAGTCAGACGTAAAGGCAACAAAGACTTTGACTGTCAACAGCGCAAAATAGCCAACAACAAGTAGTGGATAGCAGCCAAGCTCGACGGCTACTCGGTCGCCGGACACGCTCCCTGGAACCTGTCTCAGCCAGAGTTGGTAGCCCCACCGTCGCCAGGTGTCACACTTGTATAAGAACGACATTGACATTGTGGTAGACATCGCTTGTTAACAAGCTCAACGTTAAGATAAACGTGCTAAGGACCCTCTTACTTCCTGGATGGTTTCAACCAAATCAACTTGGCCAGCTTAGCAGAAAGGGGTGTGAGAAGCGAGTTGTGACAAAGCAACTGGTTGGCAGATCCTACGGAGAACATTTTCAAAGCGGGTGCTATAAACACAATCGAGTTCCCTTCCCGAGTCATGTGAACCTCCACCAACTACACTGGGTGATGCGCCTTCTGAAGTGCAACCCGGCGTCGCCGTAACTACCCCCACCGCGTTACTGTACCTACATGTAGTTATACACATTTTTATGTTTTGATTTTTCTTTTTCGAGAGGATGTTTCAACATTATTTAGTCTCCTCGCTGGTCAATAAATGACGTTGCTAGTGTCAAATTTGCCTATTTCTCGTTCCGGCCAGTACGTTAATATTTTATTCTGCCTAATTGCAACTCATCTTGAGTAATAAACATCGACACGGTTGGTTTTGACATGGATAACGCTCTCAAACTAGTAACCCTTGAGACACTGTATGCGCTATGAGGATTCTTGACTTGTCTTATATTTATGGCATCCATATTTTACAATACTCTGGTTGACAGTGTTTTCCCTGGATGCCTGTATTTCCCTATCCTGAAACATATTTTAGCGGTGCGAGTTAATTGAGTTTACTTAAAGTGTGTAATGAGTTTCTGGGGATTGCTAAAGTATAATTACCACAAAGCAATTAGTGGTAAACACTCCTAATATACCAATAGCAAAATATTGGATAGTTGGCTGGAAACAAGTAAACTTTCCCACACTCTGTATGCTGTTATTATATTACGGCTCGCTTTGCATTGTTTCAGTATGTAGCGGCACGAACAGACTCCAACTAATTGCTGTAGACAATGTGACGTTCCGCCGACGTGGCATTGAAACGGTCAAAAGTGTAAACAGTGAACTACACTGCGCCGTCTTGTGCATGAATGACGCAAAGTGCAAGTCTGCGGATTACTCCAACGGGACATCTACATGCACCTTCTTAGATGTCACGTGGGATGACCAGATATTGTCTCCCGACTCTCTGGCAAGGAATTCTCAGATGGCACATTTAGAATCTCGTTGTACTTTAGGTAAATTATCATAAAACTGTTTTGACACTGTTGATTGTGTATTAAAAATAACATAGAGATTACAACAAAAAACGAACAATAAAATGAAATCATAACAGAAAGTCAAAGAGCATCCCGTGAGATTCGTTGCTCTTGATAAACGAGTCCACACTGAAGGCGCGTTGCTCGCCCACCCAGTTCATGTTGGGAACTGGTCAAG
Organism: Phoronis australis; assembly: GCA_002633005.1. NCBI lineage: Eukaryota > Metazoa > Phoronida > Phoronidae > Phoronis > Phoronis australis. Next base: position 535,959 of record NMRA01000213.1, read on the forward strand.
ATTCGAAACGAAACGACAGTATATATACACTTCAAAAACACATTTTTCTGGTCTCTAGTTTAGCTTCAGTGAGCCTGAACATGTCTCTTGGTGTCTCAAAACATGTTTGCTGATCACAAGAGACAGAGACGCTGATCAAAGGGGTTGTTGCTCATAATCTTAGCGACTGGAGATGCACCTGACCGTGCTTTTCCGTAAAGAGCAGTTCTCGTTAAAAGTTTTTCATGCAGTAAATCATATCAGATATGCTCACTGTCCAAGCTGATTTTTGAATAATGTCCCTGGTAGAAGGAACGTGTAGCGTGGTATGTCATATGGTGCGGTTGTAGAACGACTTATAATCCGGAGCAAAAAGATAGTAGACGTACATGTACTGTATACACCTGTATATACAAATACGATATAATGAGGTCGCTTCATTTTAACTGAACTTGGAGTAGACAAAACTTACTGAATGTTTACCATAGAGAGGGGGAACCAACAGTGGCGGATACAGGGTGTGGAATGCGAGTGCACTACATTAATCTTTGAAGACAAATTGTCTTCGTGAACGATAAAAGGGCACGCCGACCGCAGCAAGCTGTCAGATTATCGAACACCCGATCACCTGCGTGACATTTCCTTGATTCTAAATTGGATGGCCCATATCCGACAAACCTATGCTGCTCACGCTATCTGGAAAAAGGTTGTTGTTCACATGTAGACGTCGCGACATCTTTCAGGTCACCAGTATCTATCATCTACATGTATGTCTATTGCAGATCTGGGCTGCCCACCCGGGTTTCATCTTTACGACAACTCCAAATGTTACGCTTTAACAGGGTCAGATTCTCTGAAGGTAGCCTTCTCAGAAGCGACAGACTATTGCTACGCCAGAGCAAGTCAACCGGTATTTGTAGATGACGTCGGAGAGAATAATGACATTATTGCTTTCACAAATAAGTACGTTAAATAACACCTGTGTGTAGCACATTTTGGACGAATTCTCATAGAAAAAACAGTGAACTGAATATGCTGTATACGCGCACGGCAAAATTAAACAAACCTGGATCTTTTTGGATGAATTTTAAATCATACTGGAGTTCGTGAAACCACTTATCCATTTTTCTTGGGGTTTTATGACCATCAAAAACATTTACGCGCGACAACTTTTGGAGTCTGCAAGCTTTGACGAACCCGGGGACACGCAGTCAAAGGACTTGGCCTCAATCCTTGCCTTTTATAGCCGCGTAGTTTTGTATTTGAGCTCGGTAAAATACTAGAGTGGCTGCAGTTGACTGGCATGTGCCAGCCAGAGCTGAAAAGAAACTAGCCAGCCAGCTACATGTACATGTAGCTGTATGAATAATATCGTCAAAATACAGCTAGCTACCATTGTGTTAGTACCCGAAATTTCACAGTAGTTGTTCTTGTTAACTTGTCGTGAAACTTATAACAACCTGTAAAGTTAACAATCGGCGGGGGTGCATGCACAATCTTGGCGTCAAACGACACTCATCTTGTCTGTCAGTGCTTTTTAACTGAAAACAGTCTAATAAACGACATTCCCTTGCCTTTTTTTAACAAAGAAAAGTCTGTAGTCGTTTTGAAAACAGTAAGCTCGTGACACGGACACTCGCCATTTCCTAAATTTTTGCGACATCTCCCAGAGAAATGATTGCAGCTTCCCAGCAGCAAAATCCGGTTTGCTTGTATCGAAATGCTAAAAGGGGATAATTTACTGTATGCACGCTTCTCGTGGGAGAAGAAGAGTTGATTGAAACATCGATGAAAAGAAACTGGTCAGTAGGTGATGCAATATTTCAGGGCGCGGAAAGACGACGCAAAAGATCGCACCACAATTTTAGCAGCAGAATAACGGTACACTCTAAATATTTTTGTTTACTTAAAGAAGAATGTAGTTTTTAATGACACTAATTTTGTTTCACATTTTATTTCGTGAGTTTTTACCCACATCGGCGCATAGCTGTATACTGTGTATTCAATATACATCTTTAAACAAAGGCTAGAAAGTAACATGTGACGCAATGCACTATTGTTAGTGTCTCGTCCAGGCTCATGGAATTGTCGAAAGTTCGCTAGTATACCCAGTCCTTTAAGCAATGATGTGCCGATGTCTTCTGTTACTGATCACGTGGAAGTATTCTTGGTACTGGTTACGAGGATTTGGCAAAGGTTACTTCATGTTAAACGCCCGTGTTTCAATTCAGCAAGATATCCGTGAAAATCGTTTACGTGTTTTTTCGATTCTTGTGTCGTTCTCGTTTTTTTTTTGTTTATCACTCCAAGAAGCCACCCTAAGTGTGATACCGTGGGTGGCGATAAATATAGCAACCTCTCTAAACTAGGCTCCACTCAGGATTTTGTTCACAAAGTCCCTGCTATAGAGGCATTCTAGAGTACGGACTTTTCAATGTGGACAGCGTCCCCGGTACCATACATGCAAAACAGATCGCATATTTCCCTCAAATTTCATAAATTCTGCTGTCAGTTTCATAATATTCACTGGTCGTGTTTACCATTCTTCGTTTATTGTATTGTCCAGTTGTTTAGTTTGTCAATAAATATAGATTATTACATGGCGAAGTCGTTATCCCCCGTTATCTAGAGCCCGCGTGAACTTTGGAGATTTATCACCCGAGGGGCGTTAGGGTGACAACGACTGAGAACATGTAATAATGTATTTATACCACATACTGAAACATTGCAATGAATCGATCTACCTTTCTCGACTCGCCTCGGCTTTGTAACTACTTCCTATGTCAGAGGCCCGGGGTCGGAGGTCGTGACCTTTTAAGAAAAACCGAGCTATTTTTGTCAAATGATGCTTTTACTCAAAACCAATTGAAAAATAAAACAAAGTAGAAATAAACAGAATCTATAAATTAAGGTTTATTACCACTAGTAAATGGCTATAATGCTCAAGTCAAAGGATCCCGACGACACGATGGCCGCATTCAAATTGGAGATCGGTGATTTACAAGTGAGAGAACACGAGAGAAAAATTTCACTGATTAGAAATTATGCGTCTTATTTTTCATAGTGTATAAATGTCGGTGCAATGCCCTTTGCTGAACATGCGATCGTTGCGCGTGCGCATTTAAGTATTCTATTTTCACGTTCGATGACGTCAGCCGCTGAGTGATGTAGTGGTAAAGTCGGCGACTCGCAACTCTTGAGGCTCCGGACCGAATCCGGCCTCGGTTTCCCGCCAAAATGTTATCTCACTAGTGAGATAACTTTATGGGTCATTACACGGTTGTATCTGCCTTTCGAGGCTAATATTGTGGTATAACGTAATTGTATTCGAACATAATAAAAGAAATAAACACTTGGCATTTATAGTACACTTAATATCATCGGTGCTATGTTTCTAGATTCGCGCCATCTGTAGGAAGTGATGTGGGGATGTATTGGTTGGGAATGCAAAATGTGGAAGTAAATAACACCACTAAATGGTATCTATACAACAAGACGGAATATAATAACAAAAGCTACACCTACTGGAGAAACGGCGAACCGTCACACGATTGTGCACTGATGAACTGTAAGGAACACAACTGCCAATGGGAAGGCGTAGACTGCGGTTCGCGTCACCATATTATTTGCGAAAGAGAAGGTACTCTGGTTCGATTCAGTGTGAGCGTGTACTGCATGCAAATGATTTAAACTGTATACTTGATATTTACACCTGTAGCTGTTTACCCAGAATGACTGGAAATGTACTGCAACATCTCAATCCTATGAGCTCTGACTAAACACGTTTTTCACTGATAGTGTATTTGGAGAACCATCACCGTGCGGCTTTTCAATCTTTTCAATTTGCTATGACTTCTCCAAACCTTTTGCGTTAACTGAAATGCATTTAGCCACCCAGTGCACGTAGCTAATTAATGCTTTCCATCTTTGATGTTCACTGATTTTCTCTGTGATGTCCTCGTCACACCAGAGACGCGGTGCTACTACGGTTTTTGGTCAATACCGGGATTACCGTAGTGACACCGCCAGTCGTGTCTCTTTGTGTTCCCCTAGCAGTCACGCATGTGTTTTTCTTCTGAGGGACCAGGGCGGAACCACGGCAAGGTCACTGCGGACATAACTATCCCATTGAGTTACCACTGCGGTTTGATTGCGGTGCCACGGCGATCATTGGCATCATCACTGCGGGGCCAGTGAGGTGCCACTGTGGGAATGGAGGTACTACTGCGTAGGCCATGGGCCGTAGGCCACAGGAGGCCTAGAAAACCACTTCTGTGGCCATTTTAGGGGTGCAATTTAATTCAGGTGTTTTTGATGTCACAAATCATTATACTTTGTGAATCAAAAAAGTTCGCACGTTTAAACTTGCACATTTTTGTGAAATTTGATGTTAAAATTGTGCCGATTCAACAAATTTTAAATGGAATTAAAAAAAGTTAGAAAAGAAGTGTCCATAAAGGATGATACTGCAGATTATATTCCTACAGGCTGTATTAAGTCATAATGAACACAAACTTTGTTGTATTTTTCATTTAAAACATAGAATTATGGAAGAACTATGAATTTATGTGTGCCACCTGTTGGTGAAATATGGAACTACCATTCATAGTGTTCTATGCTATTTTTACTGTTGGTAAAACTATAGTTATCAAACTGTCTATGACTCACTTTTATTTTTTCGACATATTTACTAATTTGTCATACAAAAACGATCACTGCTACAAGTCCAAAGCATACAATGTTTCAAAAAATGACGACAAAAATATAGAATACCAACAAATGCAATTGGATGAAGTACAAAATGCCGAGAAATTAACAAGATAAAAAGCCATTACTAGAGATGTAAATATGAAAATAGAAAAATGTTTCACAAATCACCAGGCTCACTGGACCAGTTACTAGCCTGGTTTCTGTCACTTGATGAGACGTCTATCCAAGTTCATCCGGCTGGGATGCAAGTCCATCACACTGTTTCCCATCATCTGACTCAATTTCATCACTAACTTTGACATTCCCACAGTTTTGGCACTTGCACATTTCAGTGCATTGTAATCCAGCATTTACAGAAGAACAATTGTTTTTTTAAAAACAATTCACTCTGATTCCATTTTGAACTAAGTAATTGTAGAATAGGGTAAATTCTCAGTAATTTCAGTTCGGACACGTACATTACAGCCTCTTTTGGATAAAGTTTCCTCCAGGAGTGATTTTAACAGAGTTAAATGCAATATTTCCCCATGCGAGATTATTCGTTGCTCCACAACTCCAAAGTAAAACTCTTGAAAATTTCACTGTCGTTAGATTTCTGTTTTGTCAGTAGCCTTGTGAAGCTTTTGTAGCAAGAACGATGGTATTTGACTTCGAGTGCTACCAGATCTCTTCCCTGTACTATGATCAAAAGGTCCATGCCATTTTCTGCCATAGCAACATCCTAAAACAACCCACCTACATCCAAGCAAATAAAAAAACCGTTGTCAGAGTTTAAAAATATGGAAAGCGTTGTAGGCCTGTCCTACAAAATGGTAGATGTTGACATGTACTCAATTCTTTAGTGAAATAACTGAATGGAAGTAAAACCAATGATCAAAAGACAGATAGTAAATACTAAAAATAAGACATGCATATACACGGCCTAAGGTGTTGTGCTCAAAAGTGAAAAAGATACCAATGGGTTTGTATGCAAAATGGTCTTGAAAACAAATTTTTGTTTGAAAGTTAACATACAATTTCAGATATGTACACAAGTCTACAATGATGCAAGTATTCTAAAGTGTACTTTCACTCAAATAAATTTTGTTATTTCAAAAAACACCTAAAAGTAGAACTTTTGAAGATAGTGTTCCAACAACACTGCACAAAATTATTTTGAAAGCAAACCAACAACAAACTTTGTTGAATGAGTAAAAACTCAATAAAAATGACTGTTCTCAAAATATTTGCTATTTGTTTTGTTATCCTTCAACCATATGTGTGAAGCTGCACCTACATCTGAAATACAGGCACCTATGCGCCTTCTAGCAAAACCTGAGAGTAAAAGTAGCTTGAAAATGTTAAAGGTGGTGCTCCAGATATAGGTGCATTCTGTAGTCAATAATTACATTATAGTAGAACAAGTTAAACTAAAACGACGAGCGTCTGTAGTAAAACATTAATTTAAAATATACCCACGTTTTGAGCGATGCGCTCTTGATAGACTATTTTATACTTTTATTCATCGGTAACCGCACGGCATTCCAAAATCTATTTGATTTCAATAATCACAATGATGGCCAATCACCTGAGCCCTGGGTGTAATCTCCAAACTCAGACTCAAAGCCCAACTATCCACAGTGCATAAGTCCAGTAAATTTACTAAAATTCTGGCATGCATTTGGTCAGTTTTGGAGCTCAGCTTAGAGTGTGGAGATTACGTCTCCCCCATCCCTGTACAATACAAAAAGTATAATTTTGATAGATATGTTACACCATGCCCAGAGTTATGGTTGCTGAGAAAATAACAATGTACACTGAAGAAAATGGTCATCTTGTTATTGGATTATGTGCCCTACCTGCATTTGAATGCCATCACACAGGCCGGTTATTCAGTGAATTATCTGGATGATCGATCCAAACACAAGCAGGCCAGACACAGAATCCAGGGAACACTGTCTTTTTACGACTTGTGCATATGAGGGTTTTCTAGTCAGTTCGTACCTTAGCCAACTCGCACCCAAGTCAACTCATACCCGTGCTAAAAGCATTACTAATAAATTTTCATTTTTATTCTTTAAATAACAAGTAATATTGAGTCGTTTTGCATAAATATGGCACGATTGATTGATTGATTTTAATCACTACTTTGCCAAATCACATAGTTTTGAAATACTTTTGAAATTTGACTTGGGTACATGATGATTTGAGTATGGAGTGACCTGTTTCCTACTGAGGCACCGACTCAGTGACTTGCATCAATTTATCATACTCCCATGAAAAATTTAACACTCACCATCATCTTGGTCGTAATCAGGGGTTTCTATTCTCGGCATACTTTATAGTTTCGCAATCTTTCCACTTTGCTCTTTCAATCTTTGTAACGCCACTAAGCTTGTATAACGTCAATCCCTGAAGTTACTTGATGCAAATGCCAACTGGTGTCACACATTGTGCTCATTACTGTCTTCATCACCAAGGGAAAGTCATTCTTTCACACAGTCAGTGCTCTTTGCCCATGTCACTTTCGAGAAACTCAGCAAATCAGATGCATTTAGTGCTTGAAAGTGTATGCAGCATTTATTGACAGCATCTCTAAGGGAGCCGCCATGTTGGATTAGGTTTGCAGTTACTTAATTTCTGAGCTTGCGATTGGCTAAAATGTCATCTTGTGCTAGTCTTTTGTTGGATTTAGCGCTACCTCTTGTTCAATAATGTAACATTTGGACTCATAAAAAACTGTTTTTCTACAAAAAAGTGCAACTTAAAACGTGGAAACTTTTCAGGTATCAATTACTTAATGGTATATCTAGCCGTACAGAAAAAAATCCAATTGCCCCACTAAAATGGTCACAGGATGAAAAGACTGGAGCTACGGCCCATGGCCTATGCGGTACTACTGCGGTGGCGCTGCGTCAGCAGGACGGCTTCATGACGTCCGTGTGTCGGCTATATATGGGAGGTGGTTTTGGTTGTAATTCATTACCATTTTCGCTCCTGCTGTGGACGTTGCTACTGTTATTACTGTTACTATCACTTAGTGATGCTGGCGAAACGTGCTACACCAGGACGGACTGTCGGAGTGAGGAAAGCCAGCAATGAGACACCTGCTCCAACACCATGAGATGATGAGTCTTCATATGATGAACACGATTATGGGGCTGCTCGTGCTGAAGATGCTGCTGAGTCTGAGCATCAGTCCGTAACCAGCCAACCAGATAGTCTGTCTGGTGCTGGGAGGCCGATGGTCCATCAGCCAAGAGTTCCTTGAGCTCGGAATCGTACAAGATCTGGGCATCAGACCTGTATCCATCTAAACCAACATCTATCCAGAGGAAATGGAAATCGGCGACAACAAGTCCCATCAACACCAATGAATAGAATCCTTTATAATCGCGGAACAAGCTTCCACTAATGTGTGGCTTGCGAATTGCGACTTACTGCTCACCCAGGGCCCCACAGGCATGGGGACCTTCCAGCGGTGATCGAACTTGACAGCTACAACCTTCCATTCGTCTCGGGTCGTACATTTAGGTCACTACATCACCGCGTCCTTAAAATCTCCCACGATGGCCTGACAGACTTCTTTGCCCAGCACAGATATCCGGAAATCGAACTTCATGCTCACGTATGTGTCTCCAGAGGCTAGGTGATGAAGAGTTGCAGCCAGTTGCGTCCCTGGGTCCAAGGCTTTCCTGTAGTTGGTGTCCGTCTTCGTGATACGTGTTCCAAACCTGGCAAGTAGCTTATCCAACATCTGAATCCGGACCAAATGCTGGAACGACGCTGAGCTCGACCATAAGCCGGTTGTAGTGGCCAAACTGCTCACGTCTCACATCGCCCAGCCAAGGTCTCACCCAGCATCTTCTTTGTCTTGCTCGTCCTCTTCTTCTTCGCATCAGGGCAATCATTGCTTGCTCATCTTCTGCCTGTTGTTCCAGGACATGCAGCAACTGCTGTATGACGATCAAATTTCTGTTATTATCTATCACCCTGCTGAGCTTTCAATACTGATAGTCGATCTGAACTGTTTGAAGACGTTAAGAACACTGAAATTTAAGCAGAAAACCGAAGCTTTTATACATGTACTACAGAATAAGTCCACAGTAACACCGTTCAAACACCTCAGTGCAAACTCAGTGGAAACGCCATTGCCGTACAAGCACCTGAATAACACCGCCGGCACCGCCGTAGGAAAGCTGTTACACCGCATTAAGATCACCAAGGTACCCCCGTACCCGCAGTGCACCCGTGGTAGCACCGCCATAACCACAGTAGAATCGCCACGGGATCGCCGTAGGGTCGTCAGTCTACGTTTTTGGCGATGGCACGGCGGTTGTAATGAGGAAGCAGGGCGGTGATGAAGGGTCATGACGGTGTCACGGCGATCTCACTGCGGATTGGCCCAATCCGCAGCGGCACTGCTAAAGTTTTAAACGTGTTCAAAGTTTCCGCTGAGCCACCGTGAAGGTCCGCGGTTTTGACAGTTATTTGCTGAGCTACGGCGATCAATGGCGTAACCACTGCGGAACCACGGCGATCATGGCGGTGCCACTGCAGTTTATGCCGTACAAGCACCGTACCTCTGCTGTGACGGGGGTACAAGCAGTTTAAAGGAGAATGCCGCCAAAAAACACCGAACTTTGTATCACTGTAGATCCAGTAGTTCCACTTGATAACAGCAAGTTTAGTTTTTTTGCCTGACACAAAACTGCAGACGGAGGTGCTGAATTCATCGAGTGACGTCACAGGTTCTAACACAGGCTGCTCAGCAGTTTACGAGACTCTTATTGGTGTTGAGGTAGCGCTTGAATTCATGGTGCTACACCAAATAAATTGCCAAAATTCGATGTAAAACTATACATTGAGCGTCGTTATATTTTGCTGTTACGGATTTAAAGAAATTTTGAAAGAACAGCAGCTTATAAAATTCCCCGGTGTAGGCCAACTTACCTGGGTCGGTCGCAGAAGTTTGGAGTCTATTGGGTGATAGATTAGAATCATTTCTTCCTTGAAATACAGACACTGACGAAAGCATAGTCGTGTGTGGTAATTTTAGACTTGCGAATTTCATCTCTTCTAAACACAAAACGCTTGTTATGACCCAGTGGTTCGGAACACGATCAGGCCCGTCGCGGCCGGACTGGAGACAACACGAACATAAAGCAGCTGTGTTAGGTGGCAGCAAAAGTTGAAAACTAAACTTCCAGTCACGAAAAGACTGCGCTACTGAACCAAAGGAATAATGTGCACGTGGATATTTTGATGAATTCGCTGCGAAATTGCAAATCTACATGTACTTGCTCGCCGGGGGCCACGAAGCCAAGTTCCCCTTCCGCAGAACCGTAAAGGGAAAGGTGTGCAATAACATTAATTTGAATGTGTGTGTGTGTGTGTGTGTGTATATGTAAATATCTATATATTAGAGGAATCTTTACGTGTTTGTATATATATCTGTACACACACACACACACACACACACACACACACACACACACACACACACACACACAAACATAAAGAATCCTCTAACTGACTCCTGACCATAGCATAAAAAATCGAGTTATACATGTAACTTCAAAACGGCTTTCTGTCAGCAAACGCTGAATTAGCTTGCGCTCACATGGCGATCAATTAGTTTTATTGCATCTGAGGCCAGTAACGCAGTATGATTTACTGATTGTTGATTTCTTAAAACATTTGCACTCGTGAACGCTCCTAAGGTATTACAAATTGTAAATACTGAGACAGACTTTGACACATTGTTTCAGCTTTATGTAAACAATTGGTTAGGGTGAAATTTATTCATTTTGAAACAAAACCGCCTCACCGGCCACAGACATGGAAATATTTCATGGCCTCACACTCGGTATTACTACGCACTTTTCGTTATTTACTGCCGTGGACCACTTCTTAAGCATTTCGGGTTCTCGAAGAAGTCGCAAAACGATAAGCCGCTTTCCTAGCTACTTCATGGATCGCATAAGCGGGAACGATACGCCACACCATAACGACGCACACTCACTGAAGAACCACTGACGCTGCTGCTTCCACACAGGTTAACGCGACACCTTTCGGCGAGGTGAGAGCTATTGTGTACGAGGTGATGTGGATATACCGATTGAGACGGTAGCAAAAACTAAATAAATCGGCTGGCATTCTCCTTTAAGCAAGTCTGTAGTACATAATTGGTGTGTTTACAACTTTATTGCTAACTCGCCAATCAGTTTCTCTACTAAATTGATATATACTACTGTGGTTGTGCATTTTTGAAACTAATTTTACAGCGTTCAGAATAATGGGAGGTTGGATGGAAGTACCTTGGAACGGGCCTTGTGTGTCATGCGGTAACCGTAGTCGATCTACTCAGTGTAACAACCCACCGCCTGTGAATGGAGGCTATTGTAAAGACACGTCGTTGAAGGCTACGTTTGAGGAGGACTACTGCTACTGTCCAGGGACGGAGAGGGTGGAATATTATGCAAATTATTGTAAGGCATCATCATAGATAACCCAAAATCGAATATAGCTGCTGTAATTTAACTACGGCCTTTTTTGAATCCTTGAGCCCGCAGGGCTATGGTCTTGGTTCAAAACATGTAACTTACACATGCGGTTTGAGTAAATACCTTAAACCAATATATGTTTTATCATGTCTTATAACGTAGAAATAAATCTGAAACTAAATAAGGCGACCCAGATCCTCACAAGGATACTATTGTTTCACGAAATGTAGAATATAAATAGGTAAATAAAACAACAAGAATGGATCAACTGAAATTTTCGGACGTAATAACATCCTTTGTCAACAGAAACAGAAATAATGTCTTGAAATCCTTGGAATGTGCTTTATTTCAGAGATTGTTTAATTACGACTTTTTCATCAAAACCACTGAGAATAATAACAATACCAAGTGAGTGGAACTAGTTCTAAATCGCTTTACAGTTTGTCAGATCATGAAGGGTAACTAACGCTTTGGGGAATATTCCATTACTTTGAAATTGCTTTGCTTCCCCTCGTTTACATTTAACATTGCCGAGCTTATGAGGTCCCCTCTTTTAGAAATATCTTAATGTTAAAAGCAAGACGCCCAAGTATTGTAATATCAAGAGCTGTATAATTTAAAATAATTTGGAAAAGATTAGCAGTTGGTCCATCATCGGTCACCATATCTCCATCGTCTGGTCTCCTCCTTTAACATATAAAATTTTACGAGTTAAAAAATAGTGAGTGGGTTATCAATAACAAATGCACAATCCATTAGTGTGTCCCCAAAAAGTAGTAGAAATCTCACCAAATGTTTTATGATTTCAGAAGAAACGGAAACAGAGACACAGATGATACATGTACCATTATTGTTGCCAGAGAGGGACATCTGGAGAAGCATGATATCTCTGCATTAACATAAAATTTCTTAATGATTTTAAACATCTGAATGAATTTCCTCTCGAATGTCTATGCATGATTAGTTTACTCGAACACCGCAGAGACAAGAGCACGTTTTTGGACGGCTAACGGCTCCGAAATAGTAAATCCATTATGGTTAACAAATGTCTTTTTTGTTTCTTTTAAACTTACCTTTCTCAACTGCCACTACCCCCTACCCCCACACCCTTCAACGGTTTCACGCTTGCAAGTTATAGGGGGCATGTACCCTCCACGTCCTCCCGTTCTTACCTGTATGCTTATTGCGGGAGGAGCCATCTCTTCCAACTAAAGGAGCGGGACTTCCAACACCTATATGATCTGTCCACCATTTTCGTAGGATACGACAAAACACCCACAAGTTGATTCAGTTTTTCTTAACGCTATCGTATTATCAGGTGTTCGTCACATTTAGTGATGGAATTTGCTTCGAGTTTACATACTGTAAATCTCACTACTAAACTTCGATTGCGTTACGTCATCATCGTTATGTTTCTAGCTCTCTGTGACCTATCGGTTGGTGAGCAGCTTCAAGTGGTGTCCACAAGCAACCGAATGATTCTTGGCAGACAGTTCAAATCTGTCAACGCCGTTGAGAGCGATGTGGACTGTGCCATGCTTTGTCTGGATGAAAGGGACTGCAAATCTGCTGACTTTTCCAGCCAAGCAAACGTCTGCATCTTAAAAAACGTAACGTGGTCGGACCCAGATTTGAATTCAAGCATTGTTCAGTCAAATAGCACTCTGTCTCACTTGGAGTTTGATTGTGTCGTGGGTAAGTCTTTAGAATGGCCTATACACCAAACTTCCGTATCGTAGAAGCGAGAACGTCGCAAAAACGGGCAGCCATGCAAAACTTCTCAATGTATCGCCATGTATTGCACTATAACCGAAGCACAGAGTTTCTTGTGTCTACAGAATTCTTACGTCAAACTTAAAAACGCAACTTAATTCAAAATCTTTAAGTCAAACTTAAGATCACTTTCTTTCAACGGACTTAAGACAAACAGACTATTGATTAAGATTTGTCTCAGCTACATGTAAATCAGTTTTCTAGAAACCTGATCCTGGTCTCGAAATGCGCTGTCTTTTTTCCCAAACTCTGTCAAACTTGTGTATTTACACAGGGTGTTGGAGAAAACCTTATCCAAGCTCAGCAAGATAAGACGGGTCTCGGAGCTTGGCTCTATTTGCAAAGATACCAGATTTTACAAGTGTTGATTATTTTCCAGCAAAAAGTAAAGGTTGCCTCTAATTCAATCTCCCGTTTGTGTTCTGCGACCAACTGATTAGGATCGAAAAGCACTGGGTGCGTAAGCAAAATCACGTGACTGGGCGTGTAAGTTGAAACACTTACGATGTGGTCGCTGATTCCGTCGGTTGAGTAAGACACGATATCCCGCCAAAATTGTCTTGAGTGTTTAGACAGTTTAAGCACCACCCCACCGTACATGTACTGTATGTTGCAGGAGACGAAAGCCCGTATTGGTGGGACTATTCTAGTAGATGGAATGCGTTTTCTCACAGTTCACAAAAGCTAGGTTACAAAGAAGCCAAGAGACATTGTGACATGCGCAACAGCCACATATTATTCCTGAATAGCCTTGAAGAAGAGAGCCAAATCATACAATGGAAAAATGAGTAAGTACAGTTCAACTTTAGTTCTTGCAAGACTTCAATGAGCCTCTTGTTTGATCGAACAAAACTTCGTTGGCATGAGATACAATTCTTAGTTCTACGTCTCACAGAAAAGAGAGATGAGACGTTCATGCCAATACAGAAATGAGTTCAAGACTTCCAGAGAATGAGTACACTTGACTTAGCCTGTTCCATAGGGACAGCCGTCTACGACACCCCGGTGCCAATTTCCGTTTTTTAAGCAACCAGACGTCTTAAGCTGTTGACTAGGCGTGATTTGCGTCTTCAATCAAGTGAAGTCACAGATGACGATGATGAAAATTTATTTTGTACGAAGAAATGATAGGAAATGTCAGCGCGCTACAGTCCATCCCCGACCAGCATCTCTAGACTGACCTGTGTGTGTGTAGTATTAGAAAACAAACGGGTTTACTGTTGGTTGGTACTGATAGCAATCACCACCTGGAGGCACTGCTGCTGATGTATGTAACTATCGTTTTAGCGACATTCACTTGAATTTTCTTTTCCAGTGGTTCAGAGTTTATATTTTTGTTGCTGCAGCCACAATGTGTCGGTGGATAGCTTCTGGTTGAGTGAGCCCAAGTCGAGCGCAGCCCAATATGAGTGGATGCAGCCGGTTGCAGCGGGATTCCACTCATCCTTCCAGCTCTCGGGTCTTGTGTGCAATTCCACGCACTGCTACGAGATGGCGCAACTGCGTAACGACATCCTGGCTGTAATTTGTGAGAAAAACTTGCCAGGTAAGCATATGACAGATAAATGTGGCGCAATGGGTGGCATGAGACAAACATTTTGTTTTCTCTCCCGAATACTCGATTCCAGCAAGTCTTGTTACTGTACATGTAGTTGATGGCTGCATTACGTGGATTACATGTACATCCTGAAAGATTCTCTTTCCATTGTTTTCTCCATTTTGGAAAAACGAATGAGCCTCGTCAAAAAGGATTTCGGGAAAAAAGAAAAAATTGTAAGTTACATCCCTGTGTCTTTTTGCTTAACCTTAGGAAACCTTAAAACATGTGCAAAATACTTTCATTAGCTTGATCCACAATTAGAAATCCAAAAACATTATTATTATTATTATTATTATTATTATCGCTATCGCTATCGCTATCGCTATCGCTATCGCTATCGCTATCGCTATCGCTATCGCTATTATTATTATTATTATTATTATTATTATTATTATTATTATTATTATTATTATGACTATGTCTATAACTTATTATGACTATTACTATGACTATGACTTTGCCTATTTCTATGTCTGTGACTATTACTATGATTATGATTATTTCTATGAATATGACTATTACTATTACACGCATTCATTGTCTATCAACATCTTACAGGGAATAGGGATATGCACGTATGTGTATGAGTTGCATTGAAACAGTAACCAAAAACTTTTCACGTTTTAGACTGAATTTAATCTAAGTGTATTTAGAGTGTTCCAAATGTATGTTTGAGGTATTTAAAGTTTCTTGATGAAACTCAAGATGTGGAGAAGAACGCACTTGACTTAAAAGGGGACTGTAGTCAAAATAATGTTGCAGTTAATCGGTTCTAACATACAAATAAAACTCACATTTGCCTGACTTGCGTGCCAAACTAAAGCCAATTCGAATTTATGGTCAAAACACTGAATTCTGAAAGCGATCGCTGATTGGCTGATGTGTCAGTGACGTGCCCGGCGGGGTATCGGCTGCTTTACACATTCATTGCTTATGTCATATTTGAAGAGTTTACATCGTAATTTATCATTGTATCAATCGTCCTTATATTTATTGTTTGCCACAGTGCTGTAAAAGGTTCGCTATGCCTTTTTGTATGGCACCTGGTTGCTCAAACTCTTCGAAAAAGGCGTCTTCTAAAGGGATGGTCATCGCATACCATCGCCGGGTTACCCAAGCCTTGGCCCAAAGCTCAGCGTAGATATGGACCTACAGGCTTTAGCCGATATGGGTAAAAAATGTACAAATAAAACCTGACTCAAATAAATGTCCTTAAAACTAAGTCATCCTTGAGTAAACCTAGGAACCAGGTTCCAAGAGTAAACCAACTTCTGTATTTACCGGTGTTGGAAATGTTAGCGATCGTTCATCGGCTGCTGCTAGTAAAATTGTGATGTGTTCTCGGCTTTTTGCGATTACGTCACCTGACCTTTACCAGTTTCTTTTCCCCCTGATTCTTTTATCAAGTGTTTGTCGCTGACGGTACCTAGGTTGCGTACATGTTATAACAAATTATCGGAGCTTGTTTCATTTTGTTTCAAGTTTTTAGTATTTTTACATCAGCAAACCGAATTTTAGAACAACCTTGGTGCTGCGAAGCTGTTATCATGTCCCGAAAGACGTCTCAAATTTTTATGAAATGGCGCGTGCGCCGTGTCACGAGCGTGCTGTTCTTGAAACGGACGACACACTTCTTTGTTAAAAAGGCGGCAAATTATGCTACCAAATGACGTTTATTTGATTGTTTTCCATTTAAACGGCTGCAACGAACAATGGGAGTGTCGGGTGACTATACCAGATTTTGCATGCGCCCCCGCCGGTCCGTTAGCTTTATATGTTGATGTAGCCTAAGTTTTACGACGAGGTGACGAGCATAACTGAGTCAACTATACCCGGGTAGTCAACGGCTGTCTGAAATTTCGGGGTTAACGGAGCTCAACACACAGTGGTACGATAGTCTTCATACAGCTACAGTAGGTAACTTACCAACCCTTCAAGTTTACAGAGCTGCCGGAGTATTGGCTGACAGCTGGCTGACTGGATGGCTAGAGTCCACATTGCCCTCGGCACAGTCACTGACACCAGTTGCACCGGCAAATTTTCGTCTGACGATGACGATGACTGGGTATCACTTTGTGTTGCCTCGGCTCAAACAGGTATCCCTGGTGACCCGACATTTCACACTAAAATTTCTTATTCCGACAATATGAAGAACGCTACTTGATTGCACGCTAACACAGGACAGTGACGTTGCCCCCGCCAAATACGTCACGAGACTAAGCAGCGCTCCAAGCCGGTAATTTTTTTAGCTTCGTTTGAGAATATAAGTTTAATTTTTGGTGTTGAATTATTAGTGAAATTAATCATCAATTCATAGAAAACTATCCATAATTTATTCAGAATAAATTACAGTTCCCTTTTAAGTTCCATAGATACAGTGATAGTCTGTGAGCCCAACAAGAGGACATAAAATGTCTGCTAAACACTTGGAAGTACATGTATTGTACGCCGTCGGTCCTGAGTACTCCATGGACGGCTGCAAGGAACAACTACCTATATGGATCTTAGAGATACAATACATAGGTGGCGTGAGTTGCGAAGTAGGATATAGAAAATGATGCTGGGACATACCCATAGCCAAAAATGTTAATTGGTGCGTATCTGGTTAGCAGTGTGTGAAGAACTTTTCGATATTATGTCCCCTTTAGTTAAATGAACTCGTTTCATGACCTAATTAAGATGGAGTCTCAAAAAAATTGTTACAATTGAGAAAAGTACATGTCGCTTTCGTTTTGCGCAACTTTTATCCAATTAGTCAAATTTGGCCAAATGTGTCCCTCTATACTCAGAATGTACCAATACTGCAATAACATGACTTTGAGAGCTTACCCAATGTTAAGGGAAATTTGCAGACAATCTCGCGGCGTACAGTATAAAGCATGTTTGAACGACAAATGTCCTGTCGAGCTTTGTAGCACATTGTCGTGTCGTGTATTGATGTCGCGGGTCATTTGTCGTGACCGAGGTCAAAATCACCAAACAGACCTACGGTAGAGCAGACCGTCACGCCCACGTGATTATTGTAACAAATGGACACGAAGTCGCTGCGAGAAGGCTCGACAAAAATCTTATCTGGTTATACGGGCACGCAAATTTGATGCCGGACGCAAAAAACCATGTCTTCTGCAAGATTCGAGACGATGATGGCGATAACGCATTTACTTTTTTGCACAGCTGGTGAACAAAGAAGCCTGAAAATTCTGCCTGAAAGTGCGTTCAAAGCGTCATCTTTCCTTTCGCCGAATTGTTCCTTAGTGCCCACATTCAGCGGAATTGCATGGTGCGCCAACACCACATCGGATCCCAACGATTATATCCAGGTCGATCTTGGTGTGGACTGGGTGGTTACGGCAATCGGTACAAAGGTAATTTTATTAGTGTTGCTTATATTTTACATCATCGTCTTCACTGATTTCGTATAACTGCCTCGTGAAACAAATTATTTTGTTAGTGAGCGTGAACATGAAACAAACAGCTGAAATAGCAAAGTAAAAAGGTCAAAAGGGTAGAGGTCACCTACTCTAATATGAGTAGAGGTCACTTACTTGACCTCCTCGCGCGCGCGCAGACTCCAGTTCTTCCGGTGGTGTAGCTAGATGTATTTGTGGGCAGGGGGTAAAAGAAATGCTTTCGAATAACACAAATCTGTTCCAAACCCTCGACATTTTTCGCCCAAGTCACGCCGACCCTCAGACTTAAAGCAACATGGTAGGCTATTAACATTTGGTGCAAGGTACATGCAGGTATGTTTGTACATTCATTTGTAACAAAATGCCATGGATCCTTGTGGTGTTCAGTGCTTATTCAAAAGAAACCCAGTTTTACCCAAACACAGTATATTTTCTAACCTAGGGGAAATCAGAATGCACTCCAAAATGTTGTACGTAATCACGGGCCCACAGTTTTTGTGAAAAGTGCAATGCTGTTTGTGTAGTCTTTACAGCCTTTCCTAAAGGTGCTCTTTTTGTCTGGTAAACTTGACAAGAATCCTAAGTTGAAACGAAATTGGGCAACTCGACCGGTTTGCCTATCTCAGGAATTGCCGTTATGGATAAAGGACCTCATGCTGTTGTGGTTAATTGATATGCCTCAAGCTTCTGATGTTATTGTGCTTAGATAATCAGACCCACCATAAACACAGTGGGAGCGACAATTTTTTTAGTTTCCGATTTGAAAGTTTCCAAATACCATATTTTAATCGTTCATGAAACGTAGACGTTGTTTGGTTTTTGAATTTTTAAAATCGGACAAGAAATGTGACTCTTAGCCTATGAATTGTGAGCAAATAGTGCCCAGAGCTCTCGCGTTGTTCTGTGTCTCATTAATTCTGTGTGGTGTGCAACATAATAGGCCAATTACCAAACCAGCAGGGTGCGTTGGATTTTGAGGTAGGCCAACAGTCATCGTACAATTCTTGGCATGAGAAACAAAAATCGAAATAGGACTTATACTCTCATAAATTTCTAAGGAGTCAGGTTTTTATTTCCGTTAATAACTCAAGCCACAAGTAAGTTTCGAATTCGTAATTTTATGGTTGACCAACCCGAATAGACTCCGAACCATTTTCCGCAGTCTCTGGTGGTACTGGTGGTCTTCTTGGTAACGCAAATAGAATTCTTTCAAGGAAAGGGTAAATTTCCGACCAATTTTATGAGTCTAAAAGGCCTATCTAGGGTTTCATTACAGCCAAGTCCACGGGGCGAAATGCTGCATTAGATATGGCTTTCTAAAAAAGAGAATTGTTTGCAGTCCACATGCAAGGAAGTGTTGCCATGTTTTAGATTAAAACTCGAACAACGAAGATACATGTACATGTATTAACATTCAGAATATCCAATGTTGAAACTCTTCACTTAAGCACTAGACATGTACAGGCCCATAGCCAGCAATGCGCTGGGGGTGGTTCGAATTTCTAGAAAGGTAGACCTTTTGCAAACGTCGACACTCGAGTTTTCGGTAAGGCGCTTGAAGCTTAATTATGGGGAAGGGAAATTTGCATCTCAGCTCTATGTTCCTGGGGTAATACGGAATTTGTAATACCTGAAATGAGGATGCCGCGACGGTTGCTCGCAAAAAACGGGACTCAAAGTCGGACCTAATGTGATCCATCAAGATAGGTCTAACGTTCTCGAGTCGGAGAATGGTTTGACGTACATGTAATTTGTCATCTGATTGTATTTTCGTTAAAAGTTGCTTACATCGCTGGAAATGGGGACAGCCCACTATTAAGAAGGTTCACTATTCCAAAGGTTCACTCCTTCGAAGGTTCACCACTGCGAAGGTTCACTACTCCGAAAATGTCTAAAATCTGACTCAGGTGTAACTGTTATACTTTTACAGGCAAAGTCTCATTCAGTCTTCTTAAGTTTAAAACCGCCGTTGATCGCCACATCTCGGACCGGTGCCCCAAATGTCGTCCCTATGTGAGAATTAGTCTTTAGTTAGATTCAGATCACCATTGCCAGTGATTGGAACTGAGCTCCTTTGTAAACAATGTAAATCAATTTTGGGACTATTCAACTATTGCACACCCTTTAAATAATTACTAAATGGACACAAACACATCTCTTTATTCATGTCAGTTCTGAATCATTAATACAAAACCAGAGGGATGAACTGTCACGTGTTCTTATTTAAAATACACGGTAATATCTCACGTAATCTCGCGGAGTCTTGCTTTTTAGCGAGGTCCTAGCGTTAATGAACGGGAGGCTTGTTTCGGAATTGTGGACATTTGAAGTAGCGAACTTCCGAAGGTATCGAACCTGAGGAGTAGTGAACCTTCGATGTAAACTTGGAAATCTTTTCCGTCATGATTGTTGCTCATATGAAATCTGCGAAGATGTTCACCATTGACATTGATCGACAAGAGAAGATTTTCTTCATTGATCAAAGATCTAATTAGGTCTAGACTTAGCTAATCATGTGAAAATAAATTTGGTGCTTTCTCAGTGCAGAAAACGCAGTAGCTAAATGTGTGATTTTTTGAGAAACGAGAGAGTAGTCAGTAAACTTACCGTCGGTGTGTACTGACTTTAAACGAACAGAAATGCACACACGCGTACACGCATACATGTCAATCCTCCAATCCAAAATCAAAGTGGATATTTGATGAACAAGATATTTGACGATCACTTTCAATACGAAACTTGAGAATGGCTGCACTTTATCCACACTATGCTAAAAAGTATACCAAAGTAGCAAACAACAAACACGTTTTCTGCTGTTTTGTTTTTGGTCGATCTTAAGGCATTCGCACTCACTGCTTTTGTGAAGCTCTCTCAATGCTCTATGGTTTTGGCTAGGCAGAGACATTTTCTTCTGGACTCCCTTGTTACCCTGTGGTGTAGAGACCACGCGCTATCAATGCCAATGAATAACATAAAGATTCTTCTAATCGTCATCTACGCAGTCACCACTAGGGCCAAATACCACCAGATGATTATGTGAAGCGCTTTACATCGGAAGCAAATTCAAAATTAGTTTTCACTTGCTTATGATTGTGGTCAGTAAAACTACAGTAGTACCTACAATAATTTTGTTGCTCCACTAAATCATATCTTATCCTATCGTGTAGGCTATGGCTGGACCTTTGCCTCGGAGGGGGTTCAATCGAACCTCCCGACCCCTGCCCCCATGTCTACGGGCCTGAATGTAGCTCTGAGATGAACGTCTCTTTGGGCTACGCGTATACGAATGAATAAACGTTCGTTACTGTCGGGTGCACCTCTGTCCATGCACTGAAATCGGTGTACAAAAATGTCGAAAGCAAGTCAACAAATATAGAGACAGAAGATATAGTAGCCTTCACAACTCGCATATTTGGCACATAGATATTGGGTTTACCGAATTATGCAATGGACAATAACACAAAAATCTCATCAATGGATTGTCCCGATGAGCGCAGTTGGGCCTCGCGTAGAATTTGCTTTCGCTGCCTCCCACAAGCACCAACTGAGTACACATAGTGTACCTAATTATCGGACGGAACCTAAATATCGGACATTTCATAAAATCTTACTTGAAGCATAATCTGAGGATTAAATGACAACAATTTTTGTTTCGCTGTAATGCATTCAATGTCCGGCAGCGTCTCGTTTTTTACAGCGTTGCCTCGTTTTGATTTCACCGAGAGAGGGTGCATTTTAAACCCCCAAGTGGGCCTAAAATGGGCGATCGCATAAATCGGTTATAAAAGTTGAAAATAAAATCTTTTTCCACAATGAAGCCATCTCATTGAACTGACAATATGTCACTGTTCCATTTTTTCATTTGTTTTTTTTAAACTCAAGTCAAACCCCGACCGCGCACGTGCGGGTGTCATATCAAGAAGTCAAAGAGATACTAAAAACTGCACTGAGTTTGCACGTGCTTTAGTCGTCTGCACCATAGACTATAGTACATGGACCGCCAACTCCGGCAAACGCGACCCAGTCGCAAAATTACCTTTTTTTACTCTCGCGACATCTAGCGCCCAGATAGCGTTTTGATGACATGCGCGTTAATAGAATGACCCGAGTCTTCACAAGTGGAGGAGTATTTTATGTAGGAAGTAAACACTTGCGGAGGTCGGCTTTGTTTTTGTTTTCAAATTACACTGCAGTTGTATTCGTTGATAATTGGTAAAGGTGTAAACAAAAATACTCCAAGTATATGGCCTTTTTGCTTATGATATACCTCGCATTTTGCCTAATATAACTTTTGACATAAGTAATTGGCTTGTAAAATGCACACTTTATCTATTCATAAGTCTTACACAGTCGGTCACAAAGCCGATGTTATGTTTATTTGACGCCGAATGATTGTCAATACTTGCATTTGAAGACAAAATGTTCATCTAATCAGATTTTGAATTTGTCAATGCCCCAATAACATGCAGTGCTGCGAACACAAACCAATTTGCAAGTGTGAGGAACTGGCCGTACTAATCATGCAGTGGCGGTGATCTAGGATACCATAAAGGGGTGCCCAACATGTTGCCTCAGGACAATGTGCAAGGTGTGATTGGCAATTGCATGTGCGTAAGCGGCCCAAAAGGTGAGGAAGCCAGCCCGCGGAAGTGCACCTTCCATTCAGGAAAATCTACCATTCGACTATCGATTAAAAAAAAGGAGCAGCTACTCCGCGGCAACTTGGACGTTCACCGCTACAGGTCCTACTTCCTAGACTAATATTTCCTCACACTCTGCACTGTTGCCCCTTCATTTGCTTGCGGCAGCTGAGGGGGGGGAGTTGGCTAAATCCGCCTATGCTAATTCCCATAAATTCTGAAGGTGTTTCGTCTTTAGTCAAGAGGTAGTTCTTCGTGGTAAATGGAAATGTAATCCTATCAAGGTATAAAAATTTTATAAGCGTAAAGCGAGGTCGCATTTCATTTCTTACAGCTAAATGGTGTGCAATGAAGCCTAAAGTCAAAAATAGAATGTACATGTAGGCTAATTTCAACATTCTGAACACCATAAAACTTGGTGTAAGCAGAAATATTGTATTTACCATCAGAGAAAACAACATAGGATTTGTAGTTTGCAGGTGATTCATTTTATTTTACATTGTTTCATGACACGTAAGAACCATCTTTAAGGATCTGTATTTCTAGATTTTCAATATTAGTTAGCATTGATGAGACTTATTCAAAGCAGACACCTGCAGAACAAACGAAGTCTCAAACAACTGAGGAAGAATAAAAATGATCATTGAATAATTTGAAATAAAAATCTCATACACACTGAATAGTGGACCATAGTTGGATATGGCATAACCTAACTTTTGAGAACCAGTTTGATGCCTATTATTGAGTGGAGAAACTAGTTCACATCCGGTAATACGCTATCTGGGCGCTAGATGTCGCGAGAGTAAAAAAAGGTAATTTTGCGACTGGGTCGCGTTTGCCCAACTCCGTATACTTTCAATGGACGAAATCTGTGATCTTACGCATAAGCCCTTACGTCATTATTCACTGGCGACACCTGGCTAAATTATCTGGTGCAATTTCCGGCAAGTACGTCGTCTGCTAATCATGGTCGGCTACTGTGTGGCCGGTTGTTCGGCCACACACGCGAAATGCAAAGGAATTAGCTTCCATACCATCCGAAGACCCCATAATCGGATGTGGGAAGAAAACCTTACTTCTCGTGTCAACGTGAATGGCAGTTGTTTCAGCAATAAGACTATACATTTGTTCAAGGCTCTTCGAAGATGAATGTTTTTAAGAGAGTATACTACTTAATCCTGTCTTCACAAATCCATTTTTGTTTTCTCCGTTTTGATGAAAACTATCTGGTAAACTTTTTGACGAAAATTATCCGCTAAATTTCTTCCAAAGGTAGTGACTCGTAAACTCTTGTCCTTACGAGGAAGTTCAGCCATAGCCTCGTGAGCGAATTAACCGAATTACTCTTCGCTGGCCCTGATCAGACGGTTAGTCTCAGCAGAATGCGTACATTTGGCCAGGATTTGCATCAGCGATTTCAACAAATTCACATTCGTATACAAATAAATAGAACGCTGGTAAAACCTTTAACATAAATAAAGTTTACATTAATACTTCATAAATAACCACCCGGACAAGTCAAAATCTATCTCGCAATTCAACAGCAGGTTACACACTCATTTCATGTCGAATATATCCCGCACAAAATCTCTCGACTGCAGTCTATGAAAATGCAACCAACTGCTTTGAAAACATGGAACAGGAACACCAGAGGGGTGTAAAGGTCGTTTTTATTCTTCAATGTTAATTTTTTTGTAAGCGGACATATGTTTTTTTAAATTTCCGCCTTAAGTCCAAACATTTCTAAACTTAAGCCTTTCAAACGAACGTTTATGACGAAAACAAAATTCTTCAACCAGTTTAGTAAAGTCCTATGCCACCTGTAGGGTACATAATGAGCCAATGCCACTCTTAATGTAACAAAAGGGTCCCGTGCATAAATGATACTAAGTATTGCCCTTCTGAAATATTACCGTATGCGCCCTAATAAGCGGCCAGGGTGCTTAGAAAAATCCGCTTCAGGAAGGGGGCGCTTATTATAGCCCAAAAGTGGTTGAAACTCGGTCTCCGAAACAGGTGAAATCGTAAGCTAGAATTCATCAAAGTTACGCTCTGTGTCGCATCTGTAACCTATGAACAGAGTTTCTACAAAACTGCAGTGCATTGCTATCAAACTTTGTTGTCAACTTACGAGCATTTTTCAGAAAATACCACTGCCAAAAATTGCCTTGAATCAGGTTTCAAGCTCCTCAGCTTGGTTTAACTATATATTAATAAACCATAAAAATGGTTCCAAGTGATCAGTGCAATGCCTGCGCACGTCTAATAAATGTGTATCATGCAGCTCCTGATTTAAACAAAGGTCTGTTTTTTTAATTTTGGTTCGGTATAAATAACGCCACAGACCTGGAAATCCAGCGAAACACTTCTACCTTACAAATCTGACAATCCCTAGTCTCATAAAATTTGAGCACCCGGCAAAAGATACTAATGATGAAATTCTGGTGATGATAATCACCCACTTTGTTTATTTACTTCACCTCAATTTGAGACACTTGGTAAAATGAAGCCCATTCGAGTAAGCATCATGTGGGTCCCAATGCCAACCCAATATATAATAGAACCCAACAAGGTCAAGTTGCAGTCAAATCAGGATGGGCATAAATAAGGAAATTCACTGTATCAACAGATTGGCCAAATAAGAATAAGATACAAAGTGTTGTTACAGTGTACACGTGCACGATACTTGGTCTATTATTTTCCCGCCGTAAAGGCATGAACCAATCAGATCACCAATGGCGCAAAGTTTTCGAAAATAGCTCGATTTTTAGGGAGTCCTGTTTTACTGTTCTATTTATTTTCAAAACTTTATTATGTTACATTTAGTTTATTTTCTGTTCAACTCAATGAAGCCACCTAATATGAATGCATTCAACACAATTAATGCATTGTAAAAACCAAAAGTTATGCTCTATCAACGTTAGACAAAATCAGTACACCCCTTTCTTAAAAAATGGGTTAAAAGTTAGAAACAATTAAAGGACACTAGTTTGCATCACTTGTAACGTCGATTTTCGACATTGATGTTGGGGAGGAACAAGTCTGGCGACAGCAACACATAATCACACGAAGGCGATGATTTTCAAAATTTGATTCGTTTTCGTAGTATATGTCTTTTTTCCCTATGGTTCATGGCTACTTCTGAATCCAGGAACAAGAACTGAAAAAGGCAGGGTTCGTGATAACGTTGGAGACCGGTAACATTTATATAAGGTGTTACAACTGTCATCGATAGTGTCATCTCCTCTGTTTTCATCCAACCTTCCCAGATGAAAACTTGAATGAAGAGGACCTTCAGTACTTGAGTGAGCATGGTATACTGTGTGATTTATGTTGAATTATTCAACGGTTCTTTTAAGAACCATTTCACGCTATAGCTACATCCAACGGCCCTTTTAAGGGCCACTCAACACTTCCCAGAAGAACTGCTCACTTGAGAATGTTGATTTATAAACACGCTTTCGTAGTTTTCTCAGTAGGCCTATGTGGACCATAAATCAAAAACTGTCCGATAACTATGCTGCTATTGGGCAAGCAGACGACATAATCAGTCGGCACCGAAGTTTGAATTTTGTAATTAATTACCAGTAGCATTGCCAAAAGTACTCATAATACCAACACTTCTACCATTGAAAGACTTTGAAAAGCGTTTCAATGCCGAAATTAATATTTTTTCGTTGTTTTGGACAATAAAGTAGATGCAAGTATTTCTCGTCAAAATACACTGACCGGAAACTGCAGCAGATAGGTCAGGAGAGTTCAACTCAGCACGTTAGAATATGCCGGAGTTGCGAATCTGTTGTCTATAATCTATGTCTGCACTAATTCATCGAAACGACTTGGCGCCCTTGTCAGATTTTCATTTTATGAATAATTTTCTTGCGAATGGACCTGTGTTCTAGCAGCATATATGTCAAAACACTCGAGCTGAAATTTGGCTACAAGGTGCCCGCGACCATTACCTGGTTAGTCAGTTTTCCGCGGTGTGGCGTATGGGGAAACATGGTGTCCGATATTTAGGTTCTCCGAAGGTTTGCTTGGTTTGTTTTTTAAAGATCAGTCGGAACATAAATGTGGCTTTCAGTGACAAGATATAGTAACAGAACAATTCCGTGAAGGTAAGTCCTTGTTTCAGAAAAGAATTTACAACAATCCACAGTATTTTCAATTAAATATAATGCAAAATGTGCCAAAACGTCCGATAATTAGGTCACTTGACTGTAATGCTGAAATCTGTTGCAACGCACGATGCTACAATATTTCACTGACACAGTTGTTATACAGAGTTGCACAATCAAAATGAAAAGCAACATGCAGTAGCAATTTCCACGCCACCAAGCCTTTAAGCCCATTCATGTGAATGTGTCATCCCCACAACTGCTGCATTCAATATTTGGCGATATGATTAGGCGATTCACAGTACAAAGGAATGTGAGAAAAATAACGCCACACATTTAGATTGCATTTGTTTGTTTTCAGTTGTCCACTGGTGATTTAGTATAAGTATCTCACGACGCCGACGAAGATATGTGACTGAACTGCCGTTCCGATATAAATAGTATTTAGTTTCAGAATTATTGTTACTTATAGGGTAGCACAAGCCAAGACCAATGGGTTACATCTTACGAACTTTACTTGGCTATGGACGAGGATTCTGTTGAGTGCGAACCAGCTTTCCCACAGCGGAGCGTATGTAAAGCGGTAAAGAAGTAGTTGATTGTTGATTCATACCCTCATAGATTTTCATTGAAATTTGACGTTATATCACAAGTTCCAAGGCCAAATACGTGATCTTGACGAAGTTGACAATTTCTGCCTAGATAGTTTATTGGTTTAGTGAACTAATCACAGATGCTTAACATACTAGCACTTCCCAGAACTTACGCGGAGCATTCTCCCAGGCTTTAGCCTTAGGCAAGGTGGTTAAAGCCTAACTTCAACGGAATTTTGTTACTTCAGATGTATTAGGCTAACCAGATAGGCCTAGCAAAGCCTTAGTAAAATAAGAAAACGCGAGTTCAATCACACAAGTGTGAGCCCGTCAAATGATAAGTGAAGCTGCCTTTTCGTGCTTTGATTTGTCTCCGCGAGATCCCACCACAAACAACAAAAGGTTGTAATGAATAGGGCTCTGAATAGAACACCATTGCGTGCGGGTGTTATTCGCAGCTGTTTGAATTAAAAGGTGATTCTCGCGGTGACGTAGACAGAAGCGAGCCACTACGCCTAACAGTTCGTTACATTTGGCAATTTATGGCACTAGTGGGCTCAGAGCGATGCTCTTAACATACTTTTGAAACCAAATTTACATGTGTTACCGTTGAAGATAGGCTTTAAACCAATCCCTCAATGCGCAACTACACCACCTTGGGTTCACATTCTTTTGAGGCTATTATCTAGAATACATATAGAGGCTTGTTTACCCTTGTGAGATTGACCCGTCATTTCTCACACCTGCATGATATTTTACTTGTGACCTTGATCTTTACATTATGCTGGTACCTCTGAGAATGTGGAGTGCACCTCGAAACATGTCAGGAATATGAAGTTCTACATTAATGGCAAGAATGACGTCCGCAGTTGGCATCGATCTCTAGCAGATCAGGATTTGCTTGCTTGGGCGGAGCCTGCCAACAATTCAAAGAAAAACGTGACCTGTGCTTTCAGGAAGAACATATAAAACATTTCGAGATTTTATCGTTCTAGAAAGACGAGACTCTGGGACCTGAGATACGTGTTTCAGTTCTAATGTTCTGCCAGGTGCTGCATACTTTACACTATGTAATGTTTACGATCAGCTACGAAAGGTCCTTCCATCATTCATAAACCGGGTGTCACTTCATTAAATTGGAAGGAAGCGATTATTTTTATGAACTCAAAACTTGGACACGATCCACTGTTGGCCATACGTTCCCATGATGAATATGCAAGAAATGATTGACATGAATTGTTATGCCATGTAGCATAATTTCAAGTGCATTGCCATAGGGCGAACAATGTTTTTGAGTATCGTTTATTGTTTCTCACAAACTCTATTTTCAGTTCCGTGGTAACGAAGACAGGCATTCAGAAGTTGTTAACAGACTCGAGTTCCCGCGCGTGGCACGATTTGTGAGAATTAAACCTATTGCCTATCGGAGCTGGAAGTCTTTACGATTCGAAATATACGGCTTTGCATATGGTAATAGTTAATAATATTTCAACATATATTTTTCATTTGACGGACTTCGTTGCAACTTTCTAAGATGTACGATGATAAATTTAAGAAGTGTACCACGAACCGAGTTGTGATTCTTCCTTCTTGTTGCCTGACAACTGGCGTAAGCTGGAGTGTGTTTTGTGAGGCTTATTAGGGTTAAACAGTGAAAATATAGTTAATGTATATAAGTCAATCAATGTCACTACTTTTCTTCATTGGAGTCAACTGTTAAGGGTAAACTAAGACACAGCATACACGTGACAGCAGTAGACCAATAAAATAATAAGTTGTGTCAAGGCTTCAGACGTTATACATCACAGCCATTGAAATTAAAAAATGTTCTTTCACCAAAATTATTCCTGGTAATATCACAATAATGCATGTTAGAGCCTTGGACAAAGTATGAAACAAAGTAAGATTCAAATAATCAAATGCTTGCCTTGGCTTACTTATTTTACTTGATGTAAACGAGTGCTTATCCCAAGTGGATACTACTCTCCAAAGACAGAAAATCGTTTGTTTCTTTTGAGCATGACATTTTTCTGTCAATAATGGCTCACTGTGACTGTAGACGGACATACAACTGGTCTAATACGTGCAAGACTGTTGTACTTTAGGATATTATCGAAGGCATTCGACCGTAGAACCTGCCACACAAACTGTTCTGAGTTTTGGCGGTAAGACGCCTCGAGCAACTGTGTCAAACGCTTTTCAAAGGTCTTGAAAAAAAAGGAGTCGATGCTGCTCAATATATTGCCAAACACGCATATCGGCACTGAATTGGCGCTATCCAGCCACAAAAGCGAGATACTGTAATTTGTATATGCTAAGCCAAGCAAATAGTTGATATTTGTTTTTTCATTCATGTCTTGGCGTACCAAACAGTGTTCGTTCTTGCTTCCCTAGAGTGACGCTTTTCAACAAAACGTGACTTTGGCGGAAATTCATGAGGGTTGCGGTCTTAGCCGAAGAACACAGGTCTTGACTCCGTTTAGATATCAGAACCTATTACATGTATGATTTTTACCTTACTTTATATAATGCACATCTGAATCTTGCAAGTTTTCTTTAGGGAAAAAGCAAAGAAAATTTTACACAAGTTTAAACTTGTCTGTCACCAATTCAGCCTGACCCCGGGCTAAAACCTGTTGATCCACCCTGCGTCCTGCTGAGACCAGTTAAACCCATCGGTCTTACTTAATTTATATGTCCGTTATCGATCCCCCCCTCCCGTCGAAGGTTCTGTAAGTTTTAGAATACAAAGAGATAAATATTGCCTGGTCTTACATTATGGCTTAGAAATAAGCAACCCCCCACCCCCAGAGTTGGGAATGCTGCTGTGACATATATTGTGGCAATAGACACACATGTACATGTACATGTACATGTATGTTTCCACCGGGGCCACAATAGATGTCGCGTTTGACAATGTAATACCCCTTTACCCGCTTAAAATTGTTTGAAATCTAAATAGGAAGTATGCAGGAAACGGACACTCTTTAATTACAATGATAGATGACAAACAAAGGCGCCATTTGAAGTCTGAAACGTGGTTAAGAATGTTGCACAGATGGTAAGAAATTGATCAATCGTGTTAGAAGAATAAACGGGAAAATAACTGATAACTCTCTTAGCTTTTGCTGACTGCATATAATCATACGCTGTTGAAGATACCCCACGAAATAAATATGGGGGATGGTCGCACTGGGGAGCCTGGTCCAATTGCGCTGTGCCGACAGACACTACCCGACGTAGGAGTCGAAACTGTACCAACCCGTTGCCTCAAAAAGGTCGCCACTGCCTCGGAACGCCAGTCTCTTACGAGGCCTGTCCAAACGGTAGGTACATTTTTTCTAATACCATGAAGCTGTTTGATAGCTGAGAACAGTTATGGCGGTGACTGAACAAAACATAATCAAATTGGATTGTTACCGAATACAGTCACCCTGAAGGTGCAGTCTTTTGTGTTTGTGTGGAATAAGTCTGTTATTTTTGAGTAGGAGAATGTATGTTCTGGCGACTTTTTATTTGGCATATGCAACTCGATGCACACCCTGGAATGAGACAATTTCAACTATGAATATTTATGTGATCCTTGAGCGTGTGTTGCCTTAAAATCTACTGACACATGTTTAGACTACATGGAGCTCATTTGAATGCATTCGGTAACTTTTGTCAACCACTAACACTTGTGAACAAGTGTGATGAAGCCTTACAGCTGCTGATAAATTGATGCTCAGCGTAATCATTATCTTGATAAACGGCTGTAAAGAAAAAAATATTCCACCTCTTACACGTTGTAGTGTAGTGAGAGACCTTGTTAGAGGAATGTGTCGTTCACCTTTTTGGCGTGAAAGTAGATGAGCAACGTCAGGTAGAATAACCAGTTTTGGATGAAATAATCAAAATCGTTAAGTAAGTTTAGTGCACCAGACATACAGAATGCTGCTATATTTACGGGAAATCAAAGTTTTTAGAATTTCGTTTTTGTTTTGACCTTTCCCCCAAAACAGTTGATGGGAATTGGACATCGTGGTCGAAGTGGACGGCCTGTTCACTTTCCTGTGGTGGAGGTTCACAAAGTCGAACGAGGAACTGCACGGAACCTTTCCCCATGAATGGCGGCCGGGACTGCGTAGGTAGCGCAGAGGAGACAGTCAGATGCAATCCCTCTCCGTGCCCAATAAATGGACATTGGTCCGACTGGATAAATCTGACGCCATGCAGTGTTTCTTGCGGCAGAGGGCTTTATAATAGATCAAGGAATTGTTCGAGTCCTTCGCCTGCGCATGGGGGGCTATACTGCCCAGGAAACAGTTCAGAACTTATCGTCTGCAACACTCGGCCGTGCCCAATCGATGGAAACTGGAGTTCATGGTCAGAGTGGTCAAAGTGCTCGTCGGATTGCGGCTTTTCAGTTCGAAATAGAACTCGAAACTGCACAAACCCAGCGCCAGCCTTCGGGGGTATCGGCTGTGAGGGAAATGACACAGACATATCAGTTTGTGAGGTGCATAAGTGCACTAGTAAGTTACCGTTGCTCTTGTTGTGACAAATTGTATTCCTTTCTTTGTTTTCATGGTCTATGCATTTGATTGACAATGAAACAACATTGCGAGTTGAAACTGAATCGTGTCACGTCTTCACTGTATTCCATGTAGGATACATGTACACTACTTAGTCTTGTTTCATTTTATGGAGCACACTCCAGGTTTTGCTAATGACCATAAAGCTCTAGGCATCGAATGTCAATTCGCGGACGCATCCTACTGTATACTGTAGTTACGTTTGTAAGAGCTTGCAGCCCGATATTTAACAATACTGGCCGCGCACTGTGAATTATCGGTTATCCGCCCGACTGGGTTCTGGTAGAGTGTTGCAGTTATCAAGTCCAATTTAGTTGCTTCATTTTATTTGGTGTCTTTTGTTCATAATGCAACCATCAAGCAACACTGTTGAGTTACGGTTTCTAACAACATGCAATTTCTCGGTAAAAGCAGTTTACAAACCCGACAAATATTCTAATATAGACTGAATTTATTTGGGAGAAGTTTACGGTGATAACAGTTCTAAATTTACTTCGTCTGTACTAAACAAACAGTCCACCCTAACACCTATGTTCTATAGCAAGAACACCGTAAGAAAGAAATGCAAACAAATTCCACGCATGCGCGGCCTAACCTCAACCGCGCAGGATCAAATTTGGCATTCTAGGTACACGACGTTATGCTAATGACCAATCTTTTATGTAAGGCAACAAGTCTTTTGGACAATGACAAGCTTGCAACACGCGTTCATTAACATTTGGAATTGCTAACACGAATGAAACCGTTGTGCAAGAGTTATCAAGCAATTGCCTAAACTCGCTTACGTCATGAAGTTTTAATAGGAGAATCCATTTGCGAATTGAAGCAGGCCCGCACCCAACCCCCCCCCCCCCAGAAACTACCGAAAATTGGCGAATGCACAATTCATGGCTCTAAACGCACCCAGTGAAATGTCCACATTCTCAAAAATTCGAGCCCCTTCCCCATTTTTAGGCTGGTCGCCACAATGTGAAGAACCACTGAAATCCAGCTGTTGCTGTAATATGCTGTACCGAATACCATGCTTGTCAAAACAAAAACAAGCCACGAACTTTTCACTGGCGTCTAAAGTTCATCTAAATACAGACAAAAACGAACCTTCCTCTGCGGTCCTTTAAGTGAGCTTGCGTGCCGAAACGTGTCATTCGTGGAAGGACTGATGAAATCGGCGCTCGTTTTACACCTTTGCATGCCTTTCCTAAATTTTGCAGCTTCTCCTAGTGACGTCATTGATGACCAAGGTGCAACCAGCAGCGTAGCTGTTGAGCGTATCGAATACATACCGGACTCGGGTAAGATTTGTCTTCATCACCTGCCATTATTTTGATATCGTTTTATACAGAATATGAACTTTTAGATATGACTATTGGAATGAACATCGTTGTTGTTTGAGTTTAGTCAAGCTACCAAACTAACGTTTAGGTGCATGGCTCCGGGGTCATGAACACAAATCATACCGGTGAACTCGATTAACTGACTGAATGAAGTCTCCCTACACTCATTAAAGACTCGGCTTATGGTTCCAAAAGGCACTGCTCCTGTAGTGGCTAAACTGAAGTCGCTTGATCAAAGGTGCTTAGAATAACCACTTTTATATTAAACGAAAACTAAACCCCACGAGCCCAACCCAATGTCAAATTAGAACACCTGTAAACATTATCTTACGATATGTTTATTAGCTGATTTTGAACTACAAGGAATTATTCGTCAAAAGTTTCTACTTAAATTCAACAACCAATCTATTATTTTTGTTGTGAAAAGTCGTCAGACGTTTGTGCTTACTTCCCCCGACAATTATGGTATAACAAGTAATGGCGAGGCGTTGTGTTGGTGCTAGTCGTGGCAATTAATAATTGTCCAGGCTTCAGCTTTCCAGGTTCCAGCGGGCCACTAGTGAAGCACAGGTATGACACTAGTTTGTACAAGAAACTCGCGTGCTAGTGGACGCGACCTTCTTAAGCTGGGTAGGATCATACGTCACACTCCGAGGAGCTTTCACTCGAACCACTTTTCTTCCATTGCAGTGTATTTCGTTTTTGGGACATTGACATCTCGATCGTGATATCCAGTGTTATTAAGGATGGTTTAGTGATGCTGGCAATGTAATCTCTTGCCAAAACAAAATGAATGGTGGTTGTAAGCACTTTATGTCACCTTACGTTAGCGTCTCATTGACAAGAGTAGACAGACGGTGGTCTTCAAGTTAATTTAATAAGTCTTGCTTTATTGTCCTGCTTGTTTACTAGTATATAGCAGTTGATTGACATGTACCAACAACAACTAAGTCTTACACACACCAGATAGCGCTTGATGAGATCACCATACATACATGTACCACATTTCAGTTGAATCTCTAAAATGGTTGCAATTCCAAAAATGGTCGTCTCAGCGGCATCTTGCTTCCGTTTGTGCCCTAGAATCATAGCTCTCAAGACACTGATGATTAACAGTTCGTCTGTTGTATATACCATGAGAAAAAAATAATGATATTGTCACTTTGGAAATTGAGAATTCTAAAAAAACAATTATAATATACTGGGAAAAACAGGAAGATATGTGACCTTGTCAAGGTATCACGTGACTTGGTGTCAGACATTGGTATTGTGTGATCTCATGCAAATGCGAGACACTGTGACAACTGGGGGGCTGGTGCTGCCTGATGGTGAGGAGATAGAACGAAAATCGATGTGTTAGTCTCTATTAGAACAAGACGAAGAAGTGCGGATTCATTGTTACGATCGATGAGAACAGGGGGGTGGAAGACAAGACTTGGGTCGTTGTGATCGGGAATGAGACTGTGGAAGATGTAATGAAGGAGGGTGGTACTTGCCCAACCCAGGCAGCAGAGTTCTAGGATGCGTATCTTGTTTGCACACCAAGGGCTCGGTTGTCAGGTCTTGGCCTAAACGGTCGTAACTTCAAAATTTACTTTACACACAGTTCATTGTCATTACTGTGATGGAGGTAGAGTGAATATGAACAATTGCCAAGTGAGCGCCAGCTGCAGAGTTGTGTATTTTTGAAAAAGCAGCTTGCAACCTTGAATAAAAGTACATTGTACCCCCAAGTCAATTCATGCATAACACGACATCGGTTTGACAATTAAATATTGAAGTCACTTTCAGACTTTTGCAACCGCTTAGCTGGCGAACAACTTCAAATCGTCTCCCTGAAAGGTCGTGCCCTCAAACTCCTCCCCAACGCAAGTGGTCATAGTCAAGGAAATGTCGAAAGTGAACTACAGTGTGTCCAAGCATGTTTGAAGACACCAAGATGCAGGTCGAGCAATTTTCACACGTCACATCACTCCTGCCGCTTCAGGAACAACACGTGGACAGACCAGACTCCTGCATATGACGATATGAAATACAAGAGCAGAACCAACCATTTGATTTTTGGTTGCGTTGTTGGTACGTAAAGTAAATTTGCATGATTTCAGTTGATCTAAGCCCACCTTCAAATGTTAAAAATTCGAATGACAGAAAAGGAAATTTTGGTTTAGCCACCTCTGCCCTTGTAAAACTGGGTATAGCTCAGTAACACTAATGTCCATGGGCGCACCCTGGTGAACTGGGCAAAAAGTTTCGCCTCAGTGAAACAAATAGTCCGAGTAAAGAAGACGAAATTCCACAAAATCCACGGGAAGTCGGCGCAGATGCACGATTTTCGTGGAGCTGAACATAGTGGCCCCGTTTTTTAGTCCTCGTTGATTTCTTTCCGTAAAAGGTCAGCATATCCAAAAATTCGACCCCCCCCCCTATATTTTAGGCTCGATGCGAGCAGGGTGTTTAGCTAAGTAACCAAGATCTCTCGAAATTCCGTCGTGTATTTTCATTGAGAACACTCGTTAGATTTGCGAGAAATTTTTTGAACTGGAGTCTGGTCTCACCTCCTTCCCAATAAAATTAAAACTGATTTCTGGACTTACAAAGAACCGTCTGACAGACGTGTTTTTTTTTCTTAGCAGTGGATATTGGTGTGGACAGAAGTGGCAACTGACCTGTCGTAAGCTCCACCCCCTTGCGAAATGTCGACGAAAAACAATAATTTTCGCTCGGTAACGTGTTGTTTGTCGGACAAAATGGCGGCTTGGACACGAAGGTGTGTCAAGAATGCTTCTTTCCATTTGGTCAGTTAAGTCGTAATTTAAAATCTTGGCGATAGGTGAATTCCTTAGTGATTGCAACCACACTGAAAGTCTTCGCTTGACCCAGCTAAGCATTTGCGGTGCCGAGCGTTTTCTCTAACAGTGTCCGGAATCATGTATTGTCTGAGTATTGAAATAACGGCAACCGGTTTAACGTTACGTGACCCGAATTATAAATTACCATTTGCCAAATTGGCTTTACGGTTTTAAAACTTAAACTGATTAATTGACTGCACTCATTCATTCAAATGCTTTTATCGGCGTCTGATTGAAATGCATGAATACTAACTCAGCCATCCATTTCCCTTGCAGTGTATTAGATTTTCAAGTTATATAATTAGCTCTAAACTCTATGAACTCGTCAGCGCTCTGGATTTTCGAATGCGACATTCTTGACAACCCGAGATATCCCCTGCTCTTGTTTTATAACGATAGACCTTATATTTCTGAGCGTGCCCATGTTGGCGTTGGTTGTGCGTATCACCAATTAGTGACACACCCTTCATTAGTATATACTTGCTTTTATATGCCGGGGCGGATCAAGGATTTTGAGTTAGGGGGGAGGGGGGCAGAGTATTAACCATGATTTTGCACGTCATCCATTCACAACCGCCGAATCGTCAAATGGAATTTGAAAATTTAGGGTGGGCCATGGCCCTCTTGGGCCCCCCTTGAATCACCCACTGATGTGTTCTCTCCAACTTTATCCTCACCTTAGGACAAAAGTTCCTTATATCTATCGGTCGAATTGTTACTGTCGTTTTGCAACCGTCGGTGATCAATCTGGTTGTTAAAGTGTCGTTATACAGGTAATTACGGCCTCGGGAAATTATCTGAGTAATAGTTTGTCAAGATGTGCAGAGACCAGAAAATATCCAGCAACTATATTACGTGTACATAAACACCTTTTAAGTTTAAGGGATACAAACCACGTTTTGGTGATTTCAACCAATCATTGTTCTGTGCCTTGCTATTGCACCATCGGGGTCTCACTCGAGTTATAAAAGCAACGTTCATGTAAGAACACACAATCTTCTGCTAGGGCTCAAAACAGATACTACGATTCTTGATGGGTGGCCGTGCCGTACGAGTCGCCTAAAATGCAAGTCACGCTTGTCCGTTTAACATACTTCGTAAGTAGTTTTCAAAATGTCTCCAAACTTTTTAACGCAGGCGAGGGTTAGTGAGCATTGCTTTGTTTTGTAGAGCTGGATAGGAAAGTCGCCGTTAACTTTTGTCAATAGGCCAAAACAGGTTTTTAGTTTCCTTTTAAAAGCAGTGGCGGATTTAAGGCATTGCCAAGGGGGTAATGCCCCCTCTAAAATTCTCCTAAATTTCGTGTGGCACAGCGGGGGTGCGAATGGCTTATGGGCAAACCCTGGCTAATATTCTGCCGCCCTAACTCAAAATCCTGGATCTGCCCCTGAAAAGATTCATGATCTAAGGTGTCTTGGCATTACCAGTAACATAGCGCTGGACGCTCTGCCACTCCCCGTTGCAATAGCATAGTCCTACCAAGTTACCAATGACTATTCCATTTTCATGACATGTTGATTTTGCAGGGAACGTGTGCCCGATCGGCTGGTTGCCTCTTGAATCGAGTTGTTACGGTTTGTTCGTTACTTCACACCTGCTGACCTACGAGCTAGCCAAGCTTCACTGTGCGCTTCGCAACAGCCACCTTGTGTTCCTGAACAGTTATGTGGAAATCGAGTACCTTCTCAGTACGATAGAAAGGTACGTGTCATCGATCTCTGAAGCAGATATTGCACACCCTAATAAAAACATCACAGCAAACTGTTGACGAACAAATTTCGTTGACATATCACAATCTAGTGACCTAGTCAAAGAATTGAAACCTGTTCAATTGGACTAAATGGTCCTTGAGAGTGACGCTCCCTTGTTGAGGAATAGCTGAATGATAGGGATAGGGGGACAGGTGGAGATTCCCGCTCTGCTCTCGCGAGACACAATCTAAAGTAACGTTCCAAGCAGTAGGCCAAGCAAACCTTCCACCTCCGTGTTCATCATTTAAGTGATGGGGATATACATGTATGTCTTAATGAAGATGACCTCATTGACGCCTCTTCCGACTCAGTTCTTGTTTATTCTTAAAATTTCAATGTAGCCATTATCGAAGTCGTGGCTTATTGCACCGCCGACGAAACACCTTCCCCACGTTACTGCAGTGTTGGTACAACCCTTTCCAAATGGGTTCCTGAGTTTCCTCGGTACACGCGTCGGTACAACTGTCACCCTCACAACGGAAGTGATACGCTACCTCGCAGACGTTTTATTTAACAGGTGTGTCCTTGGATGCACTTAGAAATGCCGGATAATGTTACCTGGACAGCGAGCAATATTGATCCCACAACCAGACCTAATACGCTACACAGTAACTTTTAGGCAACCCTCTATGTACGGAAACGACACTCTAGCAACAGACCGATTCTTACTTTTTAGCACGTTACTCATCGCACACCTGGAATACTCGCAATAGGACAAGGCAGTTTAAAGGTGTTTAGTAAATACCGTAGTCCAGTTAAACAGATTAAATTTTGTTGATTATGAAGTTTACTGGATGGATAAAGAGCTACATTTCAAGAATCTATTGGCCATAACTATGTCCAATTAAAGATCGTCTGCTTTAGATTCGAAAATCGAAAAAGCACAGTCGGACAATGCAGTGCGACTTACCTGCATATATGAAACGATATTTTCCAGCTATACCATGGTGGTCTCACGAAAACCAGGTACCAATTGTATGCTAAAGGTTTTAAATGATTGCTCATTTAGAGTTTCAACTCCAAGTTTATTCGTGAAACGTATTTCACACACCGCCTCGTTTAGTTTTGAATTTGCAATAGGTAGCGAAAGTGTAATTTGCACGTCCTCCTACATAAATACCGACTCGGTGTGTATCTTAAAATCAAAAATCAAACACTAAAACTTGTTTTTATAGTCTTTTCTAATTTTTCTTCACAATTAATTTTGCCCGAATTTCGGTCTTAAGTTAGACAATTCTTGGTCTTATAGCGTTATTAGATTTAAGTTACTTTTCATGAAAAGACCCGCAGGCGTTCCCCAGCTACATGTGCTATGAAGCTGCGCGTACATACTGTATACATGCTTCCCTTTATAATCTATTTACACGCAATTCTTGTAGTAACACCAATTTCCGTTTCGCTTCGGACCGCGAGCTCT
Organism: Phoronis australis; assembly: GCA_002633005.1. Lineage (NCBI taxonomy): Eukaryota > Metazoa > Phoronida > Phoronidae > Phoronis > Phoronis australis. Next base: position 575,192 of record NMRA01000213.1, read on the forward strand.
TTCAGAAAGATCGTCTATTTCCACGCCGAAGACGAAACTACCAGTACTTTGCCAAACCTAACTCCGTCTTCTGTAAGATCAGAAATTGTGCGCGTTAGCTGTTCGTTAAAAGCTTATTTCGTGTGATGTTGCAAAGATTCTGCAAGCGAACAAATTCTTTTTGCTCGCAATTTCGGTCAGAAATGACTTATACGTGTAGTTTATGAGATGTATATGAGGAAATTTTCGTTTTCGAAAAAAATGATTTTTCCAAGTACCCAACAACGATAGCTCCCATACATGTATGTGACGTGCATGAATGATGTCAAAGAGTGTATTAGCTCTCCCTTCCGTTATCCAGACTATCTATTAATTCCATGCCGTATTGAGTTGGTCATATAATCGAAAGGGGTAAACTATTCGTATTTCGGATAACTTAAGAGGACACCAAACCAGGTTTAGCCAATTAATAGATACTAAAACGACTTTTCCAATTTTCTGAAGCAAAATAATATGGTCATTAATTCTCGACAACCCTGAAAAATTTGGAGGGAAAGTTCAAAACTCATTTCAAAATCTACTAAACGGGAAAACGTGACCTTCACTTTGAACGACAGTTGTAAGAAAAGAACAACCGACAAGGACCACAGTGTCCAATCTGTGACATAGGGATTATGAGTTTTGAGTTCATTCCTGTGTTTAACGTGGAAGACTGACGCCATTGATGCAGTAGCAGATGACAGAACTAGGAGGGGTGGTGAATCATCAAAACAGAGCTTAGTATCCATTAAATATTCCACGAGTGACAACTGGTTCAGCCATATATGAAAATACATGTTCCTCGACTGAACAGTTTTGGCGATAACCTACCAGGTGGTGAATGCTGTGCCCTAAGAAAGGAATTCCGTCAAGTGTTGGCCTCGATTACGCTCAGGCATCAAGGACAAAGATCTAATTGCTTTACTCAAACTCGAAATTGTTGATAATACTTCTCGGGCTACCTTGGTATGAATGCGTGTTTACTGGTAAGCATTCTGGACTCGAATACTATGTAGTTTACATGGATAACTGTTTAATCATGTTGTACACTTGATGAACTCCGCAGTAAAACTATAACTTTGAGTCTGAACTCGAAATGTCGAGTTTTCATTCGAAATCTCGATTTTTACTCGCCGAGTTGGTAGCCGGAATCTAGAGACCATTGATTGGAAATTTGGACTACGTTATAGTTTGCATAATCCCAAATATACTTAAGCACAGAATAATACAATCATCTTTACTTCGTATCAAAAAGGAAAACAGAAATTCCAAATATTTTTTCTATTTCCATTTCGAGTAAAACGATTAGATCGCAGTTCCAGGTGTTTCGTAACAGGTACTACTTAGGGGGCAACAAGACAAGGCATTTGTCGAAAATAGATTCAAAGAAGGATCGTTTGACTACTGTTGTCACGTTCTCAAAAAGCACGAAAATTTCATTCCTGGAAGGAGTTTCCTAAAGCATTGTCATCCGGTTCAATTTTCTTTAGTAGGAAACACCAATCATTCTACGGTTATGAATGCTGAAATTTTGGTTTTGATACGTTAGCGCCACACATTGATGTGCAAAGCACGCAAAAATACATGGCGTAAACTGTTGTTAACGTTTGAAGTGAAAAACGCCTTTTGATTTTTTTACAATATTTATGTTGATTTCGCTGGCAAAGTCACGGGGTGCACGACGGAGCTGATACCCACCCACCCCCCCCCCCTTTAATGCATAAAACTTCTCCCACACTCGAACCTCATGCCTTAACTTTGCTCCCCTTTTTTACAAAGTGTCTACAAGTTGTCATACCTACCTCGCTCGCCAAAACTTTACGTTTAGCCCCCATAGCCAGACTTATACGATGGCACTTGGCTTTCCTCCACTTCGACTGCTGGTTCATGACCGGTGGTAATCACATGTAGCCAGTTTTGTCAAGCGCCCAGTAGAATGAACCAGAAAGCTTGTTGTAGATTACTGTCTAGATTTAACCATGGTTGTAAATGCTTGAATTTGGTTACCAACTATTTTGGGCATGCTATTTTAGTTGCGCCTTATTCAATTTGTGTATTTGTAATGAGGAAATAAACGCAAAGATTCAGGACTGTCCGCAGACTGAGTAGACACTGACACGGGTTGACTCGCCGAAGACGCTGACGGGAAAAGGTCTAGTTCGTACGGGATCAAACACGCAAAGTCTGTCGTTTTGGTGAAGTCTAACTTATTACATATTTCACTCGTGGCCTCAGTGTCTTCACTCCATCGCAGTATTCACAATACTCGTCAAGATCGCTCTCTAAGTTTCCGTAACTTCACTTCTATCCGCCATTCCATATACACATGTATGCTGCAAACTGATCCACGTCTTCCACTGATGATATTCTTTATATAAGCACAGACTCAGAAATACCTTTCGCATTATAACCGGGTTCCCATTCATTCCCGTGCACACATTCGCTAGTGAGACCGAGTACTTTTCACGAGCTATTCCAACATGCTATTGAAGAACTTTCCAATGAAAGTTAGAAAATGCTAATGTCACCCCCATTAATTGTCTATAATCATGTTGGTGATGGGCAAATTTGCAGCTGATTAGCTAAGTTGCATGTTTTTTAAGACAGATGCGGATATGCCATGAAGGTAATGAATCCACGACGTGGCGAAGAGGAAGGGGGGGGGGATTGGTCAGAGCAGATTTGTGCGAAAATATATTTACTTTTCTGACCAGCCTGCAGCCGATGCGTTAAAAATATGCAGTGATTTGATTTGTCAGCACAATGTCAAGACATGTGGCAACACGTATTATGGTGAGGAGGAAAACACACTTCTCATAAACGAATCACCAAAACTTATCCAGGTGCAGTTTTCATGAAAAATTGAGATGACAATAATGGGTATGGGGAAAGAAGAAGAGGTATACGAATCGAGAAAAAAGAATTGTGTTCACGATCAAGCCACTGTGTCTCTGAGCAATGCCTATGATTCATTACGGAAGGCGTGGCTCATACAGATACATGTAATAACGTTTGAACAGGGTAACTTGAATATTCGAGAAACAGTTGAAAGTTTTCCAAAATCTATTATGAATTAAATGGCGAATGTTTTATGCTTGCTCGTAAATTCATCGCATTTTCAGATTTAACGTCTCATCTTTGACGTTCTGGTTAAGTAAGGTGCATGGAACATATGCAAAGGCTTGGATGGTACCAACTGCTCCTGGATTCCATAAAGAGTCTCTCCCTGCGGACATGTGCACCAGCGCCACCTGTGCCAATGGTCGTTGTGACGAGATGCGAGAGTTGTGCACGGCTAAACGACACGTCATATGCGAGAAAAACAAACCGGGTGAGTTAAAAATGAAACGACTAATTTGATTGAAGGCGGACCGTTCTTCGGGCATGGGCTCGGGAACAGTGGAACTCATGCAATTCACAATTGTCTCTCCTAGTTCACTGTTAAACCATACCCTAAAGAGGCAGTATCTTTGCTTCTCATTGAAAGATTTAGTTTTTTAAATACGTACTTCAATGTTTCAGGCAGTCTCTCCAAAAAGCATTATCTATTGGTGCAAGGGTCTCGGTATAGTTGTCATTAAATTTTATCATAACTATACATTTAACAGTTGTGTTTTCCTCAGCTTCAAACATATTAGCCCATTTAGAATCAGATAAATAACATCCTCTTTATCCATATCCTTTTTAAAGCTTTGTTAATAGTTTTTTTCTCTCGCATGACCTGGAATGTGTTATGGCACGATTGGTTAGTAACACCGATTTTGCATGGGCGAATCTCAAAGTAGTGCAAAGTAGAAATCCATGCGCCTTACATGTAGTCTGCAAAACACTGTTTTCGCAAACCGAGGTGATTTACATGTATCACACATTTGTAATACCGCATCATACATGCCATTGTTGGCTGTGTGTTTGAGTAATTGACGCGAACAGAGAGAGGTTCCCGTCGCTTTATGCGCGAAACGTGTGGCCCCTTTTTAATTCTTTTTAGTAAGATATAGAATAAAATATATCAGGTTCGAAATCTTTTTTCTTTACTTCATTATGCAATTAACACGATTTCTTTTTTCTGTAAATGTTCTTTATTTAAGTTGCAAGAAAGTAAAGGTGGGCTTGTAATGGAGAAAAAAGGAGAGGAGGCTTGCTGTAGAACACAACAAGTAAAAATCTCATAGCAAATTTAACTGAAATATTGACTACATTGAATTGATTGTTGTGTTATGAGAATGAAAATAAGAAAGTTGCACAGGCAGGATGGCTTTTTTGTTAACCATCGGATATTATGTACTACGATAGTTGGACACCCTGAGTTCAGACTTCACGTTTATTTTCACGTTCACGTTAAAATTTGGCTGTTGCGAAATCTAATAATGGTTACTGTAACGTGAATCGGAAGGCGCAAATAAGTATGCGTCATATTTCACGTTCACGTAGCTTTGTGAAACCAAATACCAACAACCAAACCCGCGCCAACCAGACAATGTCGGAATTCCGTGAAGGTGACAAGGTTGTAGTGATTGACAAATCGAGTGTTGCAACTGTACGCACTCCAAGTCGGAAGGACATGCAAATAACTTTTTAAACGAACCATTTACGGATTCCATATCAACGTTCATTCAATTGGAGACAAACCCCAACTCAAGAAACGCGACGAGACTGACTATCTGTGCTGTCTCAAGGTCAATTCAGTGCATGCGCGCGGGGAAGCCCTGTTGACCGTGTATTACAAATCCAAAGGCTAATTTTATTAGATTCTAAGTTGAACATTTGTTTTGAAAGCTGAACGCAATTTACAGTTGTTAAGTTTAAAATAAAATTACTGACAAAAAGTGACTGAGTTTACTGTACTTTACATTGCGTAAGCGTGTTTTTACAGAAGTTGCGTCATGTGGTTGAATGTTTCAGACACGCTGAGTTTTTGTGAAAATCCCTCGGCAAGTCTCGGAATTTTCACGAAGTTTCCAATAGATTTTTCCCATGTAGTAAACCTGAGAGTCGAGTAGGATTCTCTATGTTTTTAGCATCTTAACTTCACCCTTCTTGTATTTTTCTGGTGAAAACACATCTTTTTATTCTCATGATTATTTTAACCTTGTCATTCCAGACGAAGTTTAAAAAATATTCAAACCATCTAGTTTTTAGTCGAGAAGCTTGTGGAGAGATGTCAGTGCACGAATCATCTTTGGAAAACTAATTGTTCGCAAAAATGTATTTGTTCTGAAAACTTTTAGTTTCCTTCTAGACCAGATATTCATCAAACGTCATATCCGAATTCAATCTTTTGTTCAATGTTACGTTCTATCTTTTAGTTTAGATTTATATCAAAGAATATATTAGCCGTTAAAGCTTGTAACTCCTCGGTCCAATCTCCAAAGCCGTTAGTGAAATACTTGCTTCTTAAAAATTGCGTTGCTGCAAACCCCTATGACAATGTTTTTGTTTTGTTTTTTTTGTTTTTTGTTTTTTTTTTAATTTGCCATTAGACCTCACATTTCAACATGTTTAGAGCATATTCATTGTTGTTAGAAAATAACTTGGTTACACGTCCATATTTATTATGGTCAAGGCTGGTTGGCAGATATCAAGAAACATGAATTATCTTATATCCGAAAAGGTATGGTCGTACTGTCTATTTATCAGTTTATACATGTAAGTCTCCTACCGTACATTCGGAAACGCTGCACGTCAAAGTGATCCTTGAAAATTAAGCGCATCTAATTTTTGATCCACGTCTAAACCGTTTTCTAAAACGCTCTTGCGACCACTTAAGCGACCCCACAAATTGCGGTGCGGAATCTTCCCGATTTTTCTCCATGTTTTTCAGTGTTGGCCGTTTACTTAAGAATCTGTGGTTTTTTAATATTTGAAGGAAGATTGGTGGCGTGTCTGTTTACAGTGTTACAGTGCCACTTAAGTTTTCCTTTTGTATTTATTTTTGTGTATTTTGAAGTTAATTTGGTCTTCATGATTAATTTACATTCTAGAAATGTATAGGGGTGAAAGGAACTGTGCGAGTAATGAATGCAAAGATGCAAGTTCTTAAAAGCCGACTAATGATGATTTTTTGCAATTTCAGTCGAACGAGCCCGGAGTTTGAATGATCTGTCCACCTCCTCATTCAGTGCTTCTTCGTACCATGTGTCCCTCGAATGTCGTTATCCTCCGTTGAATGGTACCGCTTGGTGCGCTGCCAACGCAACGAACTATGATGAATACATTCAAGTTGACCTCGGGGTCGACTGGGCGGTGACAGCTATTGGAACTATGGTAACCATTGTCGTTGGCAGGGTCGCAATATATTGCACCGTCCATGTCCGCAAGGCATTTCATTAATGATTTCCGCTGGTTCAATTCCGTCACGGAATTGCTACCAAAAATTGTCCGAGGCACGAGTACACCTGTAGGTGAACGGTTTAGCGAAAATTCGACTATGCAGTACGTTTCCACCAGAAGAATATCAAAAAGTCTGCACCATTTGCATTTTCTGTTCCATGAAAGTAGGGGAATTTTCAAAAATGCAGCTTTATTGCGAGAATTAGGAAAGTGGGAAAGTGCTTTACGCAAACTCTGTGATGTCTTTTTTGAGATGTCCTTGTTTCTTACAGTGGTCTCATATTTTGAGAATCAGTTTGATCCCTGATATTCTCAAGAGAAAATGGTTCTTAGAACGTGGGGCCCCTTTTCCTGACTGTTGCCCGCCTTACACAATTTTCACCGCCTCCCTATTTTGGATTACCCACTAAATTTTGATCGACATTGCCTTATGACGAAATGCAGTAGCTGAATTGCCGCCAAAGTATTTTAACTCTTGTAATTCGATGTTTCCGAGTTGAAGCGCAGAAGCAACCAAGTTTCACCGAAAAAACACAGTGACCTATTCAAAAATCATAGTCTGGTTGGATTCAGTTGTCGTTTCACTAAAATTACATAGTTAGGACTTTTTTAAATTCCTCAAACACACGTACATTTTATGGAAAAATAACAGCCAAAGCTTTTATGATTTATTCCCAATTTGCACCGGATTGACGAAAATATACACGTAGGAATATGAATATCATTGGAAATACATTAACGTAAAACCACGTGATTCTAGGCACGTAACTTGGTCAACGGAGTAGATGTAGAGGCTCAGTTTGTGACATCATACGAAGCATCTACGTCTTTGGACGGCGTGAATTTCGTGTGCGTGCACGAAGAGGACTTCAATGGTTGTAGAGAGGTAAAATACAGCTATGAGCAATGACTGCTATATGCTATTACATTTGAAATCTAGTAAAATGCAGTCACGGTGTTGAATTCTTCGGGTTATTGATCAGTAAAACGCAATGACAATTACGGGGAATTTTTGTGGGTGAAGCATACGTGGAAACAAACTTTGTTCAGGTATCCCTTGACTCACGAAGCAAAACTTACTATCAGCAATGTTTTCGTATAAGGACATCAAAATGAACTCCTAATGCACCAAGATGCATTAAATATCCGCCGAACTATACGCAGATGATCCCAAACCCGTCGGGAGAAGATTATGCTGCTTTCGACCTACAATATTCTTTACATATCGGCCAACGGATTATGCTGAAATATTGTCTTCAATTCGGTAGCCTGTTTGAACTTTACCGATGTTGTGTTATTGTTCACGAAGCCTTAAATGGATGGCTCTCGCAAAATGGCAGGAACAAAATCTTCGGGAAACCCAGGGACTATTAACTGGTCAAGCTATGTCGGCCAATTTCAAAAAACTATTATCCATCGTTTGAATTATATGTGAGCAGTTAACAACTATGATTGTTTCTTTTCGGCTATTGGTGAAAGTAAGTTCAGTTGAGTAAATTCAAGGTGAGTTAATCGCAATTTCGTCAAATTGGTGCTCTCAGACATGTCTAACGATTAGGTGTGGTGACTACTGAGGGCGCTTCATCACGAAAATGCGTATGGTGAAGGTACATTCAAAGGACGCACAAAAATGGAGTATAAAACAGGTTATCACATTTACTGGAATATGAGCCCACGACCATACATGTATATTTGGGGACGTTGCATCTCTTAAAAATATTATCAGGAACTAGACGAATTTATAAGTTTTTATTTCGAATTCTACGTGTTTGCCAGAAAAAGGCACACGCAAACACGAATTTAAAAAACGGACCTATTAATCCGACGTTTCGTCTATTCATTAGACGTCATTAGTATACAAACAATCAGACGTCAGGTGTCGACATACGAGTCAGGTAAGATCCATGACGTAACTTGGAGTATTGACAGATTGAGAGGCGAAAGTCTAACATCGACACAAAGCAATAAAAATGGCAACTATTGGACGCAGGATACATCGGATGAAACCGCCATTTCCTTCACGGAAACCTGTGCACCAAATTTTATGAAAATCCATCAATGAACTTTGGTAAATACAGTCGTGCGTAAAGTAGTCCTACCCGTCCGAAAATCGTCAGGGATGCTCATCGCGACCGGACCTCTGGAGAATTCCGTAACAATCTTTCAAGCGGTTTTGCTGTTAGAGAAGCGAAAGTCACACAAACTTATAATTAATGAAAATGGCCACGGTGAGACACAGATTACGTAAAATCCGTTTGAAAATGGGAACATCCGAAGGCATCATCGCTTCCATAACAGAAACCTATTTCATTAGAATTCTTCGCTCATGCTAAGAGACCGTAGATTCCCTCATTGCCGAATAGTAGCGGCAAAGTTGCTACTCTACGTCAGAGGGTCTCAATTTTATTCTCAATTCCTTGCCTTTCATTGGCGAAACTTTGTGTGACTTCGATAAATTTTGTCGGAAAAGCGCTCTAGAGAATGCACCTAAGGGTGAAGAAAACCCTTAAACTGTAACGATGGCCGGCGTACATGTGAAGTGTAATTGTTTTATGTTCAATTTTCGTACATGTATTTACGTAACTTCAAAGATGTGCATGAGCGCTAGCATAGAAGACACGACCAAGACCAAATGTTCAATATAATGCTAATTATTTGATTATGCACTTAGCATTAAAGTCTTCAAAATTGGGTCCTGTGCACTTCCTATAAATTTTTGCACGTAGACAGGACTCATGTACATTGAGAATTACATGCACGCACAAACACTGCCTAATTTGAAAATTGGCGCAGGGGCACAAACCTTGCTAGGCCTAAGGTCCTGCCTTGTAGAACTGCACTGCCCTGATTTAAGTCACCAGGTCAAAAGTGAAAGATATCCACACGTATTGGTCTCTGAACCCACAGGGCTATTATACTCTCGGTTTCAGCGCCACCTACATGTAAATGTGGCACTGTGATATGATGATGATGAACGACACACGTACTTCTGCTGTAAATACCGACATATGAGATCTGACATGCCACATTTTGAATACATAATTAACATTTATCACGCTGATAGGATAATCAATGTCTTAGAAACACCGCATAAGTCTGTGACATTTTTCTTAGAAAGACAGTTAATAACTGCTTCACATCATGAACACTTTGGATAACCGTTCTCTGTTTTACAAAGTTCGTGTGTAGTTCCAGGGAAATACCAACGATCGAGATTTGGTAATTCAAAGACTCTACTTTCCAAAAGTAGCTAAGCACGTGAGGATTCGACCCCTCACGTACCGTGGATGGAAGTCCTTGCGGTTTGAAATATATGGATTCCCCTACGGCAAGTATTTCTTTTTAAAGTTAGGACGACTTGTTCTCGATAAATGTGTACCTCGATAATAATATAGTCAACAAGAACAATTGCACTCAACATTGCGAATGTACCTGGTACGATTGATTTTCTGATATAACTGAATGGACAATTATTTCTATCACGTTTACTATGCTGCCGAATAATACATTTTATGATTTATTCGGCAGAGGGTGAAGCCTTGTTTTCCCCTCATATTTATGGGGGATGGTCACAGTGGACCAGCTGGTCGTCCTGCACGGTCAATTCCACTAACAGACATAGAACAAGAAATTGCAGCGAGCCACTTCCCCACAAAGGACGCTTCTGTCTCGGAAAATTCCGTGAAGAAACGGAATGCCCTCCAGGTGAGAAGAGCTTTACTCCTTCGGATTGCCCAAACCTTGTGAATTCAAGAGAGAAGGGCAAACCTGTGTAACATCAAAACTGATTTGGAGCATTTGGTATACGCAACATGCAGATTTGTAGAAAATCTGCACCGGCAACCCGCTTTTGATTGAGACCATTGAACATAACGAAACTGGTCTTACTGCTCCTTATTCAAACTGGATGTGATTTCATAGTTCGATATCTTTTGAAACTTGTGGGCGGGGTCTTATCTTTGTAGTCGGAGTCGAACTTGAAATTACTATTTCATGGCCGGCGCACCCCCCCCCCCCCACACACACACATTTTTCAGTGCTGCGCTGCCCATGTATTGGTAAGTTCTGTGTTTTACTTGGTGCGAACTCAAAAGAACGCGCTATTGGTTTGGGGTTAGATCACATCAGTGTTCATGCGCATGGTTTCGAGTAACAACTCGAAATTTCGATTTCAGACTGGGAATTTTACCCTTAATGCTGGCGTCACCAAGTGCAAAGCCAATACATACTCGAGCATAGAATAATACACTTACAGTATGTTGAGCTCATGCAATTCCGATTTCGTCTAAGATGATTAGACCCCGAGGTTCGATAAATTTAGTCGTCAGGGCGTGTCCGAATATGCGCCGATCATTGTCTCAAGAAATGGCGAAGTGTCGGATCTTCTCAATCCCAGCAATCGCTGCTCCCCTCAGAAACGAACACGTTCAGATGAATTTATAGCTGTAAGTGTTCAGAAATTTATTTCAAATTCAGTGATGTTTAAAAATTAATTCGAACTGCAGATCAAGTTTGACTCTAATACTGGAATAAAAGCTTATAAAAATTAGCGACGTTGCGTCCGAATCTTACGTACATGTACTTCAGTTTGGCTTGTAACGTTATTCTTTCCAATTGGTGGCGTTTTGACCAGACGGCGGGGCATTTACGTCAGAACACCATCCCATACGTGTGACAAATCGAATCTTAAACTGACTCTCAATGCGCTCATGGAGAGCTTCCTTTACACCCCTTCTGAACCAGTCTTCTTCAAAGTCTAGGATAGTGACATCATCAGTATTGAAATAGTACGGCTCACAGGTGGCTAAAAATAGCCGAATAATAGGTGTCCCCGTTACTAGGACGACAATGTTGTGACGTACGCATTTTTATGGACTGTTTCGTTTCACCAATAGCACTGAAGATCATTTGACACAAAGGTTTACCGCAAGAATACTCACACTGATCACTATCTGCAATCTGACTCGAACCATCCTCTCATCCACAAGCTGGGCGTGATTCGCACTTTGAACCACAGAGCTAACACTATCATTTGTGAATCATCGAGCATAAGTTTCTGAGGAACTGAATTACACTAAAGACGCTCTCGGAAAATGCGGTTATCCACGTTGGTCGTTTACTAAAGCGGAAACATCAGAGAGGAGAAAACACTCAGACAACCACTGATGTGAGTTCTCGTACTCGTGTGGTGATTTCCCTAAGTCCAGGGTCTTTCTGACCGCCTCAAGAGGACAATTAAACAAACAGTTTGACATTTCTATCATCCACAAACTGTTTAATTCTCTCCGCAGCCAACTGGTTAATGTCAAGGACAAGACCCCCAAGGGTAATAAATCATGTGTTGTCTATGGTGTCCAGTTTAAGGATCCCCAGTGCTCAGACAGTTACATTGGTGAAACGAAGCAGTCCATACAAATGCGTATGTCACAACATCGTCGTCCTAGATACGGGGACACCTATGATTTGGCTATTGTTAGCCACCTGTGCGCCTGTGGACATGATTTCAATGCTGATGATGCCACTATCCTAGACTTTGAAGAAGACTGGTTCAGAAGGGTTGTAAAGGAAGCTCTCCATGAGCTCATTGTGAGTTCCTATTTAAATAAAAGAGGCGGTTTAAGATTCGATTTATCACACATATGGGATGATGTTCTCACGTCAATGCCGCGCCGTCTGGTTAAAACGCCACCAATTGGCCAGAATAACGATAACGTTACAAGCCAAGCTGAAGTCCGTGAGATGCGGACGCAACGTCGCTAATTTTTGCAAGTTTTTATTCCAGTGTTAGACTCAAACTTGATCTGTTTTCTCAACTGGATGTTTCCAAATTTCCATAGTTGTAATTGGAACTGCGTTGATTGAGCATTATTTAGACTTATGTTTCGACTGAACTAACTTGCCTTAGAATCCATTTCGTGAAGTTTTTAACTAAAATGAAGCGTAAAGTATATCTTCCAGCTGGTGTACATGTACATGTACATGTACATGTATGGGTTGGTTTTCTGTGGATCCCAAAAACTGCAATTAAACTGTGCTATAAAGTATTTTTAGTCCACCGATTTGAGATACGGGTACTGATTTAGATAAATATGTACTGGTCAGAGGAGATTTGGAATCGTTATTATTGAAAGTATGTTGTCATTAACAACCCTAATAGTAACTTTCAATTCACCTAGAGGATCCTTCATGGAATGTTTTGTACTCAATAAATGTAATGCACAGTGTTCAAAAGCTAACAGGGGTAAAGTTCCCTAAAGACTAAGGCTTTCATCTGCGTAAACGACCTCGATGCATATACTGTTATTTGTCTGAATATGACTGAGATTCAATAGTTGTACATGTACCATTTACATCATGTTTTTATGCAGCGACTGCTCGCCATGCTCGCTTTGGAGTGGCGGCGGTATCCGGAGACGCACACGGAACTGCACGAATCTTCTGTCAACCACTTTCTTCCTAGCAAATATCTTCAACAATTCAGAAACAGTCGATTGCAATAATTCCTTGTACCCCGTAAATGGCAGATGGTCAGAGTGGCACATTTTTGTTCAGTGCTCCACGTCGTGTGGCGATGGAATAATTGATTGATTGATTGACTAGCTGATTGATTAATTGATGGCTCGATTGATTGATTGATTGATTGATTGATTTATTGATTGATTGATTGATTGATTGATTGATTGATTGATTGATTGATTGATTGATTGATTGGTTGGTTGATTGATTGATTGATTGATTGGTATAGGACTGCATTGAATTAGTTAGTTGACACGGAAGTTTATTTTATTTCAGCTAAACGTAATCGTGTAGTAACTTAATTTTACAAGTCTCTTTACTCTACTGGTCGTTTCTTTTCTTGTTTGTTTGTATTTAAATCTTGTATGTGAGCGAGAACACCAGCGCCCGTAGAACACCCGCACTGAGACAACCAAACCACAAAGTTCACTCAGCATTGAAATTTTTCTCAGTAAAGTTTGGTAATTATGGGCTCTGGTTTCCAAAAACAATTTTAATTTCGTCTTCTTCTGACTCTACAAATTTTTTAATGTTCTTTCAACGTGGACTGTGTGTGGGAGAAGAATGAAAGCTTTCAGATTTGAGGTGTAACCGTGTCATCACACTACCACACACAAGGACTTAGGTAATACACCTGCATAATGAAGTAACAATTCGGAGTAAGGCTAGAGTCTGCTACGTACTTAGAGCCAGTCTGTTATTGGGCACGTCGTGGACGATGGTACCGAGTATTTCTCTCGAGACTACATGAAGGCAAACGGTAAACCTACGTATTGACGCAGTCAGGGATGGAAATCAGGTAAAACTGGAAATTATATTTGAACTGGTCAGACAATTCGAAGCCGGCTGCCAGGGCCTGCTGACATTAGCATGAATTGAAAAATTTAATGCCTACATAAACCCGCAATCTGTTCAAGCTTTCATGCGTTTCGTTTTATCAAAAAGTCGATCAAGATGCTGAGTTTCGACATAGGGTTTTTTGCGAAGGACTGGCATTTGGCTGGATCAATTGGCAAAAGTCATTACCTCTGCGACAGTGGGATGGCGCACTGCAAAGTGAGGGGCACCAGCGAAGACTACGTATGAGTACTGCAAACGAAACTTAGCAATACCTACCCCGAATCATTTTATTGACTAGCTTTGTATCGGGTACTAATTGGTGCGCAGTGGTGCATGTATTTTTGCTTTTAGACGTGCGTTTTAATTATGATAGTGACAATTGAGCCTGTGGTGTAAAGTTTACAGTGTACAAGTATCACTTATTTTCAGGTTAGCAATACTACTCAAGCAAACTTTGGCAGGTATGGGAAATTCGCATCCTTCTATCATGGACAACGACATTGATGTTGATAGTTTGACGTCGATGTTTGGATTCTGAACTTCTTTGGAGACATATTATATTTATCGATTTAACCTAGATGTATGGCGATGCAGTACACACCTAGCGTATTTTTGTGCAAATTTTCTTGAATCTCCATTTGAAACACAAACTGACTAAATTAGCCTATCTGCACAGTTTTTTTCATATTTTTAGAGAGATGTGACACAAGAAAACGTTACACTGGGCACTGAAACTGTGCAGACAACTGATGTTTCCTCATATCTTTACGATCCGGACAACGTAAATCGTTTGAACGTTTGCACAGTTTGCTCGTAAAATTATTTAAGTTCTGTTCATATCAAACCATGTTTTTAGTTTCATATTTCATAAAAAGAAGATAAAATTACGAAACCAACGCTTGGGAACGCGGATGAAAACGTGTTTGTCTCTGGTCCGGCAAATAAAACGAGCCGAGAACGTTTGAGCACAAAGAAAGGAAAGCCAAACTCGACGGTGACTTTTGGGACAGTCGATTTGGAAAACTAAATACGTGAAAGGTTTGTATATTTCCATCCGGAATTTTTGGGATATATTGCTGCGCAATACTGTACCTGAGCATATTCATTTGCAGACGACATGACTCGACCGCAGTTGTTAACAGGTGGAGCGCAAAACGCCAGTAGGCAATAGTGTCCGCTACAGGAAAAGTCCCCAGTAATCTAGGGGTATACAAACTACGTGTAACGAGTAGTAAAGGTTCTACGTTTTAACGATGACGCAAAAACATTTGTTTATTTTGCCATTTGTATATCGGTTCAAATCACACCATAACTTTTGATAACTACAAAATATTACATATGGAACCTACATTGTAGAGCTCCAAAGCTGGAAATTGAACAATGCCAACATGGCTTTGTGCCGAATGCTACACAGCAGCGGTTGCGTGAATTTAAATCTACCACATAACTGGTTTTTCAAGCTCCAGTAAATGACATTACGTGACAAGTGAATTTCTAAACACCGTATCAGTTACTAGCAAATATTAATCATTTCCAAACCCACAATTCGCATCCATCTTCTCAAGAAATGATTTGAAATCAATTCCATATCAACGGCGCGTAGCCCAAATGAAAAACAAAATGGTTGTCCTGATGCAAAGTGGGCCTCTATCGCTTTAAATTCCGATAGCCCATGGATCATTGACTAGAGTAGACACAAGCGATGCGATGAATATTTTCAGTAATCCAGGTGAGTAATCATATGTAGAAAAATAAATCAATTACTAGACTTACAGTTTATTGAGATGGCTACATTGTACGTTACGTCCTCCTCTCGAGGACTTCATCAGGTCACTGAGGTGTCACGTGACTCGTCATGTGATCTACAGCACAGTTTGCGCGGTATACTCCTTAGTGCTCTAGCCTACGTCCTTGGCAACAGAAACCTCAGGCCCCCCTGTCTGTTTAGGCTAGGATTGTGAACTCTTTCGGAACCATGGTGTGAGGAAGAATACATGTACATTGGGGAAACCAAACAAGCCCTGAAAAGTAGTATCAACCAACATCGTAGACTCAGTTATGAGGTCTGCTATGATTCTGCATATTGTAGTCATACAGCCGCCACAGACCACTTTTATCCCTGGATAATGTCACGATTCTGGATGGAGAGGAAAATTGGTTCAGGAGAGGTGTCAAGGGAGCAATGAGTTGAGAATCTTAGCCTAAACAGACAGGGGGTCTGAGGTTTCTGTTGCCAAAGACGTGGGATAGGGCACTGAGGAGTATCCCGCGCAAACTGTGCTGTGGATCACATGACGAGTCAGGTGACAACTCAGTGGCCTGATGAAAACCACGAGAGGGGGACGTAACGTAGCCATCTCAATAAACCGTAAGTCCAGTAATTGGTTTATTTTTCTACATCAGACACACACCTTTGAAGCAGGTAACCAGAAGATAAAGAGATAAGAAGATAAGTGTGGACAAAACCCTCAGTCCCTGCAAGATGACAGCAGTGTAAAAAGACATTCGGGTTAATGTCCACGCTGAGGCCTCCAAACTGCAAAATTAGACTTGAATATAACTACAATGTGGTAATCACAGAGTGAATCGTGGAAACAGAATTAGATCTGAACCACGTGGTCAGTCTGTCATGTACTGCAAAGCGAGGAATCCGACAATTATAAATCGGCGCTAGCTTCCCAAGCTAAAACCTTTGACCAAACGGCGGCAGTTAGGCTTGATAACACCTTGTCATGCCCAGTGGCGGACTTAGAGGGGGCCAAGGGGGTCATGGCCCCCCTAGAATTCTCCCCAATTGAATTTGGTAATTCGGAGTGTAAATGTCTGACGGGCAAAGACCTGGCTAATACTCTGCCCCAGCCCCCCAACTCAAAATCCCGGATCCTCCCCTGGTCAAGGTTTTGCAGCACTAGCTGGAGCATAGAACAGGCATTGCGCAGTACGTTTTGTCTGAGTAGACTTGAGTACGAACGTTCGAAGTCATTGAAGTGACTAACTCGAACCAGTTTCAGTCGGTCGTTGCACCGAAAGCTACTTAACATTGGTTAGCGATAACCTGTGTCCGCCCACCCACGGAGCAAACCGTGAAATGTTCATTATAAAATTTGCAAACAGATGCGTTCCCGAATACGTATCAATAAAACGAAAGACGAATATAGACGACACACACATATTAAAACAGCAATTTCTTATTTTTTTTTGTTTTCATTATTTTATTCATATCATGACTGCAGTGCAATAAACGTAATTTTTTCATAAGCTCATTCATTCACACATTCCGATGAGAAAACCAACCAGTTTCCTATCTTAAAAGTGCAATGCACTTCAGATCAGACAAAAAAGCCATAAATGGGTAATACACCCTATGTCACGGATTTGGATCGTACTATGGCGTTGCAGTTTACTTTCTTATGTTATATTACTAAAATGTAGTTTAAACAATTCCTTCTCTGATAAGTAGCTTAAAAGTCCGGCAAATCAGTTTCCACTCAAAATCAGTGTCAAATACTATGAAATTTAATTTTTTGTGGTATTGTAAAATTATAGAAGCTGCTGGACAGTGAAATAGTTTGTGTTTTGGATTAACTCACCCATGGTATCAGTAATAATAAATGGAAATTGGAAATATTTCCTGAAATTTCTGAGGATGACGGGGTCAAAGAAGCAAAAACACAGAAAACGCGTGAGCGAATCTCAGCTGAAGCCTAATTTTAGACTCTGAAACTTAGTTGTAAGTTTGACCTGTCGTAGTAGAATAGATAGTTTTATGATCCACATATGTCCACAAAACTACCACAATACATCCACACATTGATTATTGTGATATTATATATCAGTCTGCCAATACAGGTGCTTTCCAACATTTGGAGAAGTTACAATATCAAACCGCCTTACTCATAACCGGAGCTTACAGGGGATCTAATAGTGTTATGGTTTTGAATAGCCTCAAGTGGCCCAAACTGTCTACTCGACGCAATCTTCACATGACCACATTTACTTTCAAGGTAATAAACAATGTCAACAACGTGTCTGTCAAAAAAATATTTGATCTATACACTAAACAAGGCCATCGCAATGATTTCAGATCCTCCACCCCATATGCAATTCCTCCGTCGTTCGGCCAGGCATTCAGAAGGTCTACAGTCATGATGTGCATCAACAACTGGAAATTCTCTTCCAGTCTCTGTTAAGGGAAGCAACTCTTTTACGAGTATAAAAAATAATTTTAGAACTGTTTTTCAAAATTTCGATAACTCAACACCCTTGACTCAATTTTCCCTTACCCGCGATAACGAAATAGCATTGTACAGATCAAGATGTGGCCTTTTCCTCAACTCTGACAAGTTCAGGCACAACTTTAGTAATGTCTCTCCAAACTGTAAATGTGGTGACCATCAATCTTATCCTCATATTTTCTTCAAATGTCCCCTCATCGAATACCTGAGAGACTCACTCTTTCGTGCACTCAATGAAAACCAATCAATTGTTAACGCTCTCAATTCTTGTAATGATATCCCTACTAGAGTTACATTATTATTGAATGGTGGACCTAACCTTGACCTCGTTCTCAATGATTTCCTTCTAAGCAACGTTAGTAATTTTTAGTACCGTTTATCAATATTGTTGCATCTGATTTCAATACATGAATCTGTACATATCTTTGTTTTTATATATTTGTAATAGCATATTCAAGTATTGGAATACTTATATTAGACTACTTAATTGTATATACCTGTATGCATATTAGTTTCATTTATGAATGGTTTACAACCCAGATATATTGCTTCGCGGTTTCTGGGTTTGTTATTATTTCTTTGTTTGTTCTGTGTATTCTTCAATAAATATATATCACTTTAAAAACTACCGACGAACTTATGTTTACATGCAACAATTAGCCAATGTTTAGCAACCTCAGACAAAGGGAGCATTTGCAACAGACACAACTGATCAGTGAAAATCCTCAGTCTTGATACTTTAAGTACTCAAGATTGTTTTTCAAAACATTGGTTCACTTCATAGAAAATAGAATGTAATAAAATTAAAATAGTTGGTTTCCTGTGAATTATATTTTTCTTAAGAAGTTCTGCAATTACCACTGACGTCATCAAAGGAAAAATGGCTGCCGAGGAAGATAAAGCAGACATTGTTCACTGGAGTCTTTATATTGATCTGGTTAGTGGGACTTCAATGGAATACCCAAACTAGCAAGCAGTTGAAACATTAGCTAAATCTAATAAGTGGATAACAGATCTTCTGAAACATGTTAAATCAGGCCTTGTCCCGTTTACTGCAGGCAGAGAGTCAGCTGAATTTTGCCAGAGTGGGTCTGATTACCTCCGTTTTCTCTCAGAATTGACTGTTTTGTGGAAAACATCGAGCTCAGTTTTAAATCAGATGGAGACCAAGAAAAACATGTACCTACCCTTAATAATAGAGTTTGATTTCGGGGTGTCAGAGGAAATTTCTCAAAGAATTGCTCGAGGAACAGAATGTACTGATTGAGCTAGGTCAGGTGACTTGTTATGCAGGTCATACATGTAAGTGTTCCAAAATTTTTAGAAATGTAGTTGGTACGTTTTGCTTTGTTAGGACAACAATTTGAAGGGTCACAACAATACTTTTGACTCCCCTGTTACCCTATGGTGTAGCCACCACGCGCGTTCAATACTGGTGAATAAAATAAAGCATCCTCTAGTCGTCTGTACAATTCTGTCAGCTACGAAACAGCACTAGGGCAAAGTTCGCCGGGTACGACCCGATGATTACATGAAGCGTGTTGAACGGGAAGCAAATTCAGAACGATTACTAAATTAGTTATCATTATACATGTAGTTAGCAGTGGTACCAGTAGCTGCAACGGTTTTGTTGCTGTTGTCCACCTAAATCCTGTCCTTAACGGAGAGGCTGGACCTTTTCCGCTTTGGAACCTCCTGGCAACGGGCCTGCATTTCTTCAAATTTAGGTTAATAAAGTTTAGGGCACACTGCTTACAGTCACGTTCTTAATGCTTATGAATGTTGATAAGTCCGTTGAATTAAATGAAACCAACCTTGCAAAGAAGAAGAGAACGCTTGCGTACACTTGCATTTATCTGATAACAATTCTTTACCCTGCATTGTGAACAATACTTTCTGGGAATAGCATTTCAATGATTTTTTCATGACGATTCTTGGAAAGAACGCAAGCTGAAGCGCGACTATTGTAATGTCTGTTGAATTGAATGCAGTCAGCCTTGTGTAGTAGAAGAGAACGTCTGTTTACGTATTTATTTGTCTGATAACAATCATTTACCCTGGATTGAGAAGAACAACTATGAGGCATAGTTTTCAAGCATTTTTATGACGATTCTTGGAAAGATTGTAATCTGAAACGCGACTAGTGTAATGTCGGTTGAATTAAATGTAACAAACGTTGCAGGTATTTATATGACAACGATTCTTTACTCTGCATTGAGAACAACATTGTCGAGGCATAGTTTTCCAAACATTTTTTCATGACGATTCCTGGAAAGAACGTAACCTGACACGTTTCGGCACTCAGTAACAGCAGCATGGAGTATGCATTTAAAAACTGCACTCGTCAGATATTTGTACTCAACACGAGATGTTTGTATGCAGTTATAGATAACTTTTGTTCGCCGTTATTATGGAGATAAGAAAGTGCGTGATTTAGTTTTTTTTTTTTGAAAACAGGCACATTTTCGTGTCTCTCATTAAAGTCGGGAAGGCAACGAATTTCAGATCATGCAGCCACGGTTATTTGACCAGTTTATAAAACCTTTTCACGCCGGTGTTGCAGTCCACAACACAACACTTAATACTTCGTTAGCACTGGAAGAAAGAATAGAATAATGCAAGTGTCTCAGACAACAACAAATAACAAAATTGTAAAAATCCAGTGGCTCGAAAACGAGGCAGCAAATGTGCCTGACGCATGTTTACGGCATTGTGGGTAAATACAGCTAGATTCGAGTGCCGCTGTGTAATCCGGGACGGCCCTATTGCCATGAACCGCAAGTATATAGTACTAACTGTATGTTTTTAATTCTATGTGTGCTTCGACCGCACAATTAGTAGCGGAAAGCAATCATAATGCACTTCAGCACGTGCATTATACTCAACTAAATAACCCCGGCATAAATCCTGAAGGTTACTGGAGTGATACACTGACTTATTCAGTTCTAACCGTGGCGTTATGTTAAACTAGGGAGACGATTTGTGTGCGTCAAAATATTGCCCTTCGTTATCCGTAGGATTCACAAAGGACTGTAGGTGATACTCAATCATTAAACTAAGACCGTGAGTTATTTTTAGAGAGAACTCTTGTCGGTTACTGACTGTAGCCCAGCTTAGAAAACTCTAAAAAGTTACTCAGCTACTTTGATATTTAAACACAAATCTTAGCCGAGTACAGAGATTTCATCGCTTACTTCTCTCCGAGCCAGTTCTAAATTTCGTCTTGTCTTTTACGCTGGCATTTCCTCCGCGATAATTCTACATTTAAAACATTCATTGACGCCTTGCTACGCGAAGACATCTACATGTAATTTAAGCAACTCCTCGTGATGGTCATGTGACACAACTCGTTTCTCTGACCCTACTCCGGCAAGTGTGCAAAAAAGCCCAATAATTGGTCCAGTCACATAAAGTTTACGTAAGCAGTGGCGGACTTAAGGTTGGAGGGGGTAAGGCGACATTGCCCCCAAAAATTCTCCCAGATTCCATTTGGCAGCTTGGGGGTTCGAATGTCTGCCCTGCCCCTCCAACTCAAAATTCTGGATCCGCCCCTGATACCAACTTCTAAGTCTTTCGAAATTCTGTGCAATCTACGCAAGAAACGTGTATGATTGCATTCATTGTATTGTACTTGTAGTGCCAGTGACTGTTTACGGAGAATCTTTTCTCTGGTAACTTACCAGTGTTTCGACCAATCTCCATGTAAAATCCCTTCCGGGTGCAGCATTGATTTCTGGTCCTCAGCAATGGTGAACTTTCCCAATTAAAGACATAGTTTCACACCAAAACAACTGCTTTTCAACACAAATAACAGCACTGAGTGACTTTGTTGCACAGGGCAGTTCTTGTCCGCACAGCTTGGTTTATTCGAAATGCCCAGCAGTAATAAAGAAGTTTTAGTTATCTATGGGATATAGTATCTTTGGCAGTAATGACCTTACCCGACTTCAGCCGAGTCAATTCTGAGAACAGGAATATGTGGTTACATAACCGTTTGTGATGTCAGATCAGTTAGACAACTGTGTATTGCAATGGCTACAGGCACCCAACCCTCCAAAATTTACATGTAGCTTGCTTCATACGATAATTCCTTTCAACTCAATTTGTTGGCATAACTGAATTGTTTTTTGCCAACGAGATGTAAAGACCATTGTATCACAGATAATAAAGCCTAATACAAAATATTACAGTTTTCATTTTTTCATTTTAAGCAGTGAGTAGGAAGGTTGTCACCTTTTTATTTAACCACATATGTAGTTGAAATTTGAGTGGAGGTGGCAATCTGAATGACAGAATTACAAGAACACTTCAAATGGAGGTCTTCTTTTAAATTCATGTGTTTATTTATAGAAATAATAATAAAACCAAGGCATCCATGAAGATGCCAGTGAACATATTATATCAGGCGTTCATTATGGCAAGATAATTCTACCATGCTAAGGTCACTGAGTCATAGAAATTAAAGAACAGATCAGAGGACGGTTATGATTTAATCCACAGTCCAACGCGAATTGTGAGAATTTTCATCACTCAACAAGTAACATGTGCATGAACTGGATGAACAATATAGTTGCATATTTGACGATCACTTTCAATTCAAAATTTGAAAATGCCTACCCTTCTACCGTACTATTAGTGCAATTAATCCAAAAGAGCAGAATAACAAATCTCAATTTTCTGCTGTTTTGTTTCCTGGCAGAGTTTAAGGCATTCGCACGGCATTACTTTTTGGGATCTCTCTCGTTGTTATGTGCAAGTAGCTTACTTAGGTCGTAGGGCTAAACTTTTATGCTTAAGCATAGACATTCACGTTCAGACTCCCTTGGGTTTATGAATAACACAAAGCCTACTCTTATCGTACATGTATGCAAGATCTCGTCATCTACAAACAGCGGCCCTCGGGAAAAGTTGGCCGAGTACGGCCTGATGCCACGTGAAGCGCTTTGAATCAGAAGTAAATTCAAAATTATTACTAACGTAGTTTTGATTGAATTTGGTAGCACTAGTAGCTACAACAATTTTGTTGTTGTTGTCCATTCCTATCCTATCTTTAACGAATATGCTGGGGTTGGACCTTTTCAGCGGGGGAGGGCTTCGATCGAAGTCCCCGAACCTCCCTGGCTACGGGCCCGCCTAACAATAATAATAAAAGTAAAATTACTGATCAATGTAAAAAGGTGAAACATAAACTAGAATCTTTATTTAATTCAACTGCAAATCAGTTACTATTTCCAAAAACATTTTACATAGTGGTTGGATACCCCTGCCCCAAATGTTGACGCCTTGGGCCGTCGCCACGATGACTGAGCACCATGTGCACAATCTATGAATAATTAATTTGAACGTATTTTATATTCACTATCAGGACAAAACGCGAACAGTTCCATTGCCCTAACAACGATTGTCAATCTAACTACACTGAAAAATTATCAATACTCGTTATTTCCACGAACTGTGAATAATATGTTCGCAACATGAACAGAATGTTTTATCTACGTTACAGCTTTGATAGTTTCCATGCAATCTAACACTACCGTACGAATCCATTATCAGGTGCCGCAGAGGTGTTTTCAGCCTTTTTGGAGAACACCATGTCAAGCATAAAAATACGGACTGTTCCAACAGCCCATCTTCCTCGTACGTTGCACTGAGAACGCACCGTTTTTCCGCACTTCACGTAACATTGGGTTTGAGAATTTCAACTTTTGATAAAACATCGTTCCCATCTGGCGTAGTTTGGGCGCTTCAGGGCAAATAATACATATAGCAGGGTCATGAAAATGATGACATTATTGGTTTTTACCATCTCTGGAGTTCTCTGTGGGCTCGGTTTATCAGAAAGATTTAGCTTGCCCAAAACTGATCAGTTTTGCCAAATTTGTGAAATGAAGGTACATGTAGTTGGCGCGCATACATAACGTAGAGGACTTCAAAAGACGGTATTTCGATTATTCCTCGTTTTAGCAGTTGCATCAAATGACTCGTCTTAAAACAGGGGGACGCAGTTTAGACTGGAAAAATAGGACAACGAAAAATCAACCTTCTTGCAAACACAATGTGCCATCCGTCACGGAAGGGTTTTTAGGTTTTGTTTTTAATAGTGAATCATGTAGAGTATTCCGCTGTTTTTGCATAGACTTGGGAGGACACTCCAACCTCAGGCGCGATGTTTCGTGGTTTTCATGCCCTGCCGTAAACTTGCGGACAAAAATCTCTCACCTTGCGTGTTGACCTATGTCGTGTTACTTGGTGGGTTGATTAAGCTCAATTCGGGTATTTGTCTGGCGGGGCTAACCCACCACTAGATTTGTCTGGCAGTGTTCATTCGTGATACCTTGGCTCACGGTGAATATTTTGTTTCATGTGGTTACCTCTTGGATTGATCGAGCTCAATTGTTTTAACTTTTTTATAACCGTCTGGCTGATACTCACCACCACTGAAATTGTCTGACAGTGACCAATTTTGATACAGTAGATTACGTAGTAGGTTTCGAAGGCAGTTTGCAGTGTTTACAAAAAAAGTTGATCTAGCTCAATTTTTGAGTGTCGTTCTCTTGGCTCCTCCTGACCACACCCATCAGAGAAAACCGGGCGGACGGCAATTTCCAAGCACGAGTATACCTATTGAGCACTTTGGCACCAAAAAAATTTTCTACTTTTTCATGCCCAAAAAAGCTCTGGGATT
>NMRA01000213.1:600652-653528 GCA_002633005.1 Phoronis australis
AGTCGCACTGACGGCGTTTTCTCGGCCTGGGTTCCTGAATGAATTGTACTTCCGGGTTCGCGGCAAGTTCAAAATGGCGGTGTTTCTTCGGGTGCGAATCGTGAGTGGCGCGTTCATTTAAACAGTTTTCGAGTACGGATCGTGTATTAGTTATGGGGTAGGTACTTCTTGGATCCTTATAACATCTTCTAACCATGTAATAAGGGTTAACAACGCGTGAGAGAATTACTTTAAGTTGTCTGGCAGATACGTTCAAGAAAACGCCACGGTTTCGCGTGGCGACTATAATGACTACTCCCCATAGAGTGGCAAAATTGGGAAAATATGAAAAGAATTTTAAAAGAAATGTCTTTGTTTTTTCACCCACTGTCTCCTTCTCGTTCTTTCAAAGCACTCTCGACAAATTTGGTTTAAAACTACTTCATCATCTATAGTTAATGGCCTAGTCAAAGACCTTTTTGACAGTGAAGGTCATCATTACGGATGACATTTCACTTGCTTAGTACCTTCTTGCAAATAATCTATTCATTTACTTTATTTCAATTCTATCTTTGTTAACGCGTCAATCGTGTATAGTTGGTCTTCATTTGTCGGTATACAATCATGAAAATTTAAGCTGTTACCAGGAATGTAAAACTCCTTAGACGTTTGGTATTGTACTGTACAACCCAGCCCATCTTTATTAAAGAAGGCACTAATGTACATGTATTATGTTAGGGCAATTTATGAATGCGTTTGCCTTTGTTGGGGTGTTCTTTTTTAAAGATGTAGATAACAAAAAGTGCTATGATTTCGCGTGGTGACCACAACGGCAACGATGACGAAATTGGGAAAATATGATAAGAATTTTTTAAAGTATCATCTTTCATTTTTTCAGCCAGTGCCTCATTCTCATTGTTTCAAAGCATTCTCGACAAAGTTAGTTTGTAGCTAGTTTATCACCAATAGTTACATGTAATTGCCTTGACAAAAACACTTTTTGTCCGTGAAGATCGTCATTACAGATGACGTTTCACTTGCTTAGTAGCTTCCTGCGAATAATCTATTCATTCACGTCATTTCAATTCTACCTTCCGACCGAAGATTTGTTAACGCGTCAATCATTTATATTTCGCCTCCATTTGTGAGAGTATTGTACTATACAACCCAGTCCTCAAGCTGAGTGCAGCGATGGCTTCGGTAGAACTTGGTGTACCCAACTTATTTTTTTGCAGATGGATAAATAGGCTTAGACTCGGATCAGGAGTTCAAAATTTCATCACCTAGTTTCACATGGTCAAAAATAGAATTATTTTCTTCTTAGTCTAGCTACAACACCTACATGTACATCAGCTGGTACAGCAGTCTCAATTGCCCGATTACGCACTCAGCTTGAGGAATCAGTGCTGAAATTGTGCGTGTGCAAGAGAAGTCAGAAAGGTTAGGTGTCTTGCTAGAGGACACTGAGAGTCGACGTGGGTGGTGTCGCCCGATTCGATAAGAGTGCAGCACGTGTTGTGAAGGCAGTCTGCGCGCGCGAGGCATGGACATCTATATGCCGCCAGAGTAGAGATTGAAATGACCCAGTGTTCAACGTAACAAAAATGTTCACGAAAACAACAACGGATTTAAAACTTGACATGTTTCGGTGTCATTTATTAAACACCATCCTCAGAAGTCATAATACAGTGGCCACCTAGCTAGGCCCAGCAACAAGTAATGAAGCACAGATACAGTCAGTTACAGGGAGTGACAGTGAACTATACCAACAATGACAACCTGTGGTGTGTCAGTTGCCTATTGAGATTGGGCTTGCACCAACTGATATGTAAAGCCTCACGAATTTTAAGCTCCTTTGTTGTTACTGCCTGGTCTATTATTGCAAAGTCATTGAAAGAGCACTGCTGATAACAATGTTTGGAGCTCTGCAGGTGAATATTTACATGTGAATTACTGTCAGAATTTAGATGTTCCTTGGTCCTGGTTTTCAAATGGCGAACAGTTTCGCCTATATAACTGGAGCCACATCCAGCACAGCCATTTGAAAACCAGGACCAAGGAACATCTAAATTCTGACAGTAATTCACATGTAAATATTCACCTGCAGAGCTCCAATCATTGTTATCAGCAGTGCTCTTTCAATGACTTTGCAATAATAGACCAGGCAGTAACAACAAAGGAGCTTAAAATTCGTGAGGCTTTACATATCAGTTGGTGCAAGCCCAATCTCAATAGGCAACTGACACACCACAGGTTGTCATTGTTGGTATAGTTCACTGTCACTCCCTGTAACTGACTGTATCTGTGCTTCATTACTTGTTGCTGGGCCTAGCTAGGTGGCCACTGTATTATGACTTCTGAGGATGGTGTTTAATTAATGACACCGAAACATGTCAAGTTTTAAATCCGTTGTTGTTTTCGTGAACATATGCTGTTACTTGCTATCATGGAGAACACAAATGTTGTATTGCACAGATTCAAACGTATCGTTGAATTGAAACTCGTGATATTATTATACGATTTTAGTGGAAAATAAGATAAGAAACTTTGGTAATTATTGAAAATCTCACCCAAGTGACTCCATTTGCGCAGAAAGTGCTATTTTGTTATCCCAAAGTCCATTCTTCCAAAATGTTGGCGGTACAGGCACGTGGAAATGTTGAACCACTACAATGAACGTAGTTCTTTATCCTCGTCGCCAATATTGTTATGTAGACACTAACGCAGTGATTTGATATAAAAAATGCATGTATATATTCTGAATGCTTGAGAAATATAAGATGCATGCAATTACTCAGTGGAAAGGGTTATCGTTTTGAACTGAAACTCAACTCTGCTTCATAGCGAAGTTCACGGTAAAATCGGAATTACGTAATTAACATCATTCTAGTCCCGTCCCAGGCTGTGTTTTGTAGACCATTAAACTGCGGCGAGAAATGTTTTCTTATGGAACAACAGGAATATTGAATTATTTCCCATGATGAATTTAATCTCATGATGCAGCATTCCAAACTCACCGACCTATCACTCCAGTGACGACTCGCCTTGTAACCAATATTCACGAAGCACTTGCCTTTTTCTTTCGTTATGCCTGTTTTCACTCTAGAAACTCGATCTACATGTACGCAACTCGCACCTGGTGATTTTGGTCACAGCACATGGGTGCAGTTGTGAAGTCTCCTCAAGGGCAAAGCAAGTACAAGGTTGCAATGCTTATAAAATAACACGAAAAAGTTTGCTTTTCTTTGTTAGCTAGCTGCATTTACTAAACCGTTATCACGTTTTTGTAATTATATTCTTGCAGTTTCGAAGCAAGGTATATCTCTTTCATTTTTCCAATAGATAATAGTGGTCCGTGATAACGGCATTTTATATTCTGACCGTACATACCGGACTGTAGGCTGAATGTAAACAAGAAAAAGTCATGTCTAAACAGAAGTGAAAGAAGTAAGACTGTGATTCTATCATTTAAAGATGTGTGTATTTGTTCTTGCACGTTAGGGAATAATGTCGGCCACGATGGTTCATCCAATTACTTCCGCCCGGGCAAAACCAAAGGAACACTGCATTACTACAATTACACCCACGCCGGTAAGTCATAAGGAAACTACACTATAATTGCAAAGTTAAACTGTTCTTGCGGCTGATTAAGAACCAGTCTGAACTCATTGTTATGAAAAACTCAAACGACGACACATCTTTGGATCCTCGTTTTGTTAAAGTTCTCAAAGAAGCATATAGCGTGGGAAGTAAAGTAAATTCTAAAACGCTTATTTTACGAGGTCATCTGTGGTAATTATAACAAATTGCCAGCTGTCACGTAGTGTAGCCTCGTTTGAGGTGGAATGTTACACATCTATCAGTTTTAAAAAAATAGTAAATTGATGAAAAACACAGCTAGCGCTTTATTTTAGACGTTGGTTTATTTCTTCAGATAAACAAAATGCCCTGTGCGATACTCGAATTGATAATATTCACAAAATGTGAGAGCACGGACAGGAGCTGGCATCTTTAACAAACTACTGGTTTTAGCCTAAACTACGTGGTAGTGCAGTAGCCAAGTGTCATCTAGATACAAACAAAGACCGTGAGAGAGTTAATGTATTTTTGAACCCTCGTATCTGATGTAGACGTTTACTTGAATGGCATTGTTCTTGAGGGTATATGGACTCTTTTAAGCAACCTCATCGAAAGCCTTCGTACACATAATTTTAGTTTGACGAGCATTTTATTCAATCATATTTGTAGCTACAGAGGTCGCTTGTGAGCGTAAAGAAGCATCCCCAAAGTGCTCCAGTGGCGTAATAGAAGTAACTTTTGCACTGTACGGGAGGCAAGACACAACGACGTGCCATGACAATAATATGGCGAACACAAATTGCACAGCATCCGGTTTTCTTGCTAAAGCACAGTCTGCTTGTGATGGCCATGTCACGTGTTCAGTAAAAGGGTCACACGCTCATTATGGAATTCCAGACCCGTGCCACGGGACGCACAAATACATCACAATCGCTTACCTGTGCAGTACGTATATGTTTATACACAAGCGGAGACAACCTAGATTCCCATCTCTTTCAGATTAGAAATGACTTCCGATTTTGAGAAGAGCTGAAAGATTGTTCTTGCTTGAGACCGTGCAAAAATGACCAGCCTGGTTAACTAAGGGCTTATAAATTGCTGCTGTTTCGTAGCCGAATCTGCGTTTTGCTTCAGCCACACCAGCATACACGTATATTTTCATGAATGTAACTGACTAGCAAAAGAATTAGTAATTATTAAGACCACATAAGTGAATACAAGTCAAGGCTCAGCTACTACTACCTACAATATTTGACACTATTCATTGTTTATACTCTGGGTGGTGTTTTGCTTTAGGACTGCCAACGAATTCATTCCAAGTTTACTCTACCGAAAACGTGACCATGACCGGGAACAATATAACGACGGTAAGCGCGTCCAGCGAACATGCCTGTGCCTCTTACTGTGCTAATGACACTCAGTGTAAATCCGCAGACTACACACCTGCCACATCCGATTGCGTATTCAAAACTGCAAACGATTCGCTGTCAACATTCAACTACGACACAATACGGACACAATCTGGAGTCAAGCATTTGGAGTTTCAATTCACCGATGGCAAGTCAAATTCTACTTACAGTTCATTTAGACTGTGTATCAGGCATCATTCTGGGTACATGTAAATGGTCTCCCACAGTAACTTACCAGCAGATATATTTATGAATGAGTATATTGAAGTAATGGTGGTAATGGCGATTATAATAAATGTGGTGGTGATTAATGTGACAAGGACGACGACGACGACGACGACGACGACGACGACGACGACGACGATGATGATGATGATATTAGTGGTTTGGATTGTTTTCAGAAACTGGTTGTCCAAGAGGCTGGACTATGATTGGGAACAGAAGGTGTTTTGTTGTTGCCGGCTCCAGCACATTATCTGTCACGCAAATGCAAGCCTTCGAGTACTGCGCGAGTAGAGGGGCCCTACTCGCCGTGATGGACTCTTTTGTGGAGCAGGATGGGATAACAACATTAATAAAAATGTGAGAAATGGTTGATTTGTGTATCGTTAAATTTACAGAAGTTGCATTTTCATTATAACGCCCAATGAGTCTAGCAATTTACATCCATCCAAGTTCTTCCACAGCAGTACAAAAGAGAGTGCGAAACACACTTCCCGGAAGAAACATTGCTGTTGTTACATTATAGATGTTGTAGTACTTCTTTTTTGGTTTGGAAATGCGATCAATCGCTGGCGTCAAAACATCCTTCGCGGGCACTTAGCCTGTTTTCGCTATCACACAATGTCGCCTGCGCAAAGATTTGTGGTAAATCCTCAAGTGCCGAGACTTCCCAGGTGTACAGTTTACAGCCGGAACCACAATGAAAATGCATGCCACATAGTTGTTAATGTGTGTTTGTGAAAAGATAAGTGGAATTTGTGGATGTACTGTAAAATGATTTCGGTTAGACGGTGAACGTATTAATCGGTATTGAATTGGTTACTGTTCTTTACTTCATTTGAAAACCAAAAACAGGTCAAGCTTTTCTGCAATGAATAAACCTGTTACACTGCTCTTCATTTGAAGGATACCCTAATGAATCAGGTTCCTTATTTTTCCAGGTACGCCGCGTCTCATGACATCGTTGTTGCAAATTATTGGATGGGAATTACTAAAATTAACTCGACATTTTCCGGAAACTGGAGCACATATAACGGCAACATATTCAACAACAGTTTTACCAACTGGCGGAGTGGTGAGCCAAATGAAAGGGAAAACACTTGTGTCAAGATGAATTGCAAGGACCATGGTTGTAAATGGGAAGATGCGAGCTGCAGCGAACAAAACAACATAGTATGCGAAATGGAAGGTGTGTTTATGTAGAGGTTATTATGCCATGTCGCATCCAGCTCGGTCCTAGAAGCTCCGCGGATATCATATTTATTTCCATAATTAGAAGCAGAGCAGTGATGAGACAGGTATAACAGATTAGTGCATTATTAATATCACAATTGATTTTTTGTATTTTCAGCTATCATTTCCTTTTCTTTTTAGTCGATGTCAGACAAGGTCGAATATTAAGGTCCCACACCTAGGTCGTACAAAACGATGACCACAGACACTTGACTATGACCGCTGTCTTTATAAGAGCAAAAGTGCGACTTACATGAAGATAAATTTGCCCCCAACAACTTCATGAGCCATTTTTATAAACGGGGTGACTCTAAATGTTTAATACGCGTTAGTGAATCTGCAAATACGATAACATCGGATCATTGATCAAACGCTTCACCTTTGGTAAGTTATTAAAGTGTGTGGAGGTCTGTAAAGGGCTTTCGTCATTCAGAGATCCGAATGACAAATGCACGTACACGTTTATTTTTTTGCCTAAAGTCTACTCGGGATCCTGGAGAGGAGACGTCCAACGTACATGTAGTGTTCTTTAACAGTGTGAAATGTAGAAAGATCTTACCATTGTACTGCATGAGTTGCATACATGTTCACTGCTTTTAGCTCAGGGACCCATCAAAGGGGGCTGGGGTGAGTTCGGACCTTGGACGTCGTGTTTACTAAGTGAGAATCGCACGCGAACCAAAATGTGCAATAATCCAGCACCAAGTGGCGGCGGCTCCTATTGCCAGGAAAACAGCTCTAATACGGAGACCCAGTCTTGTCCAACTCAGGCAAAGTTGAGGATGAGCTATTACGACGAAGTCTCTGGTAAGAACATCATAAAACTCGTCGCTGGTTTATAGGGTTCTTATTGAAACAACACGTGCTCCCGCTGTGTGCATTTCTGATTTGCATCGTTTTGCATACATAGCTAATCAACTCGCCTGAAATTCCAGTCATCATGGGACTGCGATCAACGGCACCTGTCCACACGCACTTCATCAAAGTAGCTTAATAAACTGCATAATTTTGACTGAAGTATCAACAGTGTGACGCTCCTGATACCATTGTTTGGTTGTATATGGAATTTTCTCTATAATTTTAAAATCGACTATTTACTTAAGTACTGGTGTTTGGTCTGACTACAATTCTATGGGAAGCATTAGCATGTCGGAGACAACAGAGTTCCTGCACGCCCTTCTTTATCTCGTATCAATACACCAATTGAAAAATAAGAATATTATTAACAAATCATGGTTGGGCGAATTACAAATACATGCTGCCTTCGCAAGTCATGTGAATACACTTTAACGAAGCAGAACTTCTTGTGTTCATCAGGGGACTGTTTCATGAAAGTGATCTTTGTGCTCACGAGGTTAATAACTATTCACTCACCGTGTACTATTAACCAGCGTTAAGCGTTTTATTTTGATGTTGATATCGCTTAGAAACTAAATCTTTTAAAGACTGAGTGCAATGTGAAGAAAATTTGACTGGTCTACCTGTGATAGCAATACCTTCATTTGTTAATTAGATGTTTATCGATGTTTTCGCTAAACGAATGTACCCCTAAGTTTAATCTTGTGGCGGGGAAAGTGAGATGCCTTTGGCGTGTATGAGACAACAGACGGTCCTGTACGCCCTTCTTTATCCATGCTCGTATCAATACACCAATTGAAATATTAGAATATTTCAAACAAATCATGGTTGGGCGAATAAAAAATGCATGCTGCCATCGGAGGTCATGTGGTTGTTTATAAAGAAATAGGCAATACTTTGTGTCACAAATCATAAAAGTGCGCGTACCTGACAGTCGAAAATACGTTATTTTCTTTAAGCAATCGAATATGGGTGCTATGTCGACAGTGATCGGCGAGATCTCCCAAATAGGCCTAACACTACAATACCTGAACTTACTCCATCAAAGTGCCGGGAAGCGTGTCAGGATACCGGCTACAATTACGCAGCGGTTCAAGCTGGCTACCAATGTTTCTGTGGCAACTCTTATGGTAGCAAGGGCAAAGCTTCCAACTCTGAGTGTAGTTTTGATTGTAAAGGTGACAGAACGCAGAAGTGTGGTGGGTCGTGGAGAAACTGGGTGATGCAAGCTACAACAGGGGCAGGTACGTGAATACACTTAAACGTAGCAGTGCGTTTTGTGTTCAGCAGGGGAATGCTTCATGAAAATGCTATTTGTGGTCACCAGTTTAATAACTGTTCACTCGCCACGTACTCTTAACCAGCGTTAAACGTTTTATTTTGATGTTCATATCGCTCAGATAATAAATCCTTCAAAGACTGAGTTCAATGTGAAGGAAATTTGACTGGTTTACCTGTGACAGCAATACCTCCATTTGCCAATTAGATGTTTGTCGGTATTTTTCCTTGACGACAATGTTCCCCTAAGTTTAATCATGTGGCGGGGAAAGTGAGATACCTTTGGCGTGTCTGAGACAACAGACGGTCATGTACGCCCTTCTTATCCATGCTCGTATCAATACACCAATTGAAATATTAGAATATTTCAAACAAATCATGGTTGGGTGAATAAAAAATGCATGCTGCCATCGGAGGTCACGTGGTTGCTTACTTTGTGTCACAAATCATAAAAGTGCGCGCACCTGGCAGTCAAAAATACTTTATTTTCTTTAAGCAATCGAATATGGGTGCTATGTCGACAGTAAGTCGCGAGATATCCCACATAAGTCTGAAATACGTGAACTTACTCCATCAAAGTGCCGGAAAGCGTGTCAGGATACCGGCTACAATTACGCAGCGGTTCAAGCTGGCTTCCAATGTTTCTGTGGCAACTCTTATGGTAGCAAGGGCAAAGCTTCCGACTCTGAGTGTAGTTCTGATTGTGAAGGTGACAAAACGCAGAAGTGTGGTGGGTCGTGGAGAAACTGGGTGATGCAAGCTACAACAGGGGCAGGTACGTGGATACACTTTAACGTAGCAGTACGTTTTGTGTTCAGCAGGGGAATGCTTCATGAAAATGCTCTTTGTGGTCACCAGGTTAATAACTGTTCACTCGCCATGTACTCTTAACCAGCGTTAAACGTTTTATTTTGATGTTCATATCGCTCAGATAATAAATCCTTCAAAGACTGAGTTCATTGTGAAGGAAATTTGACTGGTTTACCTGTGACAGCAATACCTCCATTTGCCAATTAGATGTTTGTCGGTATTTTTGCTTGACGACAATGTTCCCCTAAGTTTAATCATGTGGCGGGGAAAGTTAGGTGAGTTTACCTACATGTAAAGCGTAAACTGACATTTTGAAAAATAGTAAAGCGTTGTTTACCGGAAACACCTTAGCGGCATGCAGTGGGTATCATGACGGTGGGGTATAAAAACCAGGCTGAAGACTTAAACTCGGCTTTCTTAAACCTGAGATGTACTGTAACTTGCATTTCACCATCGTGGTTTAAAATCCTGAAAGTCAGTTTTGTCGAGACCAGGGAGCGGATTTGGTAAAACCAGTTATAAAGAATTATGGGATCTTACTGTTCGATCTGCCACGGCGTTAACTCGACAATGACGCTATTGAAGTGCTTAATGGAACCAGGTGGGTCTGTTAACAATAACATCAGTAGAGGTCTGGCAAATGTTCTTCTGAGGAACTAGGTTTCTTTACCGTAGAGAATAGGCCTATTTTTTAGAGAATCATAAAACTTACGCCAATTCGTCTCAATGTAAATAACAAGTTTGGATAACTATTGTTTCAGTCACCTTGGTTGCATAGATCCTGGGACAGTTAAAGAAATTTTGGAGATGCTAAAACATGAAAGCCAAACAAAATTTCATCTGAAAACAACACAGTGAAGGACGCAGTGGCCTCCAACATTTTTTTTCTGATAACTGCACCCAACACACACACACACACACACACACACACACACACACACACACACACAATAACCCATGATAAGTCGCAACGCAATCAATGCCATTTTACCTGTCATTTTTGCTACTTATTTTTTGGTGGTCTGGCCCGGTTTTCCCTAAATCCGCTACTGGGACTAAAAGAGGTGAACCTCAGTGTGAAGCATCAAGTGGTGTTAAACCTCATTGGAGATGTTGCCGTCTTTAGTCCTACATGACGACGAAAATCTGTCCAATCATTCGTATTCTTAGGAATCACGGTGCAAGTGGTACTGGTCTACTGTACGTTTGAATGAGCTTGTTGTCGTAAAAGTGAAAATATTCCACTATCGCTCTAAAATTGCGTCCGTGATGCACTCCGCGTCGTCGTTTTTCAGGCACATGGTTGAGCACAACTGTATCGTAGAGGTCTTTCAACTTTAACCTGCGTCTGACCAAGACTTAAGTTAAACTTTGCTTTTGATATTGGGCTAAGGAAATCAGCCCTGGGTTATTATTTATGCTGGAATTAAACCAGGTTCTAGATGACAACTGGACTAAAAGTCATGTCGCTTAAATGCAGGTTATCTTTAAACGTGGTCCATTCCTAATGTAGAACAAGTTTTACTTGAAACCATTTTGATGAATGCTCCAGACGCGAAACAACAAATAGTATGTTGGCATCAAATGACTTAATCCATCATTTTGCATTCTGTGATTTTAATACCTGCTTTGTATCATTTCAGTATGTAGTGGTACTGACAGATTCCAACTAATTATTGTTGACAAAGTGGCATTTAGCGGACATGCCATTGAAACGGTCAGTAATGTCGACAGTGAACTAAACTGCGCCATTTTGTGCCTGAATGACGCAGAGTGCCAGTCTGCGGATTACTCCAGTGTGTCGTCCACGTGCACTTTCTTAGATGTCACGTGGGATAACCAGATGTTGTCTTCCAATTCCTTGGCAGAGAAGTCTCAGATGGCGCATTTAGAATTTCAATGTTCCTTAGGTAAAATATCATCAAAATAATTTGACACCTTTATAGGCTTTGCAAAATCAAATAGAAAACGAAAAGCCAAGAGTACAATGAATCCATATCCGCAAGGAAAGGGCAGCCAGTGAGATTCGTTGCTGTTGATAAATGAGTCCACAATGCAATAAAGTTGCTTGCCCTCGCAGTCAGTGTTGGGAACGGGACAAGAAACGAAATGAAATAGCAGTACATTTCGAAAACAAAACCGATCTTAATCTTTCTTGTCTCTAGTTTTGCTTCAATAAGCCTGAAAATTTGTTAGGTTTTTGTGCTGCACATTTCATTTGCTAGTCTCTGGTGGGTTGCTGGTGAAATGAGGTTGGTATTCACGTGCTCATCGACTGGACATGCGCCTGTATGGTGTCTTTTTTTTGTTTTCAGTTGTTTCCGTACACAGTATATCATTTATTAAATTGTATGAAATGTACCTACTCAACAATTTATTTCATCATCTGACTTTTTTGAAAAAGTGGTCTCAGATATATGGATTTTGTTGTACCTCGAATGAGCATTTAACAGATAGCATGATAGTCGTCATATGGTAGAGTTGTAGAATCCTCTGTCGTTCGGCGCAAGCAACATCGCTAGTAGACGTATAGGCCCTACAGTATGTTTGATATTCTGAGATAACTTCATTTCAAGAGTATTTGGAGCGGACGAAACTTGTGCTCACCACAGATGTTAGTAACCAACAGTGGAGTATTCAGGGTGTGGTAGGGGACACTCCATAACCGTCCAGGATCAAGTTGTCTACGTACATGTAAGCCATAAAAATGGAACTGCCAGCGCCATCCTTTTCGCCAGGAATTCGACTTTTAGTAGATAGCTGCCAGCTTTTCAAGCAAAGATCACTTGCGTCCAGTTTCGTTGATTCTAGATTAGATGACTCATATCCGTCAAATCCATGCTTTGTGATGCGCAAGTGTCTGTTTTTACTGTGCAGAAAAGTCAGTGTACACATGTGTACGTTACGACATCTTTCAGATCACCAATGTATTTTGCAGATCTGGGCTGCCCACCTGGGTTCCATCTTTACGACAACTCCAAATGCTACGCTTTAACAGGATCAGATTCTCTGAAGGTAGCCTTCACAGAAGCGATAGACTATTGCTACGCCAGGGCAAGTCAACCGGTGTTTGTAGACGACGTCGAAGAGAAGAATGACATAATTGCTTTTACAAATAAGTACGTTAAACAATACATATGCTGGACATTTTGAGCGAAACCACTTAGAAAAAAACAACAAACAGAGTTGTATGTGTTGTATACGTGTAGGCAAAGTGAGACAAATGTATCACTTGCTGAAATCGTTGTACGACTCTTAATCTATTTTGTAGTTCGAGAATGTATTGTTGTCTAAGCTTAACGTTCGACAACCTTTAGGGCGTGGTATAGACGAAATTTTCTTTTTAGGACCGACCATTACTTTAAGTTTTTAAGAGCCTGAGACACCCAACAGAATGTTGTAACCTCAATCGCTGACACTCTCAGCCGCGTACTTGTGTCCTTGAGCCAGATATTTTACTTTTGTAGCTGCAGTCGATGTGCATGTATTAGTCGCGGCTGGAAAGTAACCCGTGGACCAGTGCACTGCTGGCAGTGTTCCGTCCGGGCTCATGCTATCGAAACAGAAGTCAATTACATGTACCTGTCCAATGAGTATGGCGATTCATGAAAGATTAGCTTTGTTATTATCGAGAGTACGCTAGTGCTTAGATAACCGTGTCCTTAAGTAATCCTGTACCCATGCCTGCTGTTCAGACATGAACTGAAAGTTTGTTTGGTACTAGTTACTTCATATCCATTTATAACGCGGCTTCGTCAAAGATTACTTCTTAAATGTTTGCTAATGAAACATCCCGTGTTTCAATTCATTAAGATTCCCCTGAAAATCACTTACCGGAGTTTCGCTTCTTGTGTATTCCTCATTGTTAGTTGTTTATCATCATCGGGGAAACATTACCCCCTGCAACCGCCTTGGGGGTAATAGCGTGGGTGGCGATAAGTATAACGAGAGTTTCATAATTTCCATGGTTCTTGTTTGCCATTCATCTTTTATTGTATATCCAGTTGTTTAAACTGTTAATAACAGATATTTTATTAGAAATAAAAAACTTGGCATTTGTAATATTATTAGTGACGCTATCTTTCTAGGTACGCATCATCTGTAGGAAGTGCTGTGGAGATGTACTGGTTGGGAATGCAGCAAGTGCAAGTAAATAACACCACTAAGTGGTATCTATTGAACAAGACCGAATTTAATAACAACAGCTACACCTACTGGAGAAACGGCGAACCGTCACACGATTGCGCACTAATGAACTGCAAGGAACAAAACTGCCAATGGGAAGGCGTAGACTGTGGTTCACGTCACCATATAATATGTGAAAGAGAAGGTACGTTGG
The DNA here is from genome assembly GCA_002633005.1 of Phoronis australis. Taxonomy (NCBI): domain Eukaryota; kingdom Metazoa; phylum Phoronida; family Phoronidae; genus Phoronis; species Phoronis australis. Next base: position 614,360 of record NMRA01000213.1, read on the forward strand.
ATCGACTCAGTGTGGGCGTGTCTTGCCTGCTCTTTATATTGGATTGTAAATGCAGTTCGACATCTCAGCGGTAAACGTTCTGGCTAAAAAATATTTTTCAGTGGTAATCAAATAAACATTTGGAGAACCATCAGTGTGTAGCCTCTTGCTAGATCTTCTTCTATCCTTTTACGCCAAATGAAATTGTATTAGCAGCCAGATGTACATACATGACTGATTCTGTTTCCCATAACTTGGATGTTTTCAGATATTCCCTCTAAGCAGTTTAAAAAGTAGGCTTACAATGTACTTCCTGGTAGGAGCAATTACAGCTTTGTGCTCGCTCGGCTATCTGTTTAACTATTAACAATATACAATGGTAAAAAACTGTGTAAAGAGATCGGACAGTGCATCTTTAAAACTTATTTTACAGCGTTTAGAATAATGGGAGGTTGGACGCAAGTGCGTTGGAACGGTCCTTGCGTGCCGTGCGGTAAACGGACTCTATTTGCTCAGTGTGACAACCCACCGCCAGTGAATGGAGGCTATTGTAACGACACGTCGTTGACGGCTACGTATGAGGAGGACTACTGTTATTGCCCCGGGACGGAGACGGTGGAATATTATGCAAATATCTGTAAGTGACCATGATTTGCCGCAAACAATGGAAAACACGTGCAGTATTTGACACTACAAAGTGAATCGAATTTCTAAGCCTGCAGATCTGCAAAACATGTAATTTACTCGTTTGTTTCGAGTAAATGTATGTATTTTATATTAGATCATCAAAATCATCGAAAGAATATACTGCTACCACAAGATTGGAACTAATTCAAAAATGATTTAAAGTTTGTTGAGTTGTAAAGGGTGATTATGGATTTGGGCGAGTTATTCGACTGGGTATGGCCACCCAATTCTTCTAAAAGGGATCCCCCTTGCGACATTTTCTATAGTGAGCGAGTTGCCACTGAACGGTTATGATTGCTTTCGGTGCTTTGGTAATTGAAGACCAGATCATACAAAATCCCTGTATTAATCTCGACCGAAGTCCACTCCGCCAAACAAAGCATCCCACGAAAAGTGTGGTCTAATGGTCCAACCAGTGCTGTCAAGCCTTGACTTCTGTTGAAACTTTGAGTCATTCTTCGCAAATGTCTATTCGCTGACTCATCCATTGAATAAAACTAACTGTCTCTCAGTCACTAGTGCATTGGTACTTTGTTGCAAAAATTGCTGGAAGCCTTCAGCAAATCACGCACGTTCTCGAACTTTTTGGACTGTGGACACTCTTTCCACTAGCAGGGTTAGCTAAAGGTCCTAGGCAGAAATCTCTTCGGACTTATATTCAATAGGTCACGTGATGTGATCAAAAAGATGGCGTGCTGAAGGGGCAAAATATTCGCAATTATTCGTGTTATAGTAAATTCCGGTTAATTCCTGTGCTAGTCTGTTAAAATTGAAGTCATCTTTGTTCACAGTTGCCAGTCCTATATACATTGGGCATGTACTGTACATCAAAAATAATCTCCTAGCTTGACAGTCTGACTGAAACAGCGATAACGAGTTTCAAATAGTGTACTAATCCTGGACTTTTTTAGAAAAATATTTATATTTTTTCTTTGTAAAACCGTCTAGAAAAGAGCCTTTGTGTAGTTCATAAGTAGTGATCTTAGTTTCATGTTGATTTATCTTTAGATTTCGAGCAATGCTAGTGTTTTTGTCAGTCTTTGTACTTTAATACACAATCACGTGTTTGGTTGTTTGCACCGCATGTCCTGATGCTGATGTGCTTCCAATGAACACTATTTGTGATTCCCTTCACTACTTTAAAGTATCTCCAACTTCCTCCAGCGAGCAGTTGACAGTATTGGGTTAATAAGGTGGAATACGAGAGGTGTAACTGTATATAAAAGGCAAGCGGCCCAAGTATTTATATCATTTAACAGTATTGTTGGATTTGAAATTCTGAATAAATTTGCTGTTTATAACGAGATATCACGGATTCCGTAAGATGAGAGCTCTCTCCACGAACCCGAAACAGTAAATTCAACATAGTTAACAAATATTACATTAACGCCCATCTTTAACCGTAACACCTGTAAATTTGATTCCTACGGTATGTTAAGAGCATCGCTCTGAGACCACTAGTGTCATAAATTGTCGAATGTAATAAACTGTTAAGCGGGAAAATAAATATCTGTGAATAACACCGGCAAGCAATGGTGTTCTACTGATTTAGATCCCTGATGCAACTATGATCGGCCTTTTGTTGTTTGTACTGGGATCTTGGGGTGGCGCAATATGGCACAAAAAGGCAGCTTCACCTATCACTTCACGGGCCAACATTTGTTTTTTCTCCTTTTGCTAAGACTTTGCTAGAACAACCCGGTTAGCCCAATACATCTAAAATAACAAAATTCCGTTAAATATAGGCTTAGTTCTCTCTGTCACGTGTTTTTTCTATCTTACTTTTATCAGCCCCCTTGTCCCTGTTCATCAACTAAATGTATGCCGGTCGCTTCGACGGTTTCACTACCACGCCTGCTTCCTGCCTACCCCAACTTCAGGAGTGGGAGGGTGTTGCCCCCTGCCCCCCGCATCCTTTGGCTGAGATTGCTATGTTATACATTCAAATATTTTCGAGTTATACGACAAATATTCACACGTTTTAGTTTGACTGAACGCACTCGCACCTTATCAGGTGTTTGCCTCATTTGGTTCCCGATGAGCTATGCCTGTATGGAATTCATGTATAGTTAACTCATCTCCAAATTAAACTTAGATTGTGCACAGTGACGGGTCTAGGATACCATAAAGGGAGGAGGCAAGATGTTTCATCGGAGAATTGGGCAAAGCGCGATTGTATGCACAAGCGGCCCGAAAGCTGAGGGGGCTGGCGATGTAGACCTGGTGTTGCCAAATTCTATCGGAGGACTGAAAAAAATAATAAAAACGGGAACGCGATTCCGCTACGCTCTGCCACCCCCCGCTCCCATTCCGAATTGGTGCACTCCTTTCTTCACGCTGTTGCTGCTGTTTATTATTCCTTGCAACCACCCAGGGGGGCGCGCCCCCTGCCCCCCTAAATCCGCCTATGGTGCAACTTCCCTTCCGTTGTACTTGTAGCTCTCTGTGATCTATCGGCTGGTCAGCAGCTTCAAGTGGTGTCCTCAAGCAACCGAATGATTCTTGGCAATGAGTTGAAATACCTCAACGGCGTGAACAGCGAGATGGACTGTGCCATTCTGTGCCTGGATGAGTCGGGTTGCAAGTCTGCTGACTTCTCTAACAGCACAAACGTCTGCATCTTAAAAAACGTCACGTGGTCCGACCCAGACTTGGATCCGAGCATTGTCCAGCCAAATAACACCCTGTCTCACTTGGAGTTTGCATGTGTCGTAGGTAAGTCATTTGCATTACTTATAAGCACCTGTTCCGTAGCAGCGAGAATCTCGCGAAAACGTACATGCATAAGCACGCAAGACTTTGCCCGATACCGGAATCTATTAAAAGCAAAGCAAGAGATTCTTGGGTCTACGGAACTCTTTCCAGGTAGAACATTGCCCAATGGCCTTTATTTTGCTACCTTTCAGCCTGGTTATACGAACGTAGTGTCCTTGTATTTTAAGGAAGTGCCGTAAAGTTTAGGATAGTTCCGTTGTACGTGCTCGTTCATTGTGCGCGGTCTACGCTGACAGACTGTTCTTTGTAACAAGGTTTTACCAGAGTCCATGCGTATACGGTGAAGACGCCAAACACAAAAGTCTTTTTTCTGAATGATTATCATGAACTAATCAATAAACATACAGACTCAGAAAACACCAAGAGTCATCGTATCTGGGCTAAACAATTCAAAACAGTACAAAAAATCTGGTATATATAAATATGCGCCAGTAACCTGATAAACTAATGTTAAGATTGCAATGATAAATACTAAAAATAAATATGCTTACGAATATAAATAAATCATGTTTATACACAATAAGCAAGACAAAGTTTGATCTAATACCATAAATTCCTACACTGGGGTAATCTTCGGGTGTACTGGATGAGGGTCACCGCAATTTCCAAAGGACAAGCGTTTTATAGAGGTCTAGAAATGTCGGCCCCTTTTTGGTAGGAGGTTGACGTTGCACCGGGGGTCCTAAATCAGTCCGTATCAATGTTTTTGGAAACAACGCAAGTTCAATGCAAAAATATCTTTTAAAAAATTCAAAGAAGATGCCTTTAATTGCTTTTGTATCTTCAATTTCATCAACAGTTTAATGAAACTGCACTGCACACCTATCCTCAGACACACTCAAATCTTGAATGAATGAGGAAATATCTTCGATGTTTATAGTTGTTTTTATTCATTCAAGCAGAACCACGAATAGTTAATGAAATTGAAAGAGAAATGATGTCCTGGTCGAGACAATTTTAAAACTTCTTTTGGCAGAATTACAACAGCAGTAAAGTAGACCTAGTTCTTGTTATCTAAACTGGTTTGTCTGTACCTTGTTATCTAAACTGGTTTGTCTGTACCTTGTTATCTAAACTGGTTTGTCTGTACCTTGTTATCTAAACTGGTTTGTCTGTACCTTGTTATCTAAACTGGTTTGTCTGTACCTTGTTATCTAAACTGGTTTGTCTGTACCTTGTTATCTAAACTGGTTTGTCTGTACCTTGTTATCTAAACTGGTTTGTCTGTACCTTGTTATCTAAACTGGTTTGTCTGTACCTTGTTATCTAAACTGGTTTGTCTGTACCTTGTTATCTAAACTGGTTTGTCTGTACCTTGTTATCTAAACTGGTTTGTCTGTACCTTGTTATCTAAACTGGTTTGTCTGTACCTTGTTATCTAAACTGGTTTGTCTGTACCTTGTTATCTAAACTGGTTTGTCTGTACCTTGTTATCTAAACTGGTTTGTCTGTACCTTGTTATCTAAACTGGTTTGTCTGTACCTTGTTATCTAAACTGGTTTGTCTGTACCTTGTTATCTAAACTGGTTTGTCTGTACCTTGTTATCTAAACTGGTTTGTCTGTACCTTGTTATCTAAACTGGTTTGTCTGTACCTTGTTATCTAAACTGGTTTGTCTGTACCTTGTTATCTAAACTGGTTTGTCTGTACCTTGTTATCTAAACTGGTTTGTCTGTACCTTGTTATCTAAACTGGTTTGTCTGTACCTTGTTATCTAAACTGGTTTGTCTGTACCTTGTTATCTAAACTGGTTTGTCTGTACCTTGTTATCTAAACTGGTTTGTCTGTACCTTGTTATCTAAACTGGTTTGTCTGTACCTTGTTATCTAAACTGGTTTGTCTGTACCTTGTTATCTAAACTGGTTTGTCTGTACCTTGTTATCTAAACTGGTTTGTCTGTACCTTGTTATCTAAACTGGTTTGTCTGTACCTTGTTTTTTGTCATTGTCATTCAGACAATTAACTAAACAGCTTGAACTAATGTTTGTCGGGTTTGTTTGTCGTCGCAAAATGACAAAATGAAGAGAGCTGAAATGGAACAATAAAGCTGTAATATGATTCACTTCCAGTATTGATCAAATCTCTTAATTCTGCTATCCTGGATCCACAGACTTAAAGTAACCAATGATGGTTTTTGGGTAAAGTATTTCATTTGCAGTATCACTCACTGTGTGTTCACAACATGTATTTTTGAGGTGCGTTTTATCATGTGTTCCCAGAAAATTACGAATATATTTTTACTTCAAATGTACGGCTATAGCAGCCAAATTCGGGACTCTGGAAAGCAGAGCCAGGATGAAGATTCCTATTACTAGCCAACCTGGTATAGAAATATAAGAGTTCTTAAGTCAACAGTCTTTTAAAAAGCAATTGCAGCGTACTTATAGTTATTTTTGCTCGATTCAGACGGACTGCCTATGTTTTACTCCTCACGGTTTACGATTAGTTTTAGGGAATCATGCTCGCAATTTTTCATTTTCAAACATTTCAGAAATAGAAAATCCTACACGAGTCTCAGGTTCATGACCTCTCGGAAATATCGTCAAAATCCGGAGGCTTGCCGGGGTTTTGCCCTTGTCATTAATCTGAAACCGTAAAAACGATCTTTTTTATCGAAAAATTCGACGTGTCTAAAACTTTCAAATGACGAAACTTTTGAAAAAACACCCTAGAGCAATATAAGGTAATTCAGTTACAAGTGTTAATAGTTTTACTTTAAGCTTAACAATTGTAAATTGCATCCACCTTTCGAAGCAATTACTAATGAATAGTCTTTGAAGTTGAACTATTAAATCCTAAAAATGTTTGTAAATAACTGCCAGCAAGGCTTCCTCACGCGTGAGCACTGGTTTGACCTTGAGACAGCACAGCTAGACAGTCTCGCCGTGTTTCTTGATGTGGGGCTCGTCTCGGCTTGAATGAACGTGGATATTAAATGCTCCGCCGAAGATGGGTCCGTTTGAGAAGTTGTTTGTATGTCCTTCCGACTGGGACTACGTACAGTTGCGACACCCGATTTGTCAATCATAACCTTGTCACCTTCTCGGGATTCCGGCATTGTTTGGTTGGCACGCGAGTTTGGTTGTTTTAGTGCTTTGCAGACGATAAAATGTAAGGCGTATAGATGTCTACTTGGCACTACTTTGTGATTCGCCCATGTAATGTCAAAAAATACGTACTCGGTGTTATTAATCAGTCTTGTCGTAACATTCCAGGTCATGTGAGAATTATGATGTTTTCTGAAATCCGTCCAAATTTACAAAAGCATTAGCAAAATTTTACGCGTTTTCAAAACCATGCACCTTAACTGATATGGGAATCATAAATAATATTCTTTAGGCACCGAGATGGTGGGGGGAAGTTGAAAGCTGCTCCCTTAATTTTACTGATGATTCGAGATTAGAGTGGTTTCAGATAACTTTCTGGACAAAGCTGATATCCAACAGTCAGACCATCGCACGTTTATATGAAAAACTAGGATTGTACCTTGACGAAAATGTTCTGAAATATGATCTTCCTAGTCGAAATCGAACTCGAAGTTCATTTTCGGGTACAGGTATTTCACAGTCTAGTTTTTGAGAACTCAAAGTAGCCTAACTTGTTTTTTTTTATGCCCGAAAATCGTTAAGTACACTGGCTGTCCAAAATCACAAATTGGGAACATAAACTTACATGTGCTAATTGACATAAAGTTTATTTTTAATTCGACTGATGATTATTCGAGCAAAATAAAATAACTTTTAGCGACTACACTACCCCTTAATAGTCGATGATAACAGTGGCACCTGGTCGATGGGACCGAAGTTGACTGTTCATACTGCCCCGCAGCGTCGAATCGGATGCTCTGCTATTAAATTCACCAGTTTAGTGCGAAACTAACTGGCGTTGTTAACTTAGATCCAAACCCGAATATAACCGTCATACTGACCGCAACTCCCCAAAACATCGACGCGTCGACGTTAGCAAGAAAGGCCCCATAAACAAGAAAAATCTCTGCTTGCAAGACAAAATGGATAAATCTTGCAAGTGCAGACCATTTTCAGCATCTAGTAAACGTTTGCTCTAATTCAAATCCCGGTTTTAATTTGGTAGCTGACTGATTGGGACCCGAACACATAGGTGCGTGCAAATAAGCGCATAAACTCGCTACAGTACGTGTACGTAACCAAACTCTTGTGATTGGACGAGTTGAAACATTGAATTGAATGATAAAATCGCTGGTTACGTTTAGCAAGCCAAGAACTCACACTGTTTCGAAAGTGTAAGCACCGCCACAAGTCCTCATAATATTTTGCAGGAGACAAAAGCCCGTATTGGTGGGACAACTCTAGTAGATGGAACGCGTTCTCATACAGCCTGCAGCACCTGGATTACGAAGAAGCCAAGAGACATTGTGACATGCGCAACAGCCACGTATTATTCCTGAATAGCTTGCAAGAAGTGAGCCAAATCATCCAATGGAAAAATGGGTAAGTACAGTTCACCTTTAGTTCGTGAAAGACTTGAATGATCCTCTTATTTGACCAAAGGACATTTTGTTCACGTGCCACACAATTCGACGACTCACAGCAAAGAAAATTGCGAGTTTGATATCGAAGTCAGAAGCAAATTCGAGGCTTCGTTGACAATCAATTTCCAGACTTTAAACCAACTAGATGTCTTAGAAGGTTGACCCATCAGAACCGGCAGGGTCAATGAAGTCCAGCCATTGATGGTGTCCTTAAAAATATTTATTTTACTCCGAAATATGAAGAACTGCCAGTGCTCTAAAACCCATCGCGTGCCGGCATCACGATTAGACAGACATGAGGGTGTGTAGTATCCGAAAGTAAACGGGTTCCTCTTTGTCTTTGCATGGTATACTTTGGGGACAAAGCTACTGTGCATAAATACTGCTTTTGGCGACATTTATTTGAATTTTCTTACCCTGACGTTCTGAGTTAAGCACAAACCATTTTGTTGCCGCAGCAAAAACTTGTCTGCGGATGTCTTCTGGTTGAGTGAGGCCAAGTCCAGTGCAGCCGATTATGATTGGATGAAGCCGGTTGCAGCGGGATTTCACTCAGCGAACCAGTGCTTGAGTCTTGTGTGTAACTTCACGCACTGCTACGAGATGGCGCGTATGTGTAATGACAGCCTGCCGGTAATTTGTGAGAAAAACTTGCCAGGTAGGCCTAAGTCTGATAACTGTGGCGCGCATCGTTTGGCAAAATAAACTTTAATTACATTTTTTCTTTCGTGGTGTTCTTTATTGAAATGAAAGAGGGATAGTACATGAATGATAATGGCCAGTTTTAATGTTGTCTCAACTACTCATGGTGACGGTCCAAATCGTTTTTCTTGTTTTTGCTAAACAAACACCGAGACATCTTGCACAAAATCGGGGTGGCTATGTGATGTTTGCATTGAAACATTTAGTAACATATTCACGTTTTACTCTGAATTTGATTGATACAGGGTGTTTCAAAATTATCTGAATTATTAATGCCATGAAGTGGTTTCACTGGAAAACACTGTTATTGTTTTTTAATCATTTTAGGTTTTAAAAAGTTTCCTTACAAAACCAAAGATTTAGAAAACATATCTCACTTAACATTATAATTGCAAAGATACAACGAATGCAGTTTCAAGAATTTACACAAACGTAAATTCCGAATGTCAACAACGATTGTGCTGGGTCTCTACTGCTTATTACCAACATCGACAAATTACTCTTGAAGCTATTCTTTTCTTAACATTCACGAATTCAAAATCGAGCATGAGGTTTGTCTGTCGTTAAACAGGCACGCCAATTTGTTGCCCATCAAATTCTTGAGACCGGACGCCAAAATCATATAATGTGCGAGGTGTGTGGTAACGAAGACAATAATGCCAATGAATTTATTATTGCACAACAGCTGATGGACCAAGAAGCCTGAACAATCTGCCTGCAACCTCGTTCAAAGTGTCATCTGTCCTTTCGCCGAATTGTTCCTTCTTGCCTACATTCAGTGAAATTGCATGGTGCGCCACCACCACATCGTATCCCTACGATAATATAGAGGTCGATCTTGGTGTTGACTGGGTGGTTACAGCAATTGGGACGAAGGTAATTCCATTCGCATGGTTTTCGTTGTATCCAACGTCTTTTAATTCATTCACAGAACTAAAGCCGTGAAACATTTCTGTTTGTGGACAGGGCGTGTTTTGTGCCCGAGGCAGAGAAATGTTCATGAATAACACAAATCTCTTCCTAACCCATGAACAGGCAAGTTTTTTCCGACTCACGGTAATTATCAGCAACATCTTGGAGCATCATGCATGGCATGCTCTGAATTCAAACATCTAGCGCAAGATACAGGTAGGTATGCACATAATGACTGAAAAGTCGATTCGATACATTAAGTCTCAAAATTGCTATTATTTACAGGGTAGCACAAGCCACGACCAATGGGTTACAGTTTACGAATTTTACTTGGGTATGGACAGTCATTCTGTTGAGTGCGAACAAGCTTTCCCTCGCAGGAGCGTATGTAAAGCGGTAAGGATGTAGCTGACAGCTGGTTCATGCCCTCATTGATTTTGATCGAAATGTGACGTTATATCATAAATTGCGCCAATAACACTTAATCCATGGCCTTGGTAAAGTTGTCATTGGTTCTGTTTTGATAGTTCAATAATTTATTGAAATAATCACAAATGCATAACATAATAGCACTCCGTACGGAAATCGCTGAGAGCGTTATACCCGGGCCTTAGACATTTTAAAAATGCACTAATTATTGCGTTAACAATAAATACTGAATAAAAACTTCTTCTGTAACTGTAGCTGAGATGAAAATTTCAATGTTAAGCGAATCTAGTACGTACACCACAATGCAAAGGAGTGAAGTAAGTTCATGCATTTATTAACTTTTACCCAAGGTCAATGTTTTCGCTCCCAAAAATGTGACAGTGGCCGACTTACGGCTAAAAACTTTCATTTCTCCACTTGTGATAAATTCCAGCACACCGCAGTCATCGTTCATTGATGTTTAAAATCACATGAGTTGCCACTACCACTGCAATGGAACGTTGCTTTATTGCATGCGCAAGAATAAAAAACAACGCCTCAGCATCAACTGCTATTTGACTGCGTTTTCGAACAAAATGGCTTCCGCATAGGCTACCGATCTATCCTTGCAGACCTGGAGTTGTCTGCTTGGGCGCAGGCTACCAACGGGTTGGAAAAAAACCCATGACCTGTGTTTTTAAAAGGAAATTGTAGAATATTCCGAGTTTTTATATTAGTACAAAATCTTGACACCAGGCCCTGGAATACATTTTCGTTTCCAATTTTCTATCACCGGCGTTTTTAATGCGTACGATCAGTTACGACAGGACGTGCGACCATTCCCTGTTGCTCCATTAATTCGGTGGTAGTTTTGTCTGAATTTAAAATAGTGGGTTTGTTTTATAATGCGATCCAGGGCTGCTCCTATGGTTTCCAAGTTGAATGTACAGAAATGATTAAGATAAATTATAATGCCTTATCAAATAAGTTCAAGAACATTGTGATAAGGCGAACAATATCTGTTTATAAAAACATTTACTCATTCTTCATAATTTCTCTATTTTCAGTTCAACGGTAACGTAAACAAAAACTCAGAGGTTGTTAACAGGCTAGAGTTTCCGCGCGTGGCACGATTTGTGAGAATTCAACCTCTTTCCTATCATGGTTGGAAGTCTTTACGATTGGAAATATACGGCTTTGCATACGGTAATTGTTCTTAATAGGTCCACTCACATATCTCATTATTTTGGCGTAACAGATTTGATTGCAACTACATGAGATGTAACATCGTAAACTTAAGCAATGTGCTAGCAAACGAGCTTCCTTTTTCTATTCTTGACTGCTTAGGCGTACTCTGGGATCTGTTTTGTTGGGCTTATTAGCGATAGCAAGGGAAAGGTACTGGTATTTTTTATTTCGTTATTTCTTAATGTCAATAAGCCAATCAGTTGCACCACTTTTCATTTTGGAGCCAGCCACACATAGCACAATAATACACTGAATAATCATGACTACAATAAATAAATTGAAATAATAAGTTAACTATGTCAGGACTTCAGGCGTTATACATTACATCCTCTTAGACGGAAATTTTAATTTGCAAAAATTAGCCCTGGGAACGTCAGAGTAAAACATCACTGGCAGTAATAGAGTCTTGAACAAGGTATGGAACACAGCATGATTCGAATAATCAAATGCTTGCTTTGGCGTATCTCAGTGTTTTGACTTGACTTGATGTAAGCGAATGCCTATCCCCGTGGATATCCATCATAAACCCAAAAGTATTTGATTCTTTATAGCGTGATAATTTTTACTGGGAACAATAATGCCTCACCTTGATTGAAGAGGAATATACAACTGGTTTCATTTGTCCGAGGCTGTTGTACTTTCGGACAGGTATTATCAAAAACAATCCATCTTAGACCCTGTCACTCCAAACCTATGCAAACTAAGTTTGGCTGTAAAATACCTGGCGCAACTGTGGCAAACGCTTTCCAAAGATCCAGAAAAATAACAGATATCAGGAGACCTTTGTCCAGGCTGCTTATGATATTGTCAGAAAATTCTACCGACAAAGAATTAGCCTTACCCAGAAATCTTGCTGTATTTAGCCACTAAAGAATTAATAAATGTACATATGTCGTCGAAAAAGCAGACTTATTCCTTGCCATATGATGGAGTTCCAAGCATTGCTTGTCCTTGCTTAGGTCCTTGAGTGCAACTTTAAAGAAAAACAAGATTATTGCTGACATTTATGTGGGCGACGTTTTTAATCGAAGAGCACAAGTCTCAAAATGGCTTGGTGTAGAGATGAGAACACGAACTTTAAAATTAGCGCGTAAGTAGAAAAAAGACATATTGATCCGACGTTTCGGTTCATTCGCTATATACCTTTCTCAAGACAATAGTTCACATTATTCAATCAGGCGACACAAGTGGAGAACAGATTGTACAGGTACACATCAAAATGCATTCTGAGGGGAGACACCAGAAGTCAAAACAGTCGGAGTTCAAATGAACCAATGTATCTATTGAGATGGCGCTCGGCATGGTAAATGCATAGCCTCCTTTATACCACAATATTAGCCTCGAATGGCAGATACAACCGTGTAATAACCCATAAAATTATCTCACTAACGCCCTTCGGGCGATAATTCTCCAAAATCCACACGGGCTTTAGATAACGGGGGATAACGACTTCGCCATGTAATAATCTATATTTATAAGGAGCCTGATGGTGACATTATTCTTGTGTAAGTTCTGAACACCAGAGTAATCTATAGTGTGACCAGTTTTCAATGAATGCCTTGAGAATGGTTTATAGTGAATAACCGAAACTTCGGATCAATATGTCTTGTTTTACCTATGTGCTAATTTTAAAGTTCGTGCTCTTTTTTGGTCAAAAAGGAGATGAGAACCTACAATTCTTTTACCTAAACTTGTATAATTCGCACTTGATTAATTCAAGTAGGCTGATTTGCTCTATGAAAAAAGGAAATGTTACATCAGTTTCTCATTGGTCACCAACTCAACCTCACCCCCTGTTATAACCAGTTTCTCCACCGCACTTCCACTTGAAACCGGTTTCGTAACTCGGTAGTGCCCAATTTTATGGCCGCCACCGCCCCCTCGCTCTCCAAAAGTCGTCTCTTCACCTAGATCAATTAGCTTTACTGTAAGACTGCAACTCTTTGGTTGCAAAGAGATGATTATTGCCTGGTCTGATGACGCCGATCTGGAGTCTGATTTGTGGTTAAATACGTTGCACAAATAGTCAAAACTGATAAATTCGAAGTGAACTCGAGCTAAAACAATCAACTGAAAAAAGTAACAAAAGGGTAATCAATAATCCTCGTATCGTTTGTGGACGACATCATTTCATACGCTATTCTAGATACCCCACGAGATAAATATGGTGGATGGTCGAGCTGGGGAGCCTGGTCACAATGCACTGAGCGAACCGACACTACCCGAAATCGGAGTCGAGTTTGTAACAACCCGGTACCCCAAACAGGTCGGCACTGCCTCGGAACGCCATTCTCCTACAAGGATTGTCCAACCGGTATGCACCACTTTCTAATACGATACAGCCATTTAGATAGCTAAGAGTGGTCTCATGGTAAATTAGCATAACCTAAAAATGGAGTGTTATTGGATATTGTCATCTCGTTGGTGTCAAGTTATGCCTTTGTGATTGCATGAAGTGAGTCTGGTATTGTGGAGTAGAAAACTGTATGGTGTTTTCAACCATCACTATTTTTGTGATGCATGAACGTGTGTATCATCAAGAGATACTAACATAGTTAGCCTATGAGCATATATTAGCGATGACTCGGTTACTTAAATACATGAACAACTTAGCATTCGGTAACTTTCGTCAACCCGTAACATTTGTGAAAAAGTGTGATAAAGACTTGCAACTGCTTATAAGTTGGCGTTTAGCGCAATACGCGTTTGAAACACGTCTGCGGAGAAAAAAAACGTCTACCTCTTTAAATTCTGTAGTGGAGAGAGCATATTACAAGAATTTCAGTTTTGTCCTTCGAGCGAAATAAAGTATAACAACACGAAATAGGTGAAGCAGTTTGGAATCAAATGGCCAAAACGTTTAAGTAAACCAGTAAATCGTTCAAATTATTTAAGAAAACAGTTTTGGAAATTCAGTTTTGCTTTGGCTTTCCCCCAAAACAGTTGATGGGAATTGGACAACGTGGTCAAACTGGACGGCGTGCTCACTTACCTGTGGAGGAGGTTCACGGAGTCGAACGCGGAAGTGTGCCAACCCTTATCCCATGAATGGTGGCCGGTATTGCGTAGGCAACGCACAGGAGACGGTGACATGCAACACTTCGCATTGTCCAGTGAACGGGCATTGGTCAGACTGGATAAATAGGACGTCATGCAGTGTCTCTTGCGGCGGAGGGTCTTATAACAGATTAAGGAATTGTTCGAGTCCTTCGCCTGCGCATGGGGGGCTGTACTGCCCAGGAAACAGTTCTGAACTTGTCGTCTGCAATACTTACCCGTGCCCCATTGATGGAAACTGGACTTCATGGTCACAGTGGTCCAATTGCTCGTCGGAATGTGGCTTGTCAGTTCGAAACAGAACTCGAAACTGCACCAACCCAGCGCCAGCATTTGGAGGTGTCGGATGTGAGGAAAACGACACGGACATATCAGTTTGTGTTGTGGAAAAGTGCTCATGTAAGTTACCAGTCTTCTTGTGGAGATATTATAAATGCCTGTACTGTAACAATCATGTCATTTGATTGAAACTCCGAGTAACTGAATCACGTCGCGTTTTCTTTATACTCCATGTAGGACACATTTACACGAGTTGAAGGAGAATGCCACCCGATATAATTAGTCTTTTTTGCCGTCTTAATTGGTCTATATCCACATCGCCTCGCAAACGGTCGACCTTACCTTGCCAAGAGGTGTCGCGTTAACCTGTGAGGAAGGTGAGAAACGACGCTAGGGACGTCAGTGGTTCATATGCAGAGTGAATGCCGCTATGTTGCGGTGCATCGTTCCCGCTTCTCCGAACTAAGCAGCTGCGAGGAAAGCGGGTATATCGTTTTTTTTTACTTTCTCGAGAGTCCGAAATACTTAGGAAGTGGCTCATGGTAGTGAAGAATGAAATGTACATGTACCCTGTAAATAGCAAGTATGAGACCGTGAAACATTTCCGTGTCTGCAGCCTGCACTGAGACGTCCGACGAATGGGCTTACCAAATAACTCCATACGTTCCGTTGTCTGAGCTTGTTCACGGAGCCTCTCTAGTATTTCTTCATCACTGTATTCCTGTTCGAATTGATAGCCTGTAATACTTAACGATCCACTTGCTAAGTCGTGACCTTTGAGCTCTAGCTCGTCCTAAGTCGGGATTGCGAGTTGCCATGTTGGCGTTTATTACTGAGCGTTCTGTTTCAAAATGAATTATTCTCACCCTAACCAATACTTACATAAAACTGAAACCAAGTCTGTCTCATTAGATGCAATTTGTAATGCCTTTGGATTGTTCGTGAGTGCAAATGATTTGAGAAGCCCGCAATGAATAAATCACTGCGTTACCGGCTTTAGGGGAAATAAAACTACTTGACGGGTCACCGAGGCCGTGTGAGCTCATGCTAATTTAGTGTTTGCTGACAGAAAGTATTGTGAAACAACTCGATTTCCATCCCACGGCCAGGTGTTAGGGGAATCTTTATTTACATTTACATTACTCAAATAATGATTGTCAATGTACAACTTCTGCCCTGACGGTGCGAGTATAGATTGGCAGTTTCGAGGTAATTCACCTCCGTCTGCCGTCAGGTGTCAGGTACCGCAACCGTACGTATTGTTATGCAGTAGAACTACTCGATCTAAATTGATACAAATTTGGTTGTTTTTTGGGTGGCATGCTCCTTTAAAGTGTTTGCGATAGTCCGAAAATACATAGGATTTTTCTACATGCAATAATGCATAATGCTTCGGTCGTTAGACATGTGCCGAATACAACCGACTGCCAGGTATTGATACATGTACACCGTGCTGGGATTTCCTATACGTGCGAAATAGGGAGCCTTGAGTGGTTACAACCCAACACTCTGAAAACTCAATATTCTGACAGCACACTGTTCCCACAATTTACCTGATATACCGACAATGATCTCTTCTCTAAATTTTGTTGTATGTTACACGTTGTTGGTGATTTTTATGCCATTTATTTATTGATTTCAAAAACCTCCTCATGGGGGAACATGCAACAATAATAAACAATATACAACAATTTTGAAAAATAATGCTTTGGTTATACGCGATGAAGATTGGGCTCGCGATGTGTCTAGAGCCGAGGAGAGTACGAATCAAGGAAATCACTCTGAGGTCTGTCACTATTTCTCACTCTGTGCATCTTACCCGGAGTAAGCTGCCTGGTATAATTCATAAACGTTTGTATGCATGTACATGTGCTATACGTTTGTATGCATGTACATGTGCTATACGTTTTTGGGAATGATAACCTCTGACATGGCATATACTGCAAAATTTGAGGTGATTGATACTTCCTCGCTTTTTGCAGAAATCTGTACAAAGGACACAAATTATCTGGCGAACGTGAATTTTGCTTCTTTACCTTCGGTGAGCGCCACCATTCGGAGAGCTTAAGGAGTTTTAGCAGTTGTCCAGTATTATCATCGTTATGACTAAAAAGAACTACGTGACCATTTCACGATGGAGAAGTCTATCATTAGTTGCCACTTTCAAAGCTGACACTGTGATAACCAATCAAAATCGGAATTATGAAAGCAAACATTTTTGAAGGCACACAAATCATTGAATACATGCTGATAGTTTGCTTGGGTAACAACTTTCATTCACTCATTCTATTGAAATTCGATTTCTTATAGTCGCCCGACGGCAGCCAGTCGACTGATGTCGCACATCCGATTTGCATCGTTTTTCATCTTTGTAAATAATCTACTGCTTACTTTCCCACAGCGCGATTCAAGTGCACTTGCTACAAATTATCAGATGATAGAATAGGACTACTGCGATTTTAACGGACTTATTTCACAATATGGTATTTCAGGGAAATACATAATGCCTCGCGCGGTTTATTAGCATACTTTCGGACCAGTCCACCTTTGTACTAGTGCACCTTCGGACTTGTCTACCGTTGGACTAGTGCACCTTCATACTAGTGCACCTTCGGACTTTCAGATAATTAACAAGAATCTTCATGTCTAACTTAAAATTAATTTGGGGCGCCAGTTGTTAGATTAACTTTAATGCAAGGTGTATTTGTATTTACTTAATTATAATTTATTGTAATGTCGCAATATACATGTAATATCATGTGTCTTGTCTGGCTTACGTTGTCGTTTTCATAACCAACTCGAGGCTATATCAGCGTTGTGTTAATTAAAAGAAATTTATGTAATTATACGATGTCTGTTTGGAATTTGTATGCGTTACATTTAACGTATACGGTGTGGACTTGGCGAAAGAACTTCAGGAAAAAAATAAACAAATCCTTTTCCATTACGCAGATTGCAAAGACAACAACAACAATTGTAACTATTGGGCTACAAAAGGCTATTGTAACAACAACAATTATAAGGCGTATATGCAGAAGAATTGTCGAGCATCCTGCAAGGTCTGTGGTGGAGGAAACGGCGGAGGCGGCGGCGGTGGTGGTGGTGGTGGCGGTGGTAACAGTACGTAATATGGTCAATTTCATCATACTGCTCCTAAAGGAGAATGTCACCCGATTTCATTAGTCTTTTTTGCCGTCTTAAACGGTCTATATCCACATCGCCTCGTATACGGTCGACCGTACCTTGCCAAGAGGTGTCGCGTTAACCTGTGAGGAAGGTGAGAAACGACGCTGGCGACGTCAGTGGTTCATATGCAGAGTGAATGTCGCTATGTTGCTGTGCATCGTTCCCGCTTGTCCGAACTAAGCAGCTGCGAGGAAAGCGGGTATATCGTTTTTTTTATGCGCCCACATATTTATATGTGGACGCATTATGAAGTCATCTCCGTCCGTCCGTCCGTCCGTCCGTCCGTCCGTCCGTCCGTTCGTCCGTCCGTCCGTCCGTCCGGGCGGCGTCCGTCCGGCGTCCAGCGTCCGGCGTCCGCTGCTTTATCTCCAAAACCCTTTGACATACGTTCATGAAATTTGGCACATATGTCCCATTCATGAATGGGACGGAATGTGCGAACTTTCGGACGGATCCGACTACCGGTGTGCCCCCTAGTGGCAATTTTAGTTTTTTACGCTTACCTTTGTATCTTCAAAAGTCCTGAACGGATTTTCATGAAATTTTGTATGTAGGCACCTATTAGTGAGATGACGCTTTTTCCTATCGTTTTCAGATGGATTTGACATAGTTTGCGCCACCTAGTGGCCATTCTTAGTGTTTTCGAGTTTGTTTTGTGCGTCCACCTCTCTATCAACCAAACCGCTCAAAGGATGATTGTGAAAATTGGCATGTATATGCTTACTATGTAGAGGACGATTGACGATGATTTTCCGACGGTTTAGACTACTGTGGCGCCTCCTAGTGGCAGTTTTTTTGTGCCTATGGCTGTATCTCCTAAACCGTTCGCAGGATCTTTACGAAATTGTGTAAGTATATTTATATGATGTTAACAATAGACGATGACAACTTTTGGACGGATCAGCCTACCAGTGTGCCACCTAGTGGCAATTTTATTTTTTTACGTTTACCTCTGTATCTTCACAAGTCCTTAACGGATTTTCATGAAATTTGGTATGTAGGCACCAATTAGTGCGATGACGCTATCCTCACGTTTTCGGATGGATTCGACCTAGTTTGCGACACCCAGTGGCCATTTTTACTGTTTTTGGGTCTGTTTTTTGGCGTCCACCCCTCTATCAACCAAACCACTCTAAGTATGATTGTGAAAATTGGCATGTATGTTGTTACTATGAAGAGGACGGTTGATGCTGAATTTCCCATGACTTTGATTACTGTGGCCCCTCCTAGTGGCAGTTTTTTTGCGCCCATGGCTGTATCTCCCAAACCGTTTGCAGGATTTTTACTAAATTTAGCAAGTGTATTTATGTGATGTTGACAACGGACGATGACGACTTTAGGATGATTATGACTACCGGTATGCCTCTAGTGGCAATTTTAGTATTTTACATTGACCTCTGTATTTTCATAGGTCTTCAGGTGTATACTTTGTGTTACTTCGTGACTATGAAGGAAAAAATCAAAATAGAAATTTGTTTCTGGCATTCTAATGCTGTGCTAATCTCTTATGTTGGTAAATTTGTTTTTAATTCTATGTTTCTGTGGTGCTTTAAGTAACTGATGTATAAGATGTGCTTGTATTATGAAGATCACTCACATTTTGCCCCTAGCCTATTGAGGAGACAATGACCATGCCTTTCCATTTTGCAAAGTACAACATACTACATTTATGCCCTCTACTGGCCACTTTATGGTACCAATAAACAACCTTAGAAGGATGCCGTATACGGTGCAATTGTGGGCGCATTTCAACGCTTTGCGTTGCTCTTGTTTACTTCCTCGAGAGTACGAAATGCTTAGGAAATGGCTCATGGTAGTGAAGAATGAAATGTACGCTGTAAATAGCAAGTATGAGGCCGTGAAACATCTCCGTGTCTGTGGCCTGCAGACGTCGACAGTGCCTGACGAATGGGCTTACCAAATAACTCCATACGTGCCGTTGTCTGAGCTTGTTCACGGCGCCTCTCTAGTATTTCGTCATCACTGTATTCCTGTTCGAATTGATAGCCTGTAAAACTTAACGACCCACCAGCGAAGTCGGGACTGATGAGCTCTAGCTCGTCCTAAGTCGGGATTGCGAGTTGCCATGTTGGCGTTTATTACCGAGCGTTCTGTTTCAAAATGAATTCTCACCCTAACCAATACTTATGTAAAGCTGAAACAAAGTCTGTCTCATTAGATGCACTTTGTAATGCCCTTGAGTGTTCGTGAGTGTAAATGATTTGAGAAGCCAGCAATGAATAAACCTCTGCGTTACCGGCTTTAGGTGCAATAAAACTAATTGACGGGACACCCGAGGCCGTGTGAGCTCATGCTAACTTAGTGTTTGCTGGCAGAAACTCTTGTGAAACAACTCGATTTCCATGCCATGGCCAGGTGTTAGGGGAATCTTTATTTACATTTACATTACACAAATAATGATTGTCAATGTACAACTTCTGCCCTGACGGTACTTGTGCTGTGGCCAAAGCGGAACCTGAATTCGCGGCCCCCGACGAGTAAGTAGATTTGCAGTTTCGTGGCTATTTCACCAACACAATCACGTGCACATTACTTCTTTGGCTCACTAGTATAATTTTCTTGACTGGAAATCCAGTTTCTAACTTTGGCTGGTTTATGTTCGTGGTGTCTGATCATTTTCCTAGCCACTGGCCGGGATAACGAGTCAATCCGGCCGGCCGCGACGGGCCCGATCGGTTTCCGAGAACCACTGGCCAGGATAACAAGCGTTTCGTGTTTAGAAGTTAAAAAATCACAAGGCCAAACAACACAGATCTAGGTTCTTCTGTTAGTATCTCACGGAAAATACTTCGAAATTATCTCCGAACAGACTCCAAACTCCTGCTACAGACCTTATTGGCCTGCCGAACTTTGTAGCCTACGGTGTGTCCAAATACCAATAAATCCGTAAGAGCAAAATAAAACAACACTTTTATATAATAACTCGGTGTATTTTTAAGGGTTTTACATCGAAGTTTATTTATTTATTTATTATTGTGATATTTAAAATGAGGGTGGCCTCTTCAGTGATAGCACTGCTTTCCAAGGGGGCCCTCAACAAGACAAACAGTAATATAATACAATGAAGTAATAAAACAACAATGAAATATACTTAACAAAGATACAATTAAAACAGGTTGAGAATTAAGACAATAACTAAATGACAAATAATGGTAAAAATTTATGTAAGACAGATGAAATAAATTAAGAGACGATTCTAGACAGTGAGAGTATTTACGACAATGAAAAAATGACATGATTAAGACAGGCAGGGTATAAAAGGTCAAGTAAATTACAGCCACTTTTTAATATTTACTTTAAAGGTAGTAATTGAATTGGACCGTTTAATTTCTGGGCTAAAAGAATTCCATATTATAGCAGCTGCATAGATAAAAGATCTCTTGCCCGTCTCGGTTTTAATTTTTTTAGAATAAACATTGCCACCAACAGAAGAACGTGTAGAATATACAGCCTGGCTGCTATTGAATTTACTGCTGAGATATGCTGGAGCCAAGCCATTGATACATCTGTACATACATGTACAACAGGCAGACAGATATTTATTTCTTTGTCTTATTTTCATAAATCCCAGCTTGGAATACATGTCGTCAACCCTAGTGTCCCTAATTTTAGTACCCAGGATAGCCCTGGGGGCTCTATTTTGGATTACTTGGACTTTGCTGACAAGTGTGTCACTGGTGTGCCCCCAAACCGGTAAACAATAATCAATATGAGGTTGAATAATGGAATGGTAAAGGGTCTTAAGAGTACTGACATTNGCCCCCCCCCCCCCCCTGGGAGCGCGCATGTATTTAGTCTATAGCCATTGTTGATATAACGACTAGTGTCCTCTGATTGGCTGAAGCGGCGAACGATAACTTCCGTTTTAAATGTAAAAACCACGAATCTCTGACAAGAGCGAATAAAGGGTGACAGTGCTTCAGTGAAGGTAAGAAAATGTTAATCTTAAAAGAGACTTGAAAATAAGACGAACCGAAGAACAGCAATGTCGTGGTCGGCCTTTCTTTTGCTACAGCATTGTCCGTGTGAAAATTATCCTTGGGATCGGTCCCTACTTGTATAGCGCTTTTCATCTTTCTGAATCAGCGATCGTTAAAAACCCTACAGCGCAAATAACACATTTTACCATACCCCCAGACAAATTGCCTGCTGAATGCCAATGAACTGGCTCAACTTGATGACGGAAACAATTTACCGGAAACTTGGACTTCGTCACTTCAACGTGTTGAACAGTCATAGTTGCGTTGAAAACGAGACCGTAGAAACGTAAATATTTTTGAAAGGTGCGCAAACTGATTTGAGTTTACCCAACTGTCCACACCCAAAGTGGTCACGAAATTCAAATTCTTCTCTATCACCAATCAGGTCGTCGCTAGTGGGTGACATGTACATATATCTCTTAGGCAACCTGGGACTTGAATTTCTAGCAAAGATGTCACCCAAAATTCAACTTCCCTCCTTTCATATAACAGACATATGATGGTCTGTTGGGGGTAATCGGAAGGATGTCAACCATACTCGACTTTGCCGCGGTCAAACACAAGGATCACGTGGCGAAATGGTAGGCTGTTTATGACAATGTGCAAAGCCATCGTCTTCAACAGCTGGTTTCGAAAATATGCGTTTTTCAATTTCCAAAGTGGTTACAATAGCTCTTTATCAACTTCACAGGGTTTTTCACAAATGACTTTAAAATACCGTAAGAGATTGAGCTGTTGCAAAAATCTGGAAGAAATGGTATTCATGGAAATCAATTCTGCAGTGGTTATTCTAACCCCACGTGAATGTATAATGGTAAGACCGTTTGTTAAAATTAAATCCGTTTTAATATCTGATGGCCAATTTCAGTAACGTCTTATCAGGGCTTCTTCAACCGTTTAGTTAATGTTACATGTACGAATAGCACATGAAGTGATACAATTACTGCCTGCAAATCGAAATCATCACATGCAGTCAGATTAACAAATATAACAAGAACCAGTATAAAGATGACCACTACTGGCAGATATCAGAAATACAAGTTATACTTTTGCTAAGCGGTGCAAGAGCAAACCGAAGTTGAGAAGCCACCTGATCGAATTCATAAGTTTCATAAGACGTGGTGATGATGCTAGTAAAAGGAAGGCCCAAGCGCAGAAAGGCATCCTGCGCACAGCCAACGACTGGAGAGTGTGGGCAGACCTTGCCGGTCACCAGTCATTCTTCCCACAGCACATTGTCCAGACGACCCAGCGCCCTGACCTGAGAGTTCCCACCAGGTAATCCTGATCGAACTCACCATCCTATGGGAGAGTAGGGTGGATGAGGCACACGAGCGGAAGAACATGAAGTATGCAGACCTGAGGAATGGCTGCCTCGTTAACGGCTGGCGATGTTGAAGTTTTCCTGTGGAGGTCGGCTGCCGGGGTTTTCAGGCCAATTCAGTCACTACCATGGCGAGGTCCTTGGCGTCGCTGTGTCAGGAAAGAAGGTTCTCCTACGCGACGTAGCCACTAAAGCTGAACAGGCATCTTATTGGATTTGGATGAAACACCAACAGCAATACCATCAACAACCGTCAGACAGAGCCTGATCAACTCTGTTGTCCGCCTGCAAGAGATGGTCTTGCTTTAGGGACGAAACCATTAAGGACAGCAGGAGACCAACTGAAGATACCGGTTGAGCATAGTTTCATCAAGTGTTTAAAGTAAGTCTTTTTAAAAATCAAAACCGTTACTATTCAAAGAGTTTTTGAAACCGTCTTTGAACTCGCCTACCTAACTTTTGATTGAGCCATATATCTTTATAAACCATTGCATTTCTTGTTCAAGGTAGAAGTGTTTTGAGACGGCTCTATTTGAAGAAAGTAGATGGGAACACTGATAGTATGAAGACCTAAATAACAAGCCTGGTTAATAAAAAATTCAATTAATGACGAAATATAGCTACTATGGAACTTCAGTGAAGTAGCAAAACCTGACTTGCATGAGTTAGCTTCTTTGGATTTCTTGTTATAGCAAAGTGCTATTGCTTTACACCGTCTACATTTTACTTTTACAGTATTCTAGGGAAATACGAACGCTAGATACTAGGTAATTCAACTTTCCACTTGTAGCAAAGCATGTGCGCATTAGTCCCGTCACGTGATGAAGTTCTTGCTCTTTACAGGGTACGTATTTCTTCACGGCAAGTTAACTTTCCTTTCCAAACTAGACTGCTGATTCTTGGCTCCTGGTGAATACAACTGTCTATAGCTCACTACTTTAACAAATTACAGCTGCTTTGATCAATGCAGATTTTCCCAGTGCTACAGGTACACGTAGAACTGCATGGTCGAATGTTCATAAGGCTGATGAACGATTTATAGTCCTAATTATTGTCCTTTTGTTTACATTGGACGAAAGTTTGTTCCCCTCTCGTGATAATTTAATGCATGGCAGGTGGTCACAATGGACAAATTGGTGGTTCTGTGCAATGAATTTTTTAAAGGAGACGAAGAACCAGTAATTGTTCGGGGCTATTTCCGTACAAAAAAATCGGGACTTTCGCTGTTCTCAGACTTTCCCATTTGAAAAAAGACGATGTCTGAACGTTTTTCTTCGGGCAATCACTTCATAAACACCTTTGCGTTTTGCATGCACCCAGATGTCCCGTGTCAGGATGCCCCCTGTTCAACTCAGTTGTCCCAATTTTCTATTCTCTGTTCCAGAAACTCAAAAAGGCAGCCTTTTAGATAGTTTCTTGCTGAAAATGGCACCATCTTGGGAAGTATTTTTGCAGTGAAAAACACCCCTTTGGAGGCACTTTTGTATATCTCTTCTAAACGAATGCCCTCCGGACTGACACCGCATAAATCTGGCTACTTATTACCATTTGTATTACTATTATATTACTATTACTACTTTCGCTACTATCGTTATAGTTGTCATAATAATCATTTTATTGATCTCTTTGAATTTATTTAGCAATTACAAATTGCCTTTTAAATAATATTTGTTTTATAGCAAAGTGCTAATGCTTCATGGTACTCGTAGATTTTAAATTCATTTATGGTTCAACGTTTTCACCGGGCTTCCCCATAATGGACAGAGAGTGCTTAAAGGTTTTTTTATGTTCAACCTTAACGATATCGTGAGAAACGTCATGACACCTTTGGTTGCAGAGTAGGTCTACTCTTTGGAAACGAGGGAGTTGAGATTTAAATTTTTCATTAGACTGCTCCATTTCAAACATTGATTATTTCTGATCTATCGGCATGAACGGTATTGTTTGAAAATATAAACATATCCTTCTGTAGTTTGCCGCGAATAACTGAATTCAGACTGTAATCTTTTACTTGCGACTTACATGTACATCTAAACGTGGGGATACCCACCGTCTTATCATTTTTGTCTCTTTGAAAACATTGCTGTTTTTAAAGATCTGGGGCTCGCTCCACGAGGTAAGATCAAAAATTGCTTTAAGTTGAATTCTGAAGATAGACATTTTTCGAGAACTAGCGACAAGTCGGCTATGGTTGTGGTCACTGGGTCATTAGAATAGCTGGTAAGGGGCACACAAATCACGCAATTTTATATGGAAAGATCGCCAGTATTCAGTGATTTAACTGAGTAATTTGAACTAGGTTTCATTGAAAGTGGGTTGTAAGAAACAAAAACGGCCAACCCAAAGTCAGCGTTGTTTAATATGCGCTTTTTATGCGAAGTAGCAAAAGACCAAAGACCCTTTTCTTCCAGCAACCAGGCGTATTGTTGACAGCGATATGCAAAACAAAAATGGTGCCTTATGAGACACGTGGCTTCACGTCCATTAATACTAGAATGTCCAATCTCTGTCT
The DNA here is from genome assembly GCA_002633005.1 of Phoronis australis. Taxonomy (NCBI): domain Eukaryota; kingdom Metazoa; phylum Phoronida; family Phoronidae; genus Phoronis; species Phoronis australis. The sequence continues at coordinate 639,940 of NMRA01000213.1, forward strand.
TTATTGTGCTTCGGCCCTAGGAACTCGATTCCTAGTTCGGAATAACGTTCATTGACCAAATAGCAATTTTAATTGATTTTTATCTTAAACTATGATAGAAAGGAAAAGTGCAAGTTTTTGTAGTCCGAAAAGCCGACATTTAGCTTTTTTCGGACAATTGCCCCTTTTAACTATCGACCTAGACCGGGTATGAGCAAAATGACCGTGTCCTTTCAGAGTGGCAAATACTCTGCTATTTCCCCAGCTAGGCCTTCCATTTTACGAATACACGTCACGGTTTGATCAGTTGCTGGTACACAGAGCCCGTCGGCATTAGAAACTTTGATCTTGCCCCTTTTGTGTGGAGCATTAGCTGTGACTCCAAGGCAACCAAACACTGACTGAAATAAATCAAGCTATCGTGGAGTAAAACGGGCGTTTTTCTATCAAATTGGCTGTCAAAATTGAATTCTCCGTGGAAAAATTTAATTTTCGTTTGTTCTCAAAGAAATGTGATAAATACATGTATTAGCCAAAATGCGATGTCATTGTTTCTGCTGTGCTTACAGGGTACCAAGGAAGAGTGTTTACTGTAATGCCGGACACACAATAGGGTGTGACCTGTGAACGCCAATAAAAGATTGCAAGAACGCTTTAACAATAAAACAGTGTTACCTGATCCTGGAAACTCCTTTCGTCTGGAGTTGAAACAGTATGGGATACATTTTTACTATACCAAGGATCCCAATTTAAAGAGACAAGGGGGCCTGAGATTTTTGTTACCAAAAACTTGGGATAGGGCGCTAAAGAATAACCGCGCAAACTGTGCTATCGACCACATGATGAGTCTTGTGACATCTCAGTGGCCTGCCGAAGTCCTCGAGATGAGGACGCAACGTAGCCAACTCAATCCATAAGTTCAGCAATTAATTTATTTTTCATAATACAATGGATAGCATATACGGACACATCTATAAATTCGAGATGTAACATTTGATAGAATTTCATTCAAACAATCCAAGGCGTTAAGTGAAAGAACCGTTTTTCTCCTTGTGACAAATACCAGCCAAACTCATGAAATATGACGTTGGTTTCGTATAATGTAACAATAGTACATTTCTCGCATGTGCATTTGACGTAAATTGTACAGTTGCATAAAACCTAACCGCTTGTTACGTTTTAGGAGAGGCCTAGTAACGTAAAATGGAACAGTGACGTAAAATGTAACAGTTGTTACAGTTTACGGAATTTTTACATTTTACGGGTCCAAGATTTTACACAATAATGCTGAAGAATTGAAGGAAAGTGCAGGTATCAAAAGCAATTGATTTGTAATTCACGTTTTACGCCCAGTCTCTGCAAAGCACCAGTGTTTTTCAAAGGTTTAGTACATTGCTGCGACAACTAACTTCAGCTTTTTCATCAGTCAAAGAGAATTTCATCAAACAAATAACGCTGTACCTCTTCAGCTGGGATGTAGATATTTTGGCGGGTTTCAAACACACTGCCACCGCCATCACAGGCATGACAATGTAAGGATATGTGTAAACGCATAGCCGTTTCGTAAGGTTAAACACTGTTCAGNTGGCACATTTGATAGAATTTCATTCAAACAATCCAAGGCGTTAAGTGAAAGGACCGTTTTCCTCCTTGTGACAAATACCAGCCAAACTCATGAAATATGACGTTGGTTTCGCATAATGTAACAATAGTGCATTTCTCGCATGTGCATTTGACGTAAATTGTACAGTTGCATAAAACCTAACCGCTTGTTACGTTTTAGGAGAGGCCTAGTAACGTAAAATGGAACAGTGATGTAAAATGTAACAGTTGTTACAGTTTACAGAATTTTTACATTTTACGGCGTATCAGACAAGTCCAAGATTTTACACAATAATGCTGAAGAATTGAAGAAAGTACAGGTATCAAAAGCAATTGATTTATAATTCACGTTTTACGCCCAGTCTCTGCAAAGCACCAGTGATTTTCAAAGGTTTAGTATATTGCTGCGACAACTAACTTCAGCTTTTTCATCAGTCAAAGAGAATTTCATCAAAAAATAACGGTGTACCTCTTCAGCTGGGATGTAGATATTTTGGCGGGTTTCAAACACACTGCCACCGCCATCACAGGCATGACAATGTAAGGATATGTGTAAACGCATAGCCGTTTCGTAAGGTTAAACACTGTTCAGGATTTCGTATTTTTCTCTTTATTAAGAAGTAGATCGTAGAGTGAATTGAATCATTTCAAATAGATTTAATTTATCAATGTTCTAGATCTACGGAGACCTCACATCCTGTTTAAAGGGAAGATGGTAACTGCGTCCGGATACGAGCTTTCGCGTTGCGCGACTCCTGGTGGATAGTTTCGTCCTAAGCAGACGAGATCTTGAATCTCACAACCCACAGCGTTTGTTGAGGGAAGGATAGAACACTTAGGATATAGACATACATGGTTTATTTTCCTATACTTCCGCTGCTGGTCTTTTTTCAGAATTTATCATCGTCATTATTGAAAGTGTGAGCACACGAACAGACGTGATCATAAACTACTGACGAAGATCCCTTTCCTGCAAAATTTTTTTGTTGATACATTCTCTTTTTCTAGTCGATTATGTATGTATCTCGATTTCTGGTCAGGGCAAATGACAACGATGAGTTTCCTCATCGGGTTTTTGCGAAGGACGTTGATTTGGCTGGATCGAGTGGCAAAGTCATCACGTGTCTGACTTGCCTGTATGATGGTTCATTGCCAAAACAGGGGCAGCAGCAAAGACTGCGTCAGAGTACTAGAAACAAAACTCAATAAAGCCGATCCTGGATCATGCTATTGATTTGCTGTGTATAGTAAGTACTAATTAGTGCGTAGTGGTGCATGTATTTCAACCTTTAGACGTGCATTTTTATCGCACCACTTACAATTGAGCCTGTCGTGTTAAACTTTACATTGTACATGTATCACTTTTTTCAGATTAGCAATACTGCAGAAGCAAACTTCGGCGGGTATGGAACTTCGCATGCTTCTATCGTGGACAACGATATTGATGTTGACAGTTTGACGCAGGCTTTTTGGATGCTGAACGTCTTTGGAAACAAATTATGTTTGCCGGTCTTACCAAGATGTATGGAAATGCAGGACACGCCTTGCGTATTTTTGTGAAAATTTTGTTGAATCTTCTTTTGAAACACAAATTGACTACATTAGCCTATCTGCACAATTTTACAACTTTTGGAGGGATGTGACAGAAGGAGACGTCCCGCTGAACAGTCTCGCTGTGCAGACAACGGTCCTGAAAATCTGTATCGTTCGTACGTCCCCCCCTCCCCAACACCTGCGACCCAGGAGGTAGGACCGTCATTCAGCTCGCTGAGAAAACTGATGAATTTCTTTTGGACCTCCATGTTAAATGACGACTGTCTGTGTTATTCTTAATGAACGCCCACAGCATTATTCCAGCTGGTGTCAATGACATCACAGGGCAATCCAAAGCAAAGCGCAAAGACTGTAATTTCCCGAGGACATTCTAGCTTATGACTCAATGAAATGTCGTCAACTCAACAAAGTGTCTTTTAACAGCTTGTGTCGCGATTGCATAAATTCACGCTGTATATGCCAACGCATAAGTGGGTTACACACAGATATTACAAAATGAAAAATGTTACCCTCTCACGATATTCTAGATCCATCACTGTTTATTCCGTTTTGATGTGTAAAACGAACTCACTGGTACCGCCTGCGTGCGTATTCTATTTCTAATTCTAATCTGAAGGCACATGGACATATAATAATCCAAGCTTCAGTTACTCGCTTTCTTCAAATGTTTGCCATTGGTTTGTACTCAAATGTATTGCACTTTCATATTGTGAATTACAATAAGTGGCTGTAATATTACATCGATCACAACATAAATATTGAAACGTGTGTCAACGTAAAATGAAACAATGCCGTAAAATGTAACAGTTGTTATACATTTTACGAAGGTCTAACATTTTACGGCGTATCAGAGCTCCAAAGCTGGGAATTGAACCAATGGCAACATGGCTATGCACCAAATGCTACTCAGCAGGGTTTGTATGAATTTAAAAGTAACACAATCTCTAATGAAATTGATACTACCACCATCAGTATGCTTTGCGAATCAAACATTCAGAAACAACCATAAAGCGACATTCTTAGAGGAACAATTACTTTGGCTATCAAACCCAGGCCTCCTTCTGTCGATTCAACTTGGCTAATAGCCAGCATAAAATTTATCTCGGCGTGTTCCTTATCCAGAGGAAAGGTAACGTTAGGTCTTGTAAAGAAGTGACAATGTGTTATGCTCGAGACCGTGCCGGAAGAATAAATGACATTTCGTGAGGAGTCGACGTGTAAATACCGTATGAAGTAACATTCAACATCAAATCATGTTCAAACCCACAATTCACATCCATTTTCCTAGGACCCATTTGAAATCAATTCCATATTAAATGCTCCTGGTCGACATGAAAAAATGGTTTTCGTTATGCAAGGTGCGTTTCAATCCGTTTTAAATTCCGATAGACCATGGATTAATGGCAAGAGCAGGCGTAGATCTTTCATGCAGGTGACCACAAGATAAGGACAAGTGCGGACAACAGCTCTGCTCTCAGTCCCTGCAAGATGACGATAGTGGCAACAGTGTAGAAATTCATTCAGTTTAAATTCCATTCTGAGGCCTCCACACTGCAAACTTAGAATTGAATCTAAATACGATGTGGTTCTCACAAAGTAAATCATGGAAATAGAACCAGATTTGAACCACCTGGTCAATCTGTCATGTATTACAAAGCGAGCAATCCGGCTTATATAAATCGGAGCAAACTTCCCAGGCTAAAACATGGCGCCAAACGGCGGGATTTAACCTTGACACCCTGTCATGCCAACTTCTAAATACGGAGAATCTTTTCTTTGGTAACTTACAAGTGTTTCGACCAATATCCACGCAGAATACCCTCCGGGTGCAGCATTGAATTACTTGTTCTCAGCAATGGTGAACTTTCCCAATTAGGTTAACGTCTGATAGGATCCCTTCTGGTTTTCGACGTATTCCTCATTTTCAGAAAGAGTTGCTAGTAACCAGCCATGTGCGCTGCCAGGATGGGCAAGAATGTCCCCCTCACAGAAACAAAAAGACCGAGAAAACGAGATAAAAGCCCACTAAAAAGGCAGGAATTCGGCGAATGCACAGTTCATAGCCCGGTACGTACCCGGAAGTTTTTAGTAAAATCTCCACATTCTCAAAAATTCGAGTGTCCCTTTATTTAAGCTGGATGCGTGCATCGCCAATTATGGTTTACGTTTTGTAGTCTTTATGCATGTGCCTGAGCAACCGTTAGCATTGTTTACCTTTTTAATTTCACAATTTAATTATTTTTAAAGTAAGTTTCGCACGTTGAAAATTAATAACCTCCTGAAGTTAATGTCTTGTAATCAGACCGACTAAAACTTCCCTAAAAGGTATTTTTGCTAAAACTCGGTCTTAAGTCCGTTAATGTTTCAATTTTTTCCGGGTGGATTGTTCCTAAGTTCCCGATGAAGTTTTAATGTTATTGAAAGGTTCAAAGGTTAACCTTGGTATCTAAGAAACTAGCTGGCTCGATCATCGTCGTTCATTCACACCAACTCATTAATGGGTTCGTATGAATGGGATAAAGGTGTTATCTTACATACACAGTAATGCTATTGCAATTTCTCAACCCGAATATATTTCTTTATATAAATGCTCTAAAGAGACCAAACCTATAATGATTTACCTAGCACGTGTTTACTGGTTCCGTGGTAAAAAAACATGTAAGTAAGTGGCAAGTCGATTTTGCATTACGCTCTATGAAGACTTGACATTGAAATGCAGACTTCTCTTACAATAAGCAAATAGCGTAAAGAGCACTTGTTACATCCCATACACGCTGAATACACTATACATTGTAAGTTGAATGTCATACGGCCACGTGGTATTGTTTTCCGTATTGCACTCTCGGGACTAGTTTAACAATGACCTCTCACGTGGAAAATTCAAAAGGCAAGTAAATGTCAACCCGACGTTAACCGTCTCGATCAATTAATTATGAAACACTCACTTCTGATTCAAATATTGTCGTTATTTGATTATTTTCAGAAAATGTTACAAATTCACTGCACAATTACCGCTGTTTTCATCTTAGCTTTGTCTTCTTAAGTGTGTCGTTACATCTTATACTGTTTTCTTTAACTAAAGTAAATTGTAACATAACACGACCTTATTCCGCGTCTGGACCAAAACCGAAGTTCTACCCGGTCTCGGTAGATACGAGGATTGATCAATGTAAGTAGTTGGAAATTGAAGAAAGCCAAACTTCATCGTACACATCTAGGAATCGAGTGATTGGTGAATGTATTATTTGCAATTGTATTGACATTACGCCTTTCAAACAAATAATTTGATTACTCTTAATTTCTCGTAATGTTTTTGTATCATGAAGTGCTAATGAACAATATGAGAATGCTCTGAGGAGAGACATTGACAAAATCGTAAAACGCTGAAGATGGGGTCGACGACGAAACCAAGAATATCAATCAGCATGCCCTCGACGTCTATTATATAAACAACGTACAGACCGTCACTCAAGGTACTCCTGGCAGGGGTTTCTGCTTCTAACGTGACTGCGTCCAACAGGAAATTGTCAAGTTTAAACTCGTTAAGTAGACTAGTAATCTCTGCTTTTAATATATCATTATTTTGCCCACAAATCCCGAAATTTCCTATTTTGGCTAACAAAACACTTGGTTACAATGTCCCCGGCTCATATCTCAGCCACATAATGAAATTCAAATGAATACTTCAAGTAGATTCAGCATGGCTGTTTGTTTCTAATGTGAATTTCCCGTAGGCGAACAAAAAAAATTGTATCAATGGCTGCATTTCATTGGCCTCGTCAGCTCCGCTGTGTCGAAAGATTATGCCATCTGATTGGCATATACAGTAAGCCGGAAGGCGTCATCGAGAACCAATCAGTCAGTGGGTCCCCTCCATATCGATCGCAGCTTCAGTCAAGGAAATAGGGGAAAAGGAATAAAAACCCTCATACAACGCCAAAAATATTCACTATTAAGCGCAAAACTCAATTTCGCCATAATCAAAAACAGCGTTTTGCGCAAATCTTTGGGTATTAGATAGGTTGTTCGCTTCTCTGCATGCATATAGTGGTTGCCGTCATTAAGGACGTGGAAACGTGATGCGATGCTGCTGACTTTATTGGCTGTTTTTGGTGTTATGGAATGTCTCTTGGCTTTAATGCTAATGTGTCCTGTCTGTTTTATAAGCGGTAAGTGTATTGTTACTTTTATTTTTTCGCTGTAGTACAAAATAATTGACTGCAATTTCTATTCCATTGCTAGACTTTTCGCTAGTCAGACGATAATTTAACTCGATATTTTAAAACTTCCAAACCAATTCCCTAAATATCTAAACAGATTTGTTTTTTATTTATCGGCCGAGTAATCAAATGTAAACTGTTTACTGGGTATATGTTGGCATTTTCGTCGAGAATTTTTTCTGAAATCAGCCTCAGCGCCCACTCGAGTCTGAAATTTTTCCTTGGCAGCCACGTACTCTGTTAGCTGGGCTAAATCCCAATCAGCGTACGGCACAGAATTTTAAGCGTATTCTGAAATAACCAATGAAATCCAAAATAAAAATCAATCTGCGGGCCACCTTTCAAATTCAGCTCAAACTTCGTGTATTTGTCATGGTGTGGCTCTGATACAATGATTATCAACTCTGTACTTATTGACATCTTTTTGTCTGTAAGCCTTCAAAAGGTTCCGAAGAAAAGTGGCATGTTTATGCATGCCGAAAACAACAATTTTAAACTTTAAGAATGCAATGAGAGAAAACACATAATGGGATTAGGAAGTGATACAGCAGACTCCCATACACTCCATCACGTGACGGGATATACATGTAGATCAGTTGATAATTGTGGGTTACACTCAAGTGCTTCTACAAGCCAGTTTGCGGAGCTGTGTGCCTTATAGGGTATGTTTAAGATTAGATTTTGAATGTGTGAACGAATTTTGAAAATCTCTCCAATAGGCTTTATTCATTTTTCGTTTTAATTAAAAAAATGTCCCAAAATTGCTTATTCTAGGCCTTTTACACAGTCAAAGAATTAATGAAAATCATCCATAGTGATGTCTAACATACGACATTTCACAATTGACCGTGGCTCAGAGGTTATGCCGCTGGCAAAAAGGTGATGACATATTTGCCTGGTGCCATGCCCGGTCATGCTAGGTCACAGGTGTCGATGTCTCCAATACAAAAATGAAAAAACAATAAAAAGTCGCCAGCAAAACGAAAACGCGTGCGCCAGCGAGGGTAAATCCCAATTAAACCACCTCGAATAAATTGAGGGGGTTAACTCTCAAACACAATGAATATAATTTCTTTGCATCTTGATTTGCTGTAATCACGAAAAGCAGAACAGTTTGAGTTTATGTGACTCATCGGCTTCCAATGTTTGTGCTTCTACTACAAGTAATATTCTAGGTTGGTTTTAGTTTAAATGACCATTGGATTGACCTTGCACTGCGTCAAATAAGTACAAGTACCTGAAATTGCTTTGAAATCGTTTTTTTTTTTTTAATCAGCTTTTCTTCAAGGTATGATTGTGTGCCCCTTTTTTTAAATTTTATGCATAAATTGTTCTTTTGATTCATGTTTTTGTAAGAAGTCAATTTCAATATTAAGTCATGTTAAAGCAGAAAAACGTTGAAGAATAACAATAAATATTTGCAAATTGTGCTCCTCTACGGCACTTGGGATGCTTTCGGTGGACACGTGTCAACATTTCGAGTTGGTGTGATTTGTTTATTAGTCTACAACCACTCCTTGTGTACCCACTTTCTGCCAAACCCTTAATCGCCCCGTTATACCGCCTCTACATTTTATCACGGACAATATTTTTCAAAATAATCAGGGCAACGGCGAAAATCCACATATTTGCACAAAACAGCGACTAGATATACATACATTTTCACCTTGAATAAATTTCAGTTTTGGCTTACTTTTGACAGTTAGTTATTCCACCCACGTTGTCGAAGTAGTGACGATTTACTGCGAAAGTACATTTCATAAAATAGGATTAATGTCGTATTAAACTCTGACCAAAGTTCGGCGAAAACGTTTTTAACGATTTTCGGTGCGTCAAGGTTTAGTAAACTGAATTAAATAATTGTGGCAAGCTGTTTATCTGAGTTTGTAAATTCTGTTTTTATTTTGGAAACCACTGTACCCCTTCACAAAGCAGTATCGATTTTGCAGTCAAAAACGCGTTTTGGGGATGTTTGATAGATTGGATAGATGCAATGCTATAAAACAAAATCCGTGGCGTTCCGATGAATACTCGTCGTTGTCTGAATGACATTAACTGAATTCGTGTCCGGTGACTCTTCTATGATGGGCCGTTGGGGGAAAAGTGTCGCCGGAAAAATACGAGCGTAATTGTGTACATTACGCCGTTTTTTACGCCGTTAATTACGCCGTAAAATTACGAGCGTAACTTAATTCTCTACGGCGTAAAATTACGCGCGTAATTTAGTTTGAATTCTTAGCCAATGACGTTAGGTTTTACAATCCACGATTGCGCGCTTTCATGGAAACACTTATTTACTGACGGATTTCATGTCTACGATACGAGTGCTGAATCATGGCGGATCAAATCGCTCCTGCCATGTCAGCGATTGTGCAAGAACGAGCAACAGTCGTGCATGTTAGGTCATCACTGATTGGTTTAAATTTGGAACGTTCTTAAGGTATTTTAAGAGCGTAATTTACGGCGACATTTCCACCATTTAATTTACGGGCGTAATTTTACTGCAACACTTTTGCAGTTTAACTTACGCTCGTAATTACGAGCGTAATTTTACGGCGACACTTTCCCCTCAACGGCCCATCATACTCTTCCACTTAATACGCTGGAAATACAGTCTGCCGTTTATCGAGCGTGGTTTAACTCCACTAACACTTTAATCTTTTAATCATGACGGGACGAGGGGTGTAGGTTGGAATGCAATCTGAGACTGAACGCAGAAAATCTCATGTTAATGGAATTCGATGGACTATCAATGTGTTTTGGGGAAACAAGACAAACGTAAAAAAATAGATAAGTCATTTGATCAAAATTATTGAACGTGCCACTCAAGATAATGATTACAAAACTTGTTTCCACCCGAAGAATTTCGACAATTATAACTCTTCAGAACATGTCCTTGATGAACTGAAATGCAATAACGTTGTATTCATATGCAAATGGTGTCGTCTACTTGGTCTCGTATTCCAGAATGCTGCTATATCCTTGCCCATTATCAGCCAACAAAACCAGACATTGAGTGCGTTGATATTTGTTTTTGTAACACTCCGGCACTTCGATCAAACAGAAATGTAGGCCTACTGACAATGATTTTATGTTCCGTTTTCGATTTACAATAACAGGGAAATTGCATGCATGGCTAGATGCGCACTACCCATACTAGGGGAATCCCCTTTTTTCATTTCCGTCACGGTAATTGATTTTGAATATCCTAAAATTACAGCGTCCATAAACCCACCGTCCGTCACATAAGGTAAATTGAATGCAGTATATCGAACATGGCACATGCAGATTGAGGATATTGGAATCTATGCTTAAATTTATTATTTACATTCACCAAATTATCCCTTATGCGTTGAATCTTTCGAGGGAAATACGGCCATGCAATAAAGTTTTCCGTATTCACCTCCCGCACTACTTCAACAGTGACCTCTGACATGGAAGGTTCCAAAGGTAGGTCAATGTCGACTCGACGTCTTCAGCCGGTTCGATCAACAAACTTTCCGAATATACATGTAGTTTAAAGTAATACAGTTGCAACAATTTAATTAACACCCGACATGCAACCAAGCCCTAAACGTAAAATCTGGAACAAAACTTTTGATTATATGACACTTCCGTCTCAGTTTTCAATTGCTGAATACTGAAACTCAGGTGCCGATTCCTAGGACACTACCATACCAAATGTTGTTATGTAACTATTTCCGGGAGATGTTACAAGTTCACTCAGTGCACAGTTGCCGTTGTTTTCATCTTTGTTACCTCTTTTCAATAAATAAATCGTTACTTTTAAAACTGTTTCTTTTAAAAGAGTTTGCAAACTAACGCGCAAGGAGGCCTACATACCTATAGGATAAGATCCGCCATGTGAACTGTCTGAGTGAAGAATTTAAAAATCTGCCGATAAATGAAAGAAACTCAGGAATTCGAAGGGCATGGGATAAATACAAAACGTACCTCGATTAAGTGGCGTACATGAAGTGGTATCCCACTCGACATTATTCCGCAGAATAATGTCTCGTGGGATATTATTTCATGTACGCCACTATCGGTACATTTTATGTATATAGAATACGTGACAAGTTTCATTCATCGAAATGTAAAATATTCATTACGTCACTCTTTTCTTTTTGTTTGCATTCTTTCACTATCATTTGTTTGAAGAGGGCGAGGTATCCGCGGAAATCTCACTTATTTCATATGGTGGCAATTGAATGAGTATCCGGGATGCATGAGTCACCTATCTTTCACTACGGCGGCCATTTTAATGTTGCACCACTAAAAATGCGAATTTTAGTCAGATTTAAAAACTAAAAAAATCATATTAAATACAGTTAATTTTTAAAATTTTCGGAGTGGTGTTGAACTAGCATGTGCTAAAATCCAGTTTATTAAGCCTTTGACTAAACTGAAGCAGGGAATAGTATTTTAATGCCCGTGAAAAACCTGCGTTGAAGGAGCAGGTCACGGTGGTGTGCTGCAGGCTGGCACTGTTTTCCTAAAACCTGTGTTGATCAAGCTCTGCTGTTAGCTCACGGTCGATCGGGTCATGACACTTTAACACATTTTGTTATAATCCCCTGTGTCATTTTCATTTTCATCTGAACACGAGAGATGCCTGTCTCGAAATATAAACGTTATTTTAATTATCCATGTTTGGGTATTGTCGTTGTTCTTCTGCTCTCCCGTGGATGGTCGACAAATATACATAGAGTTTGAGTACTGTGTATGTGTGAAAATCGCCAATTGTAACAACGTCGTGCGTTTAAAGTTTGGTCACTCATGGGGAAGGGTGCATTGTCTCTAATGGCCATAATACAGAATATTGAGCTCCAGCTAGGAACTTTTTTGTTTTTTTCTGATGTGTTACAAAAAACAACATCAAAACTATACAGACGTATGATTGAGAAATATAAGATGCATGCAGTTACTGAAAAGGGTTATAGTTTTGAAGTGAAACATCAACTCTGCTTCATAACGAAGTTCACAGAAAAGTCGAAGTTCATATTTAACATTATTCTTGTCCCGTCCCAGGCTGTGTTTTGTAGACCATTTAGCTGTGGCGGGGAATGTTTTCATATGGAACAGGAACATTATTTTTTCCCATGAGGAATTTAATCTCATGTTTCAGCAATCCAAACTTACCGATCTATCACTCTACTGACGGCCATTTTTCCAGGTAACCAATAATCCCGAAGCACTCGCGTTTGTCTTTAGTAATGCCTCTTTTCACTCAAGAAACTATATCTACTCAACTCACACCTAGTGATTTTGGTCACAGCACATGGATGCAGTTGTGAAGTCCCCTCAAGCGCAAAACAAGTGCTGGGTTGCAATGTTTATAAAGATAGCACCAAAAATGTTTGCTCCCTTTTGTAAGCTAAGTGCTATTTCTCAATCGTTATCATTAACTTATATTTGCATTCTTGCAGTTTTGAAGAAAGGTAGTTTTCTCTTCATTCATCCCATAGGGGTCCGTAGTAACTGCATTTTCGATGTTGATAGTACAGATCGGACTGTAGGCGGAATGTAAACTAGGAGAAATCCTGCCTAAATAGAAGTGAAAGAAGTAAGAATTTTATTCTATTACTTCAAGATGTGTGAATTTATTCTTCCACATAAGGGAATAGTGTCGGCGACGAAGGTTCATCCACCTACCACCCGTCGGGCAAAACCGAAGGAGCGCTGCATTACTACAATTACACCCACGCCGGTAAGTCATAACGAAACACAATAATTGCAAAGTTAAATTGTTTTTGTAGCTTATTAAGAACCAGTCTGAACTCACTGTTGAGCAAAACTCAAACGACGACACATCTTTGGATCTATGTTTTGCCAAAAGTTCTCAAAGAAGCATATAGCTTGGGAAGTAAAGTAAATTCTAAAACAATTATTTTACGAAGTCGTCTGTGGTTAGTACAACAAATTGCCAGCTGTCATGTAGTGTAGCCTCGTTTGAGGTGGAATGTTACACATCCATCAGTTTTAAAAAACAGTAAATTGACGAAAAACAAAGCCAGCGCTTTATTTTAGAAGTTGGGTTACTTCTTCGGATAAATGAAAAGCCCCATGCGATACTCGCCTTAATAATAGTCACAAAACGTGAGAGCACGGGACAGGAGCTGGCATCTTTAACAAACTACTGGGTTTAGTGTTAACTACGCCATAGTGCTGTAGCCAAGTGTCATCTACACATAAACAAAGACCGTGAGAGAGTTAATGTATTTTGCACCCTCG
>NMRA01000213.1:657110-681593 GCA_002633005.1 Phoronis australis
TTACCATTGTACTGCATGAGTTGCATACATGTTCACTGCTTTTAGCTCAGGGACCCATCAAAGGGGGCTGGGGTGAGTTCGGACCTTGGACGTCGTGTTTACTAAGTAAGAATCGCACGCGAACCAAAATGTGCAATAATCCAGCACCAAGTGGCGGCGGCTCCTATTGCCAGGAAAACAGCTCTAGTACGGAGACCCAGTCTTGTCCAACTCAGGCAAAGTTGAGGATGAGCTATTACGATGAAGTCTATGGTAAGAACATTATAAAACTCGTCGCTGGTTTATAGGGTCCTTATTGAAACAACACGTGCTCACGCTGTGTGCATTTCTGATTTGCATCGTTTTGCATACATAGCTAATCAACTCGCCTGAAATTCCAAACAGTCATCATGGGACTGCGATCAACGGCACCTGTCCACACGCACTTCATCAAAATAGCTTAATAAACTGTATAATTTTGACTGTAGTGTCAACAGTGTGACGCTCCTGATACCATTCTGTGGTTGTATATGGAAATTACTCTATAATTTTAAAATCGATTATTTACTTAAGTACTTGTGTTTGGTCTGACTACAATTCTATGGGAAGCATTGGCGTGTCGGAGACAACAGAGGTCCTGCCGCCCTTCTTTATCTCGTATCAATACACCAATTGAAAAATAAGAATATTATTAACAAATCATGGTTGGCCGAATTACAAATGCATGCTGCCTTCGCAAGTCATGTGAATACACTTTAACGAAGCAGCACTTTTTGTGTTCATCAGGGGACTGTTTCATGAAAGTGCTCTTTGTGCTCACCAGGTTAATAACCGATCACTCGCCGTGTACTATGAACCAGCGTTAAGCGTTTTATTTTGATGTTGATATCGCTTAGAAACTAAACCTTTCAAAGACTGAGTGCAATGTGAAGGAAATTTGACTGGTCTACCTGTGACAGCAATACTTCCATTTGTCAATTAGATGCTTGTCGGTGGTTTCGCTTGACGACAATGTTCCCCTAAGTTTAATCACGTGGCTGCGAAAGTTAGGTGACTTTACTTACATGTAAAGCGTGAACTGACTTTCTGGAAAATGGTAAAGCGTCGTTTACCGGAAACGCCTTAGCGGCATGCAGAGGGTATCATGACGGTGGTTTAACAAAACCAGGTTGAAGATTGAAACTCGGGTGTCTTAAACCTGAGATGTAACTTGCATTTCACCAAACACGGTTTAAAATCCTGAAAGCCAGTTTTGTCAAGACCAGGGAGCGGGTTTGATAAAACCAGTTATAAAGGATGTATGAGATCTTACTGTTCGATCTGCCGCGGCGTTAACTATTGAAGTGCTTAATGGAACCTGGTGGGTCTGTTAAAAATAATATTAGTAGAGGTCTGACAAAAATTCTTCTGAGGAACTAGGTTTCTTTACCGTAGAGAAAAGTCCTATGTTATAGAGAATCATAGAACTGACGCCAATTCATCTCAATGTAATAACAAGTTTAGATAACTATTGGTCCAGTCACACTGGTTGCATAGTTCCCGGGACAGTTAAAGAAATTTTGGAGATGCTAAAAAATGAAAGCCAAACAGAATTTCATCTGCAAACAACACACTGAAGGGCCCAGTGTCGGATCTAGGATATCCTGAGGGCGACCAACATTTTTTCTGATAACTGTACCCAACAGACACAGACACACACACACACACATACACACACGCGCGCGCGAGCGCGCACTCACGCACACACACACACGCACACAAATAATAACCCGTGATTAGTCGCAACACAATGCTATTTTACCTGTCATTTTTGCTACTTATTTTTTCGGTGGTCCGGGTCGATATTCCCTAAATCCGCCACTGCGATTAAACGAAGTTGACCTCAGTGAGAAGCATCAAGTGGTGTCAGACCTCATTGGAGACGTTGCCGTCTTTAGTCCTACATGACGACGAAAATCTGTCCAATCATTCGTATTCTTAGGAATCACGGTGCAAGTGGTACTGGTCTACCTGTACGTTTGAATTAGTTTGTTGTCGTAAAAGTGAAAATATTCCACTCTCGCTCTAAAATTGCGTCCGTGATGCACTCCGCGTCTTCGTCTTTCAGCCACATGGTTGAGCACATCTATATCGCAGAGGTCTTTCATCTTTACCTGTATTAAGCCTGCGTCTGACCAAGTCTATAGTTAAACTTTGCTTTTGAGATCGTGATATTGGAATAAGGCAATCAGCCCTCGGTTATGAAATGAAAGACGCTTTGATCATTTTTATGCCAGGTTTTACATGACAACTGGACTAAACGCCAAGTCTCCTTTACGGAATGCAGGTTATCTTTAAACGTGGTCCATTCCTAATGTAAAACAAGTTTAATTTGAAACCATTTTGATGAAATCGGCAGCAAATGCTCCAGACGGATAGTATGTTGGCATCAAATGACTTAATCCAGCATTTTGCATTCTGTGATTTTAATACCTGCTTTGTATCATTTCAGTATGTAGTGGTACGGAAAGATTCCAACTAATTATTGTTGACAAAGTGGCATTCAGCGGACATGTCATTGAAACGGTCAATAGTGTCGACAGTGAACTAAAGTGCGCCATTTTCTGCATGAACGACACAGAATGCCAGTCTGCGGATTACTCCAGTGTGTCGTCCACGTGCACTTTCTTAGATGTCACGTGGGATAACCAGATGCTGTCTTCAAATTCCTTGGCAGAGAAGTCTCAGATGGCGCATTTAGAATTTCAATGTACCTTAGGTAAACTATCATTAGAACGACAGGACATATTCAAAGTGTTTATAAAATCAATGATGTGAAAAATGAGCTGCACTATGATCCTGTTATTGCAAACCATCCCTTCGGTGAAAGCACGTTTTTGCTAGCTTGCCCATCAATTTCATTTTGGGAACTGCACAAGAAACGAAACAAATTGCAAAATACAGAAACTTTTCTTTGTTGACTCTACAGTGCGTTGGCTACTTTAGGCCCTCGAAGATGCAATCATATTGATCACTAGAAATGGGAATGCATATTGAATACATACAGTAAGTTTTATACTTGTCATAGTATCAAATCTCACAAATGTCTTGAAAGTAACCTTCAACGGAAAGGTGGTGTTAATAGCAGAGCTCAAGTTACGAGTTTTCGATGCTGTGCGCATCCATCAATGATTGAAGGAGGCCGACATTCATGTTAAGCTAGGCGTGAGAGGTAAAGTCTGCCTCCCGTTCAGTAACGCTAGGACCTAGCTTAAAAGCAAGACTTTGCGAGATTACGCGAGATATTGCCGTATATTTTAAATACGAGCACGTGACCTTGACTAGCTTTTGGCTAGGTCCTAGCGTAGGTCCTAGGGTCTACTGAACGCACGCCGGGTTTGTTTTCAAACATGTCGTCGAGTCTCTGTTTCACCTTTGGTTGGAATGCCCCTTCTTACAATAAAAATACCTTCCTGAAAGATATTAGGCTCTACCAAGTTTAGACACGGGTATAAGCATGGTACATATGGGAAACCAAACTGAAGTGTGGCGTATCTGTAAATTTATTTATTATGCGTTTTAAAAGAGACGGAGACAGTGTTCATTTTCCAGTTAGGTTTACTTTTGTAGTATTTTACTTTTACTTTACATATTTTTGTAACAGGGGCCGGAAAAACTTTATCATTAGGTAGTTGAGCCGCACCACGCATTCATTATTCACGGGTATGCAGCAGATGAGTCAGGGTTGCAATCTACGCGATGTAACGATTGGTGATGCACACATTTGGCGTTGCTTAGTAATTTGCATTTGAAGCCAAATTTTGCACAGTTCTCGTTAACAGTGTATAACACAGTAAACTATTAATATTAAATTCACCCAATCCCCAATTTCCTAAATATGACTTTCTTAAAACGGTTCCTGGGGATGTTTTTTTTTTGCTGGATTAATCTCCTAACGGGTAGCATGATCCGTCATATACTCGTAAAATTGTAGAATCACCTGTCATCCAGAGCAACCGCGGTAGTAGTGCAATGAGTCCAAACTGATTAACTGGTGCACTAGGCGTGTTTCCTATTTTAGAGCGTTACCAACGTACGTTTTCTTAATTGTTGAGACTTCATTTAGTTAATATCAAATGAATACCGTAAGATTTAATTAAATAAGCACTTTTGATGACAAATAGTCGCGACTTTTTTTTGGAAGAAAAAGTAGTTATTCCCAATTTTCCCGCCAAAATGTAATGGGTGGAAGACATGTGGTCACTTGACAATTGAGTGCAGTGGCAGAGCATGGCAGATCAGAAGACGAAACGTGCCGAAGTTTGCCTCCCGACTGAATCGCATGTTCCACATGACATTCCACCCTCTCGTCGCACAAACCGCGCAAAAATAAAATCACATAATGGAGTTGCGTATTTGAGTTGGCTACGTTGCGTCTTCGGCCCTAGGACTGCAGCAGTGCACTGAGATGTCATCTGGCGTATTATGAGACTCAACAGGTGACCGACAGCACAATCTGGCCAGGATACTACTGAGTGTTCTACACTCATGTTCTTGGTAATATAAATCTGATACCGCTTTGTTTAGTTGACTCATATCCAACAAATTTATGTTCTGGGATGACTACGTGTTTGTTTTTGCTGTAGAGAAATAGATGAGACGTTATGAGGTAGCCAACTAAATGAATATCCTTCAGATCATCAATTCATTCTATTTCTACTGCAGATTTGGGTTGCCCACCTGGATTTCATCTTTACGACAACTCCAAATGCTACGCTATAACAGGATCAGATTCTCTTAAGGTAGCCTTCTCAGAAGCGATAAACTATTGCTACGCCAGAGCAAGTCAACCGGTGTTTGTAGACGACGTCGAAGAGAAGAATGACATCATTGCTTTCACAAATAGGTACTTATGTCCCAAGTGCAATAAGTGTGGTTTCGCCCCTAAAATAGGCTTAACATAGGACTTCGTTCACAAAATCCCTTCTAAGGACACATTCTAGACTAACTGATAGATGCTCTATTAGGGATAGCGTCATGGGTGCCCATACGTAGAAGCAGACTACAATTTGTTTTGCCCAATGTTTCATAAATCTTAGTATCTATTTCATATCGAAGACATGTTTGAAATTGTGCTTTTCTTTAAAGTATAGTATTCTAAAGGAAAAGGCATTGCCTTTTTAATAGTATTAATGTTGGCATCTTTCTAGATACGCATCATCCGTAGGAAGTGGTGTGGAGACGTATTGGTTGGGACTGCAAAGTGTTGAAGAAAATAACATCACTGCGTGGTATCTACTCAACAAGACCGAGTTTAATAACAACAGCTACACCTATTGGAGACATGGCGAGCCGTCACACGACTGCGCACTAATGAACTGCAAGGGACACAACTGCCAATGGGAAGGCGCAGACTGCGGTTCACGTCACCATATAATATGTGAGAGAGAAGGTACTCTAGTTCGGCTCTGTGTGACCGTGTCCTACCTAAGTTTTTCATTCGATTGTAAAAGTATTTTGGCATTTCATTTATGTCTAACGACATGCATGTTCCGGTGGTACCGGGTAAGCCTACATACATGTACATGTATACACACATTTGAAGGAAACATCTCCATGCAGCTTTTGCTGAGCCATTTCCAAAGGTTGTGACGTGAACTGAAACAGTTTCAGCCCCGCTGTGTACACAGATGTCAAATTATGCTGCTATTCCTATACCTTCATATTTGCGAAGAAGTTGAGTAGGCCTACACGGTGCTAGCTAGTCCACATGTCTTCGTATAGACAACAGCCGCTGTAGTGTTCAAAGCGAGCCACACTTAACTTTATAGCTTTCAGAATAATGGGAGGTTGGACGGAAGTGCCGTGGAACGGTCCTTGCCTACCATGCGGTAATCGGACTCGATCCACGCAGTGTGACAACCCACCGCCAGTGAATGGAGGCTATTGTAATGACACGTCTTTGACGGCTACGTTTGAGGAGGACTACTGCTATTGTCCAGGCACGGAGACGGTGGAATATTATGCAAATGATTGTAAGCCATCGTAATTTTTTGCCCAAATCGGAAAATAGTTGATGTACTTGTAACTACAGCTTTGTTTGAAACTTTGAACAGCAGTTCCATGGGTCAAAACGTGTACTTTACGAATTTTTAGTTCGCACCATCTGACTAATCCATTTTACGTGATATTTTCAAATGCTTTAATACAGTGCATTCTATAGATATTATAATTACCAGGGGCGGAATCCTGACTTTCAGCTAGGGGGCGACGGCAGAGTATTAACCGGGATTTCGACCGTCAGATATTCGCACCCTTGAACTGCCATATAGAACCCTTGCCCCACCCCCTTTCAATCCGCCACCGGTGACTGTTACTAAAGTCACCGAAATCGTTAAAAAGCAATGTTCTGCAGCCAACTGATTGGAACCAGTTTGAAACTCTTGAGTCACATTGCCAAGTATGACCGTCATGGAGTGACCGCCCACATTAATAACAAGATGCGTTCTGGCGGAATTACACTTTCTCTTTCAACAACATGTTGAAGTATGCTTTTCACCAGTAAGTATAGTATTAGCAGTATCGAACGACTTCAAACGTACAATATAAGATGCCCTAAGTGAGGCGAGTATGTTGAAGGTTTGACAAGATCCCGCTAGACCACACTAAGAAGCCCAGTAAGCGTTGCAGGGGTAACTGTTCAATCCAAAGCATATGTGTGTGTGGGCTATGAGTTAAGCAGTCCAATCATTTTGGTGATCAGCAGCTCGATAAGCTGAAGACTGGGTAATGGGTAGGTCCTGCATGTACTACACGTACCTCGTTTACATGTACTTGTTCTGCACCTACATGGATGATCTTCTTGATACTTAAAATGCTACAATGAAACGGTCTCCACAGATTTTTCATCTACTGTACATGTGCTGGAAATTGGACAACCAGTGTCCCATTATTCTTTGAGTTCATGGCGTTTACGGCAAATCCGTAAAAGAGTCAATCCAAGGAAGAAGTCGTGAATTGTAATTCGGTAGCCAAACGCTAGAAACCTAGCTGCCATTAAATGACAGCTACATTTCGTGTTGAACCAGTGATTGCTACGTGGACCTGGTATCTCCCAATAAAAAGCTTCGACCACAAGTTAAATGCGAACGGAACGTGAGAAATTGGCAATGTTCGCTTACTGCCTCATGTTGTTGACCTTCAATTTGTCATACGGAAGGCAACAACGTGACGACGTGAGATCTGGTGTAAGTGCACCAAGTGATGATTAGCTGACTGTTTATAGTAAAGATCGTCAAACTGGTGTAACTTGGCGTGTCATACTCGGCTTAATGTTCGAAATGTGTCCTTTAATGTGTCCTTTATTCTGATGCGATCGTCGCGTTGGTGTCTTCTCAGATAGTGAGCAGGTGGTGATTGGAAACACAGAAGTATACTCATGCTTCCCGCGAAAACATTTCGATCCCTTGAAAGCAAAGATAGGGTTGCTTTGATTAGAATTATCCGAGGCAAACACCAGGGATAACTGAGAGTTTGGGAATTAAATACAAACGTTTTCCTGTTTTTGTCAAAAATCCCTTTTGGCATAAGAAAATATGACAGCCTAAGTTGTTTATACCTGGGATACTGATTACTTTCAGAATAAATGCTGTTAAGCCTTTTACCCCCGGGCTTTCGCCACCTTCGCCCCATGAGTCGCTACCGAAACACAAAATGGAACACAACGCACACGCAAGAGTCAACATATGACCTCTGGTGACTAGCACGTTCACGTTCACGTTTTCGTAAGGTACCCTTAACTATCTGACTGAATGCTCCCGTGCATCCCCCAAATGTATCCCCTGCAGTGCAAAATGTTTAAGTCACTTACAGGTTACTTATTTTTCAATCCAAACTCCGAAATAAACGTCTACCACACTGTTATACTTCCAGCTATCTGTGATCTATCGATTGGTCAACAGCTTCAAGTGGTGTCCACAAGCAACCGAATGATTTTTGGCAACGAGTTGGGATCTCTGAAAGGCGTTGACAGCGAGTTGGACTGTATCATTCTGTGCCTGAATGAGTCGGGTTGCAAGTCTGCTGACTTTTCTAACATCACAAACGTCTGCATCTTAAGAAACGTAACGTGGTCCGACCCAGATTTGGACTTGGAAAGTGTTCAGCCAAACATCACCCTATCTCACTTGGAGTTTGGGTGTGTCGTAGGTAAGTGATTTGCAATGTGCATGTGAGATTGGACATTTGTTAACTCATTGCCAATAACTGACATTTGCTTGAGTTCCCTCAAACCAGATATGGAACGTAGTTTCCACATACTTTGACCAAGGACTGTTACATTTAGCCAAGTACCAAGCATTGTCATATTGCAATTAGCGCCATCTATGCTGACAAACGTTTTACTTACAAACTAAGTCTAACATAACTTTACCTGCATAGGTGGATGACACCAAATTAACCCGCCGTGTAGAGATATTTGTTCGTGCATATTCTATGATAACTTGTTTGGTGCATGAAACATTAAATCTTTATAATGACGAGGAACTAAAGAAACAAGTATGATGAGCAAATTTCCAAATCGTGACCTTCACAAAAGAACCGTATTGCATAAAGGCAAACATTGATAACTAACAACACACCGAAGCACCCCGAGGCATGTCATGCACTGGCAGCGGTTACGACAGGGTTGACCTGGGTCCAAGCAGTATTCATTTCAATAATGTAAATTTGGGGTTTCACATTTCGTCAGGATTTCGATGGAACTGCACTCCTTGTCCATCCTCGAAATTTCTTTAAGCTTTTGATTATCAGAAAGTGTTAAATCGTGTATGAGACAATGATATCCCCGTGACCATACTATGTACTTTGCATTCAGGCAGCAGAGCCGACAAGCGAGGCATCTCTTTCCTTCGGCGACGACTATGCCCCTCAGCAAGTGCACCCGCAGGAAATTTACTCTTGGGCTCCCACAAGTATCTTTGGACAAGGTTTTGCTGTTGTAGTTGACCAACGCATCACAATATCAGCAAGCACCCATTTTCATTTTTGAACATCAATTAAACATTGGCCTACTTCAGTACCTGGTTTTGGTTCTGCAGCATATTAATTCTGAACTATGAATTGTGCGTGGAAGTAAGCTCAAGGCCTACAGGCGAACGCAACAAAATAACTTGATTAAAATGGTGAATTGAAAATTGCATTATCGGCGAGTACTAGCCGTTTCTGTAGCATTAGTCAATGATTCTCAACTGGAAAGTGTCTCGGCAGTGTCTAGAAGTATATATTTCTATCTCACTTACCAGTCCTCGTCTTAAATATTTCGCAGGAGACAAAAGCCCTTACTGGTGGGACTACTCCAGTAGATGGAGCGCGTTTTCTCTCAGTCTACAACAGATGGATTACGAAGAGGCCAAGCGATATTGTGACATGCGCAACAGCCACGTGCTTTTCCTGAATAGCCAGGAAGAACAAAGGCAAATCGTAAAATGGAAAAATGAGTAAGTTCGGTAACAGACTATTTTTGACTCTTGCAAAACTTAATTGATTAAGCCTTAGAGTAATTTGTATACTAAATTTTCAGAACATATGTCGTATTATTATTACCTTCCCAAGGGGATTATGTTTTGTTTTTTTGAAAGAGCGTGTCTTGGAGGGTCACTCCCAGGCATAAGCAAATGGCTTTTGGATGGTTACCTACATGTAGGAATTTCGAAACCCCCACATGAAGGTGCCAGGTAACTGATATTTGTCAGTCCATCCTTTGCTCGTAGATTGTTCTGTGTTCCAGGCTGTTTCGTAGCTATTTCTGGATACGTTGTAATTATTTAGATGGGACTTGATAGCAATGCTTATAGAGGGCAGGTAAAAACCTTTCACAGGGCAAAAGTGGGAATTAAGGGTACATATACCTGATGGACCTTGCGCGAGTGCCTCAAAACACACTGAAAAAGTAACCCTTATCCGCAATTTTCAATACGCTGATGTTGTTATCTTGTTATTATGGGTGACCCCCGGGTGTGTGTGTGTTATGTGTGTTAGGTTTATCTCGGAATTTACAGACGGATTTTCATGAAAACTTCAGCACAACAAGCACCAGTCGATAGCATTTTTGGGTTTCTCAGGGCCTAACGCTATTTAAAATCTTGTAGTCAATCCTCTCGTGCCGCAATTGACAACACACTGCACGTGCGCGACCATGTTGCTGTTCAGTGCTACAAGGTGGGAGTCCTAATAAAGACAATGTCTCTCAAATTTGGTTTTGATCGCCTGAGCATCGGATACTGTGTAGATTGGTATCCTTTCCGATCTTTAAATGGTGCTACTGTTGCACAGAAATACTGTTTTGGAAACAATCACTTGAATGTTGCTTCCCCATTGTATGGATGAATCACACTCTATTTTTGTTGTCATAGCAAAAAGGTGTCTGTGGATGTCTTCTGGTTGAGTGAGGCCACGTCTAGCGCAGCCTCATATGACTGGATGCAGCCGGTTGCAACGGGATTTCACTCACTGAACCAGTGCTCGAATATTGAGTGCAGCACCACCCAATGCTACGAGATGGCACAGTTCTGTAATGATACCCAGTCGGTAATATGTGAGAAAAACATAGAAGGTAGGTATTAACTATGCGCAAAATTTCAAAAGACATTTCCATAAGTCTACATGTACATTTGTATTACAAGCAAACCACATAACAACACTAGCTACCTTCACGAAGCATATACAGGAACTTATCACAGGTAAACTAGCACAACGGGGGATAACAGACTGGAAAATACCATTTCCTTCATTTTCTCCGTTTAAGAATATAGAATGGGTTTATCAATAAAAAGATAACGCCATCAAGGATTACTAGAATAATTCGATGACTAATTTTTAAACCCTTCACACCTGGTAATAAATGCTTGAATTAGGTTACTAACAATTTTGGTATGGTGTTTTAAGTATTTCTTCTTCAGTTGTGTACTTTAATCAAGAAATACATGCAAAAGCATGAAACATTGTGACGTCATCAGTGGATCCAGTCTCCACCATTGTAATGTTATACACAAACCGCGAGCGGTAAGGGTCTCAAAAACTGAGTTTGACTAAGCAGTATGTAAAGTTACATGCGCGGGGGATACAATCGTACAGACAATTATTCAGATTTGCTATTCCAAAAGACTCTAAGATCGGCCAGAAATGGCACAGGTTCGTGCGTCGGACACGGGTATGGTAGTACGCGGTGGAGCAGACGTTCATTTAAGAGGCTATGTTGTACGCGGATAGCCAATGTAGATAGCTAAATGCCACCGTGCTTAGTATGAATTTTATCGTTACCATTAATCGTGTTGCTGCCTTTTCATACCTCGTGAAGTTGATGTCGATAATTTGTCGTCATCGAGGTCAGTTTCAACGAATAGATTTTCAGACAAAACGACAGCAAGTTACGCTCGAGTTGGACATGATATGTACGCGTTTCCTAGTGTCTAATCCTAGCAGTAAAAAGTTGTAAAGGAAGACGCTGATAGACACCTCCCTCGGATACGATATTAATTTATCGCGAGCGCTGGCAAGACAATATGTCGCCGACAAAAAAAGTGAATTCGTCTGCCAAAAATAATATCGTGTGCTCTGGCCACAAGCGGACACGGCAATAACAATGAGTGACACGGTCACAAAATAACGATAACGCCATTGAATTCGTTTTTGTGTACATGTAGATGATGAGCCAAGAAGCCTAAAGAATATGCCTGATAGCTCATTTAAGTTGTCATCTTTCAACGCGTCAAATGGTTGCTTCAGTGGAAATGCATGCTGCGCTGTAACAAGATCAGACCCCAGGCATTATGGTCGATGGGATCTGGGTGTTGACTGGGTGGTTACAGCCGTTGGGGCCAAGGTAATATCCTCCTATCCTTCTTACTGTAAAACAGTGAGTCACTTAGTTCACAGAACCCTTTCGTGAATCACTTTTAGAGGACAAGTTGCGTTTCGGGACAATGTGATTAAATGTTTCCAGAAACATAACGATGACAACTCGTAGTCAGATTTCTAAATTATTTCTAAATGTGGCCGAATTGCAATATAGTTGTACTAATATGATTGTCGTCAAGATAAGCTCCTTTGAGCTAGTTTATGGTACAAATGATTGTAGAAAATAATACTTCCATGCGGTCTGACTTCATTTGATTGGTTTTGAAGTACATTATGCTCTGGGGTTCTAGTGTTTGTTTAGGGTTGTCGACGAGGCCATAGTTTGGTATTGCCTTAAAGTGACTTGTCGTGTATGGGCGCTTCTTAATTTTAAAGTTGTTTCAACCGGATGGCACGGATCACGATCAGCGGCTTGTATGTTACGAACTTTACTTGGCTATGGACGAGGATTCTGACGAGTGCGAAAAAGATTTCCCCCAAAGCACATATAAAGCGGTAAGGAAGAGTCTTAAAACGCTTTGATCATACATGTATTTGTACGTAAATACATGTACGCTTCCGTTGACTTTGGATCCAAATGGGGCGTAATTTTATATTACACCCGACAGATTTGTCGGTTCCTCTTGGTATTTTGAAAGTAATTGGAAATAATCACAAATAATCGGAAATCGTAGGTTTTAACTTAATGCACAATAACACTTCTGACTTATCAGGTCTTACCAAATTATAACATAATAAACAGATCAAAGATACTTCTTATGTAACAAGAAAACCGAACTGTTTTCAACTAACAATGCAAAGGATAGAAGTAAATTTGTACAATTTTCGCGATCCTTTTTCTTTTTGACGGAATATGATGAAATATTGGAGCACTCTTGTGTTTCGTGTTCAGTGCTTGTCTAAACAGTCATCACGGTTTTCTTTTACCAAGCTTAGCCTCACCAATGCATTTGAAATCGATCTTCACTATCAGCGTGCACCAATATAACATAAATATTAATATGTGCGCAGGGGCGAATCAAATTATTTTTGTCCTAGACGCACACGATATCTCACAAAATTTGATGTTAAGAAAAGTTGACGGCTCAAAGGGTTACTCTACCGCTATTTTAGCCCACGAGAGGGCGTGCGACCATTGACCAAGAGGGTCCGTGC
Organism: Phoronis australis; assembly: GCA_002633005.1. Lineage (NCBI taxonomy): Eukaryota > Metazoa > Phoronida > Phoronidae > Phoronis > Phoronis australis. The sequence goes on from NMRA01000213.1 coordinate 670,140, forward strand.
TGCTACATGTACATTAATTTGGAAAGTGGACGAGATTTTGCGTTAATTGTGAAGCACTGAGATTATTTATGTTGCCGTTCAGTATTGCTCATCTCATCGTTCCCATGTTGAAATTACAAGAAATGATTGTGATGATCTTTGTTGTTCGTGCATCATGTAAAGGAGAACAACGTCTTAGCAAGTATGAACCATGCAAATCCATTATTTGTCTGTTCTCATACTTTCACCGTTTCAGTTCGTTGGTAACGTAGACAGACACACGGAAGTTCTTAACAAGCTAGAGTTTCCGCGCGTTGCACGATTTGTAGGGATCAGACTCCTTTCAAGTCAGGATTGGAACTCCTTACGTTTTGAAGTTTACGGCTTTCAGTACGGTAATTATTCTTCATAATTCATTTCTGTTTAAATGTCTCGTTTATGAAGATGTCAGTTGTCAATTTTAAGTCTTGTGCTTGTAATTGTCTTGTATTTGTGCCATTTTATTCACTGCTTAGTTAAAAATACCATACATGCATCAGGAGTAACATTATGTGCACTGTGGGGCGTTGTAGTGCTAGCGGGTGAAAGGTGCCGTGATTTTTATTCCACATTCTCTAAAATAGCTAACCAGTTCAATTGTATCATATTCCTTCTCTGGGAACACTGCAACTAATACAGTCACAACCAGGCTACCTATAAAATAAAATATACTGAAATGAAGTAATTATATTACACCAAGCTTCGTCTCGTCTTCATCTAAGTCTGCACTTCAGGCGTTATGCATCACATCGTCGCAGTAGCCCATGACTGGTAATTCGTGAATTAAATACGAAACTCACCTTGGAAAACCTATTTTATTTGTCACCTTTAATGGCTTAACAGATACGACTGTCCAAAGGAATATGACTCTCTGCATAGACTAAAAAAGGTTTGGTTTTTGGGCATATGGAGGTCTTTGATCAATCATGTCAAGATCTGTACCCGGGCTATATTCTTTTCTTTACGAAATCAAACTCGGAATTATTGATAACATGTTTTTCTATTCCTCTGTATGAACTCAAGATAAGTGTTTATTATTGTATGCTTGAGTACATAATGTCTTTGGTGATAGCTGTATTATGCTAGTTTGTACTTAATGACCCCATCCCATCACTGGGGCTAGAACTCAAAATGTGGAGTTTTAATCGCGTTTTAGCTCGAGCCAAGAGTTCGCCAAATGCGTAGTTGGACTAGAAACCATTTGCATAAACAACAATGTAATCGAGCACAGAATAGTAGAAACTTATCTTGAGTTCTCACAAAAGTTCGAAATTGTCGAAAATAAGTTTTAGTTCGATTTTGGGGGGAAATATTAGAAGCTGGCCACAATAGCATTCCTTGCTCTACCGTGACCAAAGAATCAAACACAGCTGGTTCAATTTGTGTGATACTATTACCTGGACACCATGGGTCCATTCGGGCAGATAAAATCAAAAGCTATCTATCTTAGGTCCAATCACTCCATAAGTATGAAGTTTAGGATGGAAAACATGAAAAGATGGGTAACTGTGTTAAACGTTTTCCTATGATCGCTAAAAACAACATATGTCATTATTTTTATTTCCATGCTGTTCAGAATATTGTCATAAGTGACCACCAGGGATGAAATAGTGCTAGCCAGATAACTAGCGCGATCTCGCCAAACATGGAAGACGCTATCAACATCAATACAAACGGCCTTGCTGTCGTGAATTATACAAGTAAACCCTGTCTTTAATGAGAGTAGTCCGGTCCCTTAGCAGCCAAAAACCCCCAAAACATTTACACCCCGGATTAAAGCACCAAATTTGGTACACAGATAGTTTGGGACACGCTGAATTTCATGGGGGTCGGTTGCCCGAAATTTGAGGTCAAGGTCAAGGTCAAATCAAGGTCAAAGGTCATGTGAGTAATTTTTTTGAAATGGCTTCAGACGAAATATCTGTTTCATTACTGTTTCAGGTGATAAACAGGAGGCTTTATTTTTATTTAAAATTAATGTTAATAACTTGTACAAATAAGTTAAAAGTAAAAAAGTAATTTTCCAGACACTTAAGATGGTAATTATCCTAATTAATAGAGCATATACATTTTCAATGAAAAATAAGTCTAATTGTTTTCTCTGGCTGAGAAAAACTGTGAAACTAGTATGAATATGCATTAACTCAACTCTANATATTTCTTTCCTGGTACGGTCGCATTAGTGGGGCGGGGATCGCGATCCTCCGAGTGTACGCCACAGTCTTCAAGTAAATGTAACTTGTAGTGTCAATGCCAGCGTAGAATAATTGAGCAGCAATAGGTAGATAGACGAAATTAGGATGAAAAGTCCGTAACAACATAAGTGGCGCACCATAAGGGGCTAGGAGTTGTAGCCCCACTTAATTCAGACTTGCGCCACCCATGGCTCCATGGTGGTGCACCACAGTGGGGCTGGGGGCTATAGCCCCCACTTTTTTAGTGCTGCGCCGCCCATGAACACGGACGGTAAAACCTAGAATCAGACACTTGCAGCGTTCGTTAGAGAATTTCATTTTTACTTTGACTTATCCCCAAAACAGTTGATGGGAATTGGACAGCTTGGTCGAACTGGGCGGCGTGTTCACTTACCTGTGCTGGAGGTTCACGAATTAGAATGCGGAACTGCACGAACCCTTATCCCATGAATGGCGGCCGTGATTGCGTAGGCAGCGCACAGGAGACGGTCACATGCAATACTTCGCATTGTCCAGTGAACGGACATTGGTCCGACTGGATAAATGTGACGTCATGCAGTGTCTCTTGCGGCGGAGGATCATATAACAGATCAAGGAATTGCTCGAGTCCTTCACCTTCACATGGGGGGCTGTACTGCCAAGGAAACAGTTCTGAACTTATCGTCTGCAATACTTACCCGTGCCCCATCGATGGGAATTGGTCTTTATGGTCACAGTGGTCGAATTGCTCGTCAGAATGCGGTTTTTCATCTCGAAACAGAACTCGAACCTGCACGAACCCAGCCCCAGCATTTGGAGGTGTCGGTTGTGAGGAAAACGACACAGACATATCAGTTTGTGTCGTGGAAAAGTGTTCAAGTAAGTTACCAGTCTTCTTGTGGAGATATAATAAATGCCCTCCTGTAGTTTACCCATCATGCCATTTGATTGGCAATGAAACAACAGCCCGAGTAACTGAATAACGTCGTGTCTTCTTTACACTCCATGTACGGCACATCTACACGACTTACACCCGATACATCATTGCGTTAAAACCCGTAGATGCATGTAACGGTTAAGTTGTTTTTTTTTTGGTTATTTTATTTAAGACATTTCTTTCAATCTCATAACACTCTCATTTTCTACTTATGCTGTGACGTACACATCGAATGTTCATGAACGTGTGCTCGTGTGTTTAACGTGTGCGCTGTGAACTTCGTTTGGATGACCGAGCATGTGTGTATGTACGTTACTGCTTACGAGTGAGAATTCTTTCCAATCCTTCTGTGGACTGCTTATACACGATTCGGTGATGCAACATTCCTATTACGCATCTACGTATGCGCGTTGGTGGAAACCTGGAACGTTAAGGTAAAGCTAAGTTTCGGTTTGTTATTTAGTCAGTAGTGTTTCCCAGTCTATAGCCATCGTTGTTACACGACTACTGACGCTTCTGTCCTCTGACTGGCTGAAGCGAGGAACGATAACTTCCATTTTGGTGTAATGTCAACGACTACGCCGTGGATTATAGCAATCTTCCTGCACGTCACATGTAGCTATTCGCGATCTGATCGACTAGCCTACTGAAACCACGAATCTCTGATAACAGAGCGAATATAGGGTCCCAGTGCTTCAATGAAGGTAAGAACATGTTAATCTTAAAAGAGACTTTAAAATCAGGCGAACCAAAGAACAGCAATTTTGTCGTCGGCCTTTTGTTTTGCTGTAGCACTGTTCTCACTCCGTTCATATAAATTAACCTAGGGATCGGTCTATTCTTGTATACCGTTTTTACCCTTCGGAATCAACGATACTTAAAAACCCCACAGCGCATAATAGCAAATTTTGCCATACCCCCAGGCAGAAAAATTTCTCTGCTAAGTGTCAATGCACTGGCTCAATGAAGGAAAATGCCGAAACAATTTGCAGGAAACTCCGTCGTTGGACTTCCTGACTTCAATGTTGAACAGAAATGTGTTGAAATATGTTGAAAACAAACCCGTAGAAAGGTAAATACTATTGCAGGTAGCACAAGCTGATTTGACTTTCCCCAACTGTCCACTCACCCCCCTCCAAAGTGGTCACGAAGTTCAGATTAGACCCTATCGCTAATCAGGTCGTCGCCAAGTTTCCTGGGAACATAAATTATGAGTGAGAGATACATGTATATCTAAGGTAACCTGGGATTTCTAACAGAGATCACCAAAAATCCAACCTTCCCCTTTAGTATTGCAGACAATGGGGGTAAGTAGAAGGACATCTCAGACGCGTCAATGTTCAACTTTCAAAAGCGCAGCTGCCTCAACCATGCTACTCGACTTTGCCGCGGTCAAACAAAGATCACCTGACGAAATGGTAGGTTGTTACTTACATTGTGCTATGTCATCGTGTTTAACAGCATATTTCGAAAATGTGCGTTTTTCAAATTCCAAAATGGTTACAGTAGCTCTTCATCAACTTTACAGTGTTATTGATAAATGGCGTAGAGACTGGGCTGTTGCAAAAATCTGGAAGAAAGGGTATTCATGGAAATCACTTCAGCAGTGGTTATTTCAACCCCATGTGAATATACAGTTAATGGAGAGACCGTTTCCTAAATTAAATCCGTTTTAATATCTGATGGTCAATTTCAACATTTATACAATTGACCAAGCAATCTTTTAACGTAGCGTCTGGTCAGGGCGCCTTTAAAGGAGAATGCCACCAGATTTAATTAGTCTTTTTTACCGTCTTAATATATCTACATCGCCTCTTATACGGTCGACCTCACCTTGCCGAGAGGTGTAGCGTTAACCTGAGAGGAAGGTGAAAAACGACGCAGCGACGTCAGTGGTTCGTCTGCATAGTGAATGCCGCTATATCGCGGCGCATCGTTCCCGCTTGTCCGAACTATGAAGCTGCGAAGAAAGCGGGTGTATCGTTTGACGACTTCCTCGAGAGCCCCAAATGCTTACGAAGTGGCTCGCGGTACTGAAGAATAAAAGGTACGCTGTTAATAGCAAGTACGAGGCCGTGAAACATCTCCGTGTCTGTGGCCGGCATTTCGTCGACAGTGATTTCTCTGACGAATTCCGGCTTTCCAAAGATCTATCCATACGTTCCGTTGCCTGTGCATGTTCACAGCGACTGTCTAGTATTTCTTGATCAGTGTATTCCGGTTCGAACTTATAACCTGTTAAACCTAACGATCCGACCAGTGTTTGTCGGATGAGCTCTTGACTAAGTCGGGATTTGCGCTGGGCGAGTTGCCATGCAGACGTTTATTATTCTGCGTTCTGTTTCAAAATGAATTATTGTCATCCTAACCACTGCTTATATAAAACTGAAACAAAGTATGTCTCATTAGATACAATTCGTAATGCCTTTGCCGTATTCGTGAGTGCAAATGTTGAGAAGCCTGCAATGAATAAACTACTGCGTTACCGGCTTTTGATGCCGGCAATGAAGGTAATTGACCGGGCACCCGAGGCCGTGTGAGCGCAAGCTCATTCAGTGTTTGTTGACAGAAAGCTGTTCTGAAACAATTACTCGATTTTATATGATATGGTCACATGTTAGGGGAATCTTTATTTAGAAATATAAATACATTATTCAAAGCATTGTTTCTGTACAACCTTTACCCTGACGGTCTGTGGAAGGGGAACCCGACTTCGCGGCCCCCGACAAGTAAGTAAAGATTTTCAGTTTCGTGGCTACATGAATTCACATAAATGATAACGTGCATATTATTTCTTTGGCTCAGTATTATAGTCTTTTAATGACTGGAGGTTTAGTTTCCAACTCAAGCTGGTTTATGTTCGTGCCAGTCCGGGCGGCCGCGACAGGCCTGATCGGGTTCCGAGCGGCTGGCCGGGAAAACGAGTCAGTCCGGCCACGACGGGCCTGATCGGGTTCCGAGCCACTGGCTGGGATAACGAGAGTGTTGTGAGTTTAGAAGTCAAAAAATCACAAGTCTAAACAACACAGGTCTAGGTTCTCCTGTCTGTATTTCACGGAAGAATACTTCGAATTTATCTCCGAACAGACGCCAAACTCCTGCTACGGCATGGTAAATTGGCCTGCCGAACTTTGTAGGCTACGGTATGTCCAAACACCAATAAATACATAACAGCGAAATAAAACAACACGAACAAGAACTCGGTGTACTTTTAAGGGTTTTACATCGAAGTCTGATGATTTACTGGTGTTAAACGATGAATTCATGAGATAAGCTGACACCAGTAACCCAAGTTGTGAACTGCTGAACAGACTGAAACCAATGACGTCATTGGACAATTTCAGCACCTCCGTCTGCCGTCAGGTGTCAGGTAACGCAACCGAACGTGACGTTATCGAGTAGAAGTACTCGATCTAAATTGATACAAAATAGGTTGTTTTTTAGGTGAAATTCTCCTTTAACCGTTTAATTAATGTTACGAATAATACATGAAGTGGTACGATTACTGCATGCAGATCAAAACCATTTGATGCAGGCAGATATAGCAATTATAAAAAAGAATAAGTATTAAAGACGATCATTACTGCCAGAAATCAAAAGTACAAGTTATACTGTTGCTAGGCAGTGAGCTGCGTTTTAAAAATCAAAAGCGTTACTATTAAAACAGTTATTCAAACCTTTTGTGAACTCGACTACCTAACTTTTGATTGAGCCACATAAATTTATAATGTATTCTGTTTCTTGTTTTGAGACGGCTGTATTCGTAGAAAGTAGATGGGTACACTAAAGTATGAAGACCTACATGTAAATAACAACGCTGTTCAAGAAAACATGAAATTCACTTAACGGTGCAGTATAGCGACTATGGAATTTCAGTGGAGGCGAAACCTGACTGGCGTGAGATAGCTTCTTTGGATTGAAATAGCGACGTGCTATTGCTTTACATCACCTACAGTTCTCTTTTACACGATCTCCTTGTACTATTTCAGGGAAAGACGAACGCCAGATACTTGGCAATTCACCTTTCCACTTGTAGCAATGCAAAGCACGTGCGGATTAGACCCCTCACTAATAAAGTCCTCGCTGTTTAAAGGGCACGTATTTCCTGGCGGCAAGTACACATTCCTTTCCAAATTAGAATGTTGATTCCTGGTTCCTGGTGAATACAGCTCTCTGTAGCTCACTACTGTAACACATTACAGCTGCTTTTATCAATGCAGATTTTCCCAGTGCTACATGCACACGTGGCACTGCATGGTCGAATATTCATAAGGCTGATGAACGATCTATGTCACAAAATATTGTCTTTTTTACATAGAAGGAAAGGTTGCTGCCCTCCTCTAATAATTAAATGTATGGCAGGTGGTCACATTGGACCAATTGGTGGTACTCTGCGGTGAATTCCAAAACGAGACAAAGAATCAGTAATTGCTCCGAGCCATTTGCCAAAAGAAAAAAGGGACTTTTGTTGTACCTGCATTTTCCCATTTGAAACATGAGCAACGCAGAGCGTTGAAATGCGCCCACAATTGCACCGTATACGGTATCCTTCTAGGGTTGTTTATTGGTATCATAAAGTGGCCAGTAGAGGGCATATATGTAGTATGTTGTACTTTGCAAAATGCAAAGGCATGGTCACTGTCTCCTCAATAGGCTAGGGGCAAAATGTGAGTGATCTTCATAATACAAGCATATCCTATGCATCAGTTGCTTAAAGCACCACAGTAGCACAAAAAAACAAATTTACCAACATATGAGATTAGCACAGCACTAGAATGCCAGAAACAAATTTCTACTTGGAACTTTTCCTTCAGTCACGAAGTAACACAAAGTATACACCTGAAGACCTATGAAAATACAGAGGTCAATGTGAAATACTTAAATTGCCACTAGAGGCATACCGGTAGTCAGAATCATCCTAAAGTCGTCATCGTCCGTTGTCAACATCACATAAATACAATTGCTAAATTTAGTAAAGATCCTGCAAACGGTTTGGGAGATACAGCCATGGGCGCAAAAAAACTGCCACTAGGAGGCGCCACAGTAATCAAAGTCATGGGAAATTCAGCGTCAACCGTCCTCTTCATAGTAAGAGCATACATGCCAATTTTCACAATCATACTTAGAGCGGTTTGGTTGATAGAGGTGTGGACGCCAAAAAACAGACCCAAAAACAGTAAAAATGGCCACTGGGTGTCGCAAACTAGGTCGAATTAATCCGAAAATGGGAGAATAGCGTCATCGCCCTAATAGGTGCCTACATACCAAATTTCATGAAAATCCGTTAAGGACTTGTGAAGATACAGAGGTAAACGTAAAAAAATAAAATTGCCACTAGGGGGCACACAGGTAGGCGGATCCGTCCAAAAGTCGTCATCGTCTGTTGTTAACATCATATAATTACACTTATTAAATTTCGTAACGATCCTGCGAACGGTTTAGGAGATACAGCCATAGGCGCAAAAAAACAAAACTGCCACTAGGAGGCGCCACAGTAATCCAAATCGTCTGAAAATCACTGTCAGCTGTCTTCCTTATAGTAAGCACATACATGCCAATTTTCACAATCATCCTTTGAGCGGTTTGGTTGATAGAGGGGTGGACGCAAAAATACAGACTCGAAAACAGTAAAAATGGCCACTGGAAGATAGCGTCATCTCACTAATAGGTGCCTACATACCAAATTTCATGAAAATCCGTTCAGGACTTTTGAAGATACAAAGGTAAGCGTAAAAAACTAAAATTGCCACTAGGGGGCACACCGGTAGTCGGATCCGTCCGAAAGTTCGCACATGCCGTCCCATTCATGAATGGAACATATGTGCCAAATTTCATGAACATATGTCGAAGGGTTTTGGAGATAGAGCAGCGGACGCCAGACGCCGGACGGACGCCGCCCGTACGGACGGACGGACGGACGGACGGACGGACGGAAGGAGATGACGGCATAATGCGTCCACATATAAATATGTGGGCGCATAAAAAGACGATGTCGAAAGGTTTTGTGTTGCGGCATTCATTTCACCCTGTGTTTTGGCATAGGCCCAGGTGTCCCGCTATATATCCGGATGTCCCACTTTTCAGTCTAGTTGTCCCGTTTTTCAATCTCTCATGATGACAACAAGGCAAAAGGTGAACGAAATAACATTCTCTCTTTATTATGAATATCGTTATTTTCCAGAGTCCACTGTCTTTAGTAACATGGCAATAGTAAAATTCTGTTCAAATGTTTCTTGGTCACGGAGGTAACACATTCAACATGTATCAGTATAACTATTGTTTACATTCCTACAGTGCAACCAATGCAATACAGTTATTCACAATACATTTCGAACCAACACCGGATTTAAATGCTCGTAGTCAAAGTCAATGGAAATACATGCTAACCCGAATTCTTCGGAGAACAATACATGCACAAGTCGGCCCTGAAGACCTCAGTTTTTACAATGTTTACACTAAATATTGTTGACAACATTGAAAGGTCAGTCTTAAGTTCTGGACGCAAAGTTAATGAGCCTAAGTGCACGCTCAATCATGTAAGAGCACACAAAAGTACTCGCACGCACATACACACCAAAGTCATGTCTTTCTTTGATAACGGATTAGGTAACCATCTCCGTCGAAAACTGCTATTGAACCCACCCACCCCGGAACAATTTCAGTAGAATACTCAGGCCGCCCATGTGACAGGTTCCTTTCTAGATGGTCATATTGGCAAATGCAGCTATATTATACAAGTTGTTCAAAAATTTTCACATCAAAAATATAAAACATGTCGCAATGAAATTGTCACCAAATATTAATATAACATTACATTATCAATGCTCTATAATAATATACTTGGGAAAAATAGCCCGTCAAAGTGTGGGACACCATATACATATATATAGATATAGATATATAGTCTGCACAATTAAAGTAAATAACCTGAATTGCAGTTTCTTCATTTACAACAACATTTTTTCATGAAGAAGCATTAATGGCAATCTGTTGTTGGTCAAAAATTACTGGTATTTCATGGATCATGCAATGCGCTTTTGAATGACACACGAGGTAGTCAAGTATTTTGTGGCTTACAGGAGAAAAGCTGCGACCAAGCTAGTAGTGAACGAGAAGCACCAGTAATGCCAGATGGTGGAGAAAACTGCGGTAAACTGTTGATTCATAAAGCGGCAATAAACCTGCTTTCCATCAAAGAAACTAACTATTGAATTAGACCAGTATTGCCATAAAATTGATCTCAACTTGTTCCTATTAAGATGAGAAGTGTTTTCTGAGCAGGAAAGAACTGATACCGATGGTTTGTTATTGCACTAGCCTATGCTTGGCGCATAAAATGTGTACTATGAAATGAAAAAACAATCGTGTGAGTCGTCACTTGAATTGATAACCCACACGAATCATTTCACAGCAACATGTGAAAAGTTCGACAAAGAAAGCTTTGGATAGCAATACAAAACATACAGCACTATTCATCGGGATTCCTGGCTTCTTGAAGTTTTCACTGCTTAATGTTATTACCAAACAGTAGTAAGTAGGGATGCTGGAACTACCATAACTTTGACCATAAGGACAAGTTATATGAATAATTATAGATTGGCCACTATGACATTTAATTAAAACCAAAATGGAACTGATTTGTTCGTTCAAACTTTGTCCAAAGAATAGTGAATTACCAGCATTCCATGAGCAGTGAATAATTACACACATAGCCGTATTCTGGACATCTTAGATGTTCATTTTACACAATGCACAGTAACCTAAATCTATTACAATTAATTGGAATAGACCATTTGTGGGTAGAAATGCAATGGGTTTTGGCGCAAGGGCAAGAACATGCATACGATGCATGCGGGTCTATTCATGATCACCAACCTTGGGTTAAAGACGGAAATCCTCGACCAAACACAATGGAAAATTCCTATTTGCCAATCAACTTTAATTGTATTTCTTTTGAAAGTTTTCTTTTTCAGAAAGTTCTGGTTCCGAATATACAGTGAGCAGTGATTCTGAATCAACTGAAAGCGATGACAATGAGACAGAAGACCACGCCTCAAAAGAAGAAAGAGTCGAAGACAGCTACAGCGAGGGCATCGAGACCAGCAACATCATCCCAGTGCTCAATTCACCACGAGTAATTGTTGTGGAGTCAACTAGCACGAAGGGCAAGAAAAGACATGCTTGTCTTTTTTGCGAAAAGCTGTATCCCAACATTGCAAGACACATATCAATAATGCATAAAGATGATGCGCAAGTGGTGAAAATATTTGCACTGCCAAAGCTGTCAAAAGAAAGGAAGCGCCTTTGGGATGTGGTAGTGAAAAA
>NMRA01000214.1:4051-22154 GCA_002633005.1 Phoronis australis
ATGGTATCCCAGATCCGCCACTGCGTTTTAGAACCTTCGACACTTCATACTCGTATCAGCGATCCAAGCATGCCTGCTACAGTACACAATGCCTACTGGTTACCCTATATTCGTACATGTGCGTGTATGCTACGTTAAATATACAGTGTATTGTCGTAATCATATTGATGCATTTTTCGGTAACGGATGTCCAAGGAACTATAATATGCAAAGAAGTATATTTATGACAAGAGCCAGTTGTTAAATAAAGAAACGTGTTAACAAAATTGTGCAGAGTTCACCACTTTGAACGACGCAATTCACTGCGAGTAAACCTAATTCGGTAGGAAATGTCAGCTCGATATCTCCAGAAAGAAGCTGCTCCATGGCTTTTCTTTGTTTTGTACCGATGTTTAGGTGGCGGATCTGCAGGCCCCAGTCGATTTGATGACTTCGACATGATTTTCAAGGTCACAGCTTGAAAAACAAGTTTTAACGTAGAAAATGTTGGTGCGATATCTCAAGAATGCTGCTGACACGTGTAGTGTCGTCATGTTATGTAGGCCTACGGTACCATTTGAATAATAAAAATAAGATTCCCTAAAAATTCACACTTTCCTATGTTAGAGATTGGGTATTGGCTGGTGGTCTTCCCTGCAGTTGTCGTATAACTCACCTAAAGCGTAGGTCACGCATTCCTATTAGGCAGACTTAGAAAGCACTGAGTTATCAACATTTGCTCCAAACTTTTGAGGGTTGTGTAGAATTACAAAGCATTATTTCCTTTCGGAGAGCTTGTTGGAAGGTCGTTTTTTGATATCTGTCCAAAGGTTAAAACCGGGCTTGGTACCCTTTAAACTAGACAGGTTTTCCGCGGAAAGCCTTATTACATTTGGCCGCTTTTGTGAGCACCCATAATGCATTAGTCAGGTGTCACTCACTACTCCAGTCAGTTAAGGCGCATCACCAAAATAAAAATCAAATTAAAAATGCACAAGTTTACTCGAAGCCTGACGTGCAATTGGTCGACTTTCTCGTTTAGTTTTGACAACAGAGATTAGACCCTAGGCACTTACGGTAACCACTATTTACCCCGCAGATCAAACAGTGCACTTTGAAACAAACGGTGCAGTCGCTACTGAGAAAAAATTCCAGTATTTCGAAGAAACATTTAATTTAAATACTTAAATTTCAACGTAAAGTTCTTTGAATCTATTGAATAGATGTTTGTCGTCACCCCACGCGCGTACTACGTCACGAGAAAATTATGTATATTTCATGGGTCATCGTACCCCTTTACATCACACATTATTGCCTGTACAAGCTTGCCCCAGAATGCCGTCTGTAGAATAACATCGCTCCCGTTCCATAGGATATAAGTTTGGTTGCGAACTAAATGGCGAAGTATCGGCGTCATAAGTTTCACGGACACTTTTTCCTTCATTATAATGATCAGCGCTTGCCGAGAGAGGCGCTCGTCGAGAAGTTTGGCGTGCGCCATATTCAACTCCAACTTGCACCATTCACTCTTGACGTAATTCTCCGTCAATACAACTACAATCTTCCTACTCGTTTCTATGCTCTGTACAATGTTGTCTGTGATGTCCCCGCCCACCTGAAAGTTTCGCTCGTGGATACAAACTCTAAGGTCATTCTCTCCTTCCAGGTGGGATAGCATTTCTTGCACAACGAAGTCCGTGTCAAGGGAGCTGTAGGTGACGAAACAGTCATATTCAAAGTCTTCCCGACGACGCAGCGAAATTTCTTTTTTTCTCCGCGACCTTGCAAGAAACATCCAGTATCGTATAGACCATCTGTGATAATACGCAATGCCTGATATCGCTGCAGTAACAAACACCACAGTTCCGCTAGCTGTGGCAGTTATTAACAGCCAATTTAAATCACTGCAATCGTCGTCTGTAGTGTTTCGGCCATACTCGAAGATAGAATGTCCATGCCATTTCTTCGGTGTCAGACATTTGTAAGGCTTCCTTAAGACATGCGTGGATGCATTTGAAGAGGAATTCATCATCTCTAACCACGAGATGAACCAGCGCAGCTTGCATTCGCACGCAAAAGGGTTACCATAACCTTCGAATCGTGTCAAGGTCGCCCTTACAGGCTGCAACATCGAGCTATTAATAGTAAATACCTGGCAGTTAATGATACTTAGGTGTTGAAGACTCACAAGGTATTGGAATGCTCGAGGGCTCCAACCGCTGAAACCGTTTCCGTCAAGAATTAGTTTTGTCAAATTCTTCAAGGCTGCAAAGAAGCCATCATGAAGATATTTCAGATTGACATAATTTAAATTGAGTTTGCGCAGACTTCGGAGGTCAGAAAAGATTTCAATCGGCGAAGGAGCTTTGCGACTTGGCCAGTAGTCGAATTCTGAGAAATCGTTTCGTCCTAATAGGATTTCATCTAGTTTCTTTAGACCTTTGAAATATCCGTCATTTTGAAGTAGAAACTTGTTGTTGGTCAGATCAATCCTGACAAGTTGGGACATGTTCCAAAATGTCGTTCTTGAGATAGACGTCATGAGATTTCCGCCTGCTTCCAGGGCAGTGAGTTTTCTAAGAGGTGTCAACGACATCTCATCAAGATAGTGCAAATGATTGTAACCAATTTGCAGGACCTGGAGATTCTCTAGTCCAATGAACGCGCTAATAATGGGTTTCACCTTCTTTACGTCAGCTATCACGTTTCTAACCAAACTTAGTTGCCGAACCATAGGTACGTACGACATGCCGTGCGCATCGGAAAAACAGGGAATTTGAGACATTCTGTTGTTCTCGAAACTGATATTTCGCAAACTTCTCAAACCTTCCAGTGCACCGTCATCAACATTTAGTATCTTGTTATAGGCCAAGCTTAACGTTTCCAGGCGGTTATTGGAAACGAAGGTGCCGTTTTCAATCCGTTGAATTGTGTTCGATGTTAAGTCTAAAGATACTAGGTCATCAAAACAGGAAAACGAACCTGCAATACTCGATACCGATGAATTCTGCAAGTCCAAATTTCGTAATGGAGCACCGCATAACGACTCCATGACGGCGTCAAAGTCTGCTTTCCTCCATGTAATCGGATTGTTAGCCAAGCATAACGTTCTCAAATGTTTAAGTGGCTTGAATGCACTATGTGGGATTGCTACTAAATTGCAGCTATCTAGTCGAAGTTCTTTCAAAGGACTATTTTGTAAATTCTCAAAGGCAGTTGCGTTAAAAGATGTGACTGGATTACCAGAAAAGCTAATATAGCTTAAGGCGGACTGCGTCTGAAAACAATCACCAAAAAATAGATCGGTTATTCTGTTGCGAGAAAGGTCTAACGTCTGCAAACTCTTCGACTTGATAGAGTTGAGTATCGTTGGCGTGAGGTGACTTCCACTCAAATTTAAAGTTTGAAGCCAGTGCAACGACTCCAAGGAACTCAGTTTAACATATGTGTAGTCCCGAAGTTTATTTCCTGACAAATCGAGAAATGTGAGGCGTGACATGTTCATGAATACACCCGAATCTATCCTTTTCACCTTGCATTTAAACATGTATAACTTTTGCAATTCTGGCAAAAATGGAAACGATGTGTTTCGTAGCCATCCAAATCTGTTGTTGGAGAGATTCAAGCTCAGAGTATCACGTGGAATATCTTTCGGTATTTCTCGCATTCTAATTGCGTAAGTGGAAGTCGGAGAGCAGTCGACGGTTCTGTATTCCGCGTTGCATCTACATTTTACTGGACAAGTTTGTGCGTACCTTGAGCTTCGAATGCAGGCTAGCGTCCAAATTAGTATGGAGACACGATGAAAGTTTGCATACATTTCGTTAAGGTCCTGCAAAAATAAAATTCCAAACAATTACACAGCGCAGGTCTTTTGAAAGGAAGAGCAATGAATACATTGGAAATATACGCAGCCAGAGTTTCCCAAACCTAGATACGCAGACAACATCTAAGGAGACTCTGGCGGCAGTTATGAGTTCGTGCATCTGGTGAAGAGTGCAGATATATCACCAGCTTCAGATGCAAACTCGCTTAATTAGCTGCTCATTTATAAACATTGCCAAAACGCAAGTTTCCTAAGAGTCAATTACTCTTTTCCCGATGAGCTGAGCTTTCACACCGACAAGTTTGTCCCCAGTGTATAATGCGAAAATGACAAGAAAAATGTCACTTTGCCAATGTATCATAAGAGCAAAATAGGCTAAAATGTACGCTAAACTGCGCAAGCGCATAGCCGGTAATTACTTCCAACTCAACAACACTCACTGTTCCAAACTGCACTTGCGCTTAGGCAACTAGACCATTAATTTCACACTTTCAAACCATTTGGAATTTCTAACCAGTCGCCCGCTCATGTGCCTGGCCAGTTTAGATTGCAATTTTGTAGGCTAAAAGCAGCAACACGTCAAAGACGCGAAACCTTTCTTTTAGTTTCACATACCAAAGAAACTCATCAGTGAATTAAGAAAATGAAGAAAGTACACAAATTCATACTAACGCATGGAAAATTGAACGCTTGCAGAATAAGTAACTAGATTTTGGGACGTTAACTGGGTCACGTGACCCCGTTTTTAATAAATTTAGTAAAAAAGAAAGATATACTGATAACAAAACAATGGTATCAATTACATGACCAAATTTCATTTGCCATAAATTTTTAGCAGATACCTTAAAAACTTTTTTTTTTCTAAAATTACCCGTTTGTTTTCGTTTTATCCAACCGAAGCTTAACTTTTTAAGAAAATCATTCAAGTCCTAGTTTTAATGGACCCTCATGCAAAAGCTGAACGTTTTAAAATAGTTCTTAAGAGCTCTGTCGGGAACACTGTTAAAACATAGAATCTGAAAGTAAATTGTCATATGAATCTTTTCAGCCATTTCTAAGATATGACGTGTCGAGATTAGCCAAATTTGGACATTTTCTAAGGTCCTACAATACCTTAAGTTATCCATTTTCTATGCGAGGATTTCCGAACACAGAGCCGCATGTTTCGACCATGGTGTTCCTTAATAGTCCATGTCACATTTTTCAACGGGAATGGGAGTGCTCAAGTTGTCACTGACATGTGCCAATAATTTTCGGTGTGATGATAGGCTGAAAAGTGTTTCGAATTAAACACTTTAGTAACGTCGACCGTATGTTCTCAAGTCTACCCAAACAAACCGTCCGACGTAATGACTATTCTGTGCTCCAGCCAGTACTGCGAAGCCTTGACGTGTAATGAGTGTAATGAATTCTGCAGTCACGTCCAGTTACAAACGTCGGTTCAATAACCTGCTGTCTCTGTAGCCTGACCTCTTAGAAGCATCTCCTGGTAGGTTCTCTAGTATTCTATTGTAAACAAATCTCATCATCACTAGCCTGATCCCAAGGGTCATGTCGATCAATTTATGTCTGCTAGTAAACAAATAGAACAGAAAAATAGGGCCTATACTACCAAAACAAGTGTCGGCCTACTCCTGACACTCTATTTTAAAGTGCTTAAAGGCGTATTTGCATGCTCTAACTATGCTTATGTACAGCAGGAATTAAACACGAGTCCCGACATTTTAAACACGAACCGTGACCTTTAAAACACGAACCTCTGGGATCGAACCCGAAACTCGGGCACATTTTCGACTTTTTTGAGACGATTTCAGTAACCTTAAACTGAGCTAAAGCATGTTCAAGTACTTTCCAGTTGTTTTCTGCATTTCTTTGTTAAAAAATATAGTAATAAAACGTAACTTATATTATATTAATAATTGAGATGCTGTAAAGTACCGGAAAAAGTCAAGGCCAGTGGCAGCTAGTATGAGCTCGTACTAGTCAGGATAGGTAAATTTGTGACTGAGCAGGACCCATCTTGGAGTCAAATCATTTGCGACGATCACCGAAGAGAATTTGGTCACGGTTTTCACCCAAGCAGAAAGTGTTTGTACCCTTCCAAAAGAAAATCTGAACGAGGTATTGACTTAACATTTCACCTTAGATATTGGCTCAGTTTCGACAGGCCGAAATGGTACCACCCAGCACCTTCGATTCAAGTGTCACAGTTGGAGTTAAATGACTCAGCTTTGCTTTCCTAGTGCTCGCCAATATATGTATTATATATTTTATCGTACTTAATCGTAGTTTGTAGTTGAGGTGAAATGACAGTAGTTAATCCAGTGGCGTAGCGAGCACCTCCTTGCCCCCGTCGACACCTCAATCACCCACCCCCGGTTAGTAGTATGTTAACCCCCAAGTAAACAGATGCCTGCTGCCCTCCGTGGACCCGGGACGACACCCGTTTAGCACCCCCCCCCCCCTTCGTCATCATTTCTTAAAATATTAGATTGTAATTGTCAAAAATCATCTATTAACCTGTCGGTTGTCGTAGATTCACAAACATGTAAATCAGAAACCAAAGAATTTGTTTATCAAAACGGAATAAGCAATTTTCGCAGGCATGATTGCAGGTTTTAACGGGTAACCTGGGGAACATGGGAGATGGGGCATTCATACTAAGGTGTGCATGTATTTTTGCTCAATTCCGAGGTACCTATAACGGTTCACGAATTTAACTTTGTCAGAATATAGTCTGGCAGCATTTTTAGTTGCATTGTTTTGTTTTGTTATTCTGTTTGATTGGCATGACCCCTGAGTTAAGTACAATGATAAAGTAATTTGTTTATTACAGAATAGTATGGAACTTTCTAGTAGACTGAGTTCAGTACTGATGATGTAATTTGTTCACTGCAGTATAGTGTGGAACTTTCTAGAAGACTCTAGCATGACAGTGATTAATGCATTCTGGAATATTCTAGAGACTAGTACATGTTTGTAGAATGGTTGGGTAGATTCAGGAAAGTTCTAGAATGTGCTTGAAATGATGAAAAGTTCCAGAACAATGCATCAGGCTATAAATACACAAGCACGGGTTTGTGTTAGTCAACTCAAGAGAACATCAAGTCAGTTCAAGAGAAGATCAAGTCAGTTCAAGAGAAGATCAAGTCAGTTCATCAGAAGTTCAAGAAAGTTAATCAGGAGAATTACAGTTGAGTTGCAGTGAAGAGAATCAGCAGTTACAGCGATAGTTAATAGAGAGCCAGCTATAGAGACAGCAGGTTATTGAATCGACGAGTGTAACAGTTGCTGAACGTGTCTCAGAAGTTCATTTCAAGTCAAGGCTTCGCAGCACTGGCTGGAGCATAAACAGACATTACGTCGGACGTTTTGTTTGAGTATAGGCTTTTGAACATACGGTCGCGATTAATAAACGATTAACTCGAACCAGTCTTCAGTCAATCGCCGCACCGAAAGCTATTAGCACCGGTCTGTAACAACCTCCGCCCACCCACACACGGGGAAAAACGTAACAAACTTGAACTCCAAATAAACCGCTGAAATATTTGTTCATTATTGCGAGTATTTTAAGTACCCCCGTTCGACAAGTACACGGTCATCACAAACCGTAGCCCCACAGTCTTTTCGACATTTGTGAATTCATTACAAACAGTGCCAAGTATCGACCTTCAAAAGAAATACTATTCTTACGATACTATTGGAAAAATTTAACATTATTCATAACTAATCATCGGAAATAGCCTTTTTGTGTAATTCACAAATAGTGATCTTCACGTTCTTCAAAATCCCAACTTTTTGATGGTGGTCAATCATATTATATTTTCCACATTTTGGCTGTTTGGGTAAAATGTTTTGATATTGCTGTGCTGTGCATGGTTATTTTGAGTTTTTGATGAATTTGGACTCTCGACTTCCACTCGTGAATACTTGGCAGCGTCGGATTTACATGTATAGAGGGATACCCGAACCGCACCACTGAGAGGGGTCCCGTCTGAAATGGGACATCGGGGAGTGAAAGACTACTCATCATTAGGATTGGAAAAGAGTGACAATTCCAGGGGCGGATCCAGGATTTTGAATTACTGGGGGCCAGGGCAGAGTATTAGCCAGGATTTTGCCCGTCAGACATTCACACTCCCGAACTGCCAAATGGAATCTGGGAGAATTTTAGGGGGGGCATGCCCCCCCCCTTGGCTCCCTTTAAATTCACCACTGAGTTCATTACATTGTTGCAAGAAGTGACTTTCCTCAGCATCAAAGCTGGTAGTACGATTTCACAAAAAAAAGAAAAACCGAGATAATCGATCCCAACATTAGGCCCTCTCTTCGTGAGGGGCCACTTAAGAATTAGCCAATCAAAACACGAAAAGGGTGGCCACTTGAATGTCATCAATGGTCCTCTTCAAAGCCTGGGCCCATAAATATGAAAATATCTATATTTTCAAAAGTCAGGAAATGAGTAGCAATTGATGTTATCTACCAGGCCATAAATAAGTGATACACAATTTAGAGAAAGAAAAACACGAAAAAATAGAGCGGCAGTTGTCTTTGTTATCCTTTGCTAGAGAAGGGCCTCTGGAAAATATAATTTTGCATTTATGCATTTGCAAAACCGTCTTATTGAAATTTAAAAATCCAGCGATTTAATATGCTCCGCAAAAGCTTCGCTTTACCAATTTTCTCGATTTTTCGAAATACATGTATGAATGATAAAGTGCACATTTTCAAGTGCGTTTAGACGACCTACATGTATGCAGCAAAAATGGAGACCCTAACAACAATGTCCTAGCCAGGGCCCTCAAAGGGTAAACCATGCACTGAAACTGAGTTGTCACTGAAATGGTCTCTTGCATTTTCTCTCTTATCCGTATTCGTAGTCTTTCTTTTCTCGACTGTCCCCGCCCCAAGCCTATGTCGGTTGCCATGGTTTAACCCTGACGCCTGCACATTTTTGGGGGGTACGGCCCTCCCCCCCTCACCCCGCTTCCTACCGCCCTATTAAGGTGTCTCCCTGCCTATACGGGCGCTCTCACAACGAAAATAAAAAACACGAGTACGGCAGACTCGGCTGGTATTGTTGCGTCCACAATCTCCATGTAAGCAAACAGCGACGCCATCTATCGTTTAGATGAAGCACGCACGCCAGTCACAATTTACGTATATAATTTTTTGTAATAAGCAATAATCATCAGTGTGGCTTTGAGAGAATGGTAATGAGTGGTGCTTCTGCTTTTTATCTAAAACACAAGGTTTTTACGTCGTTTTTGAAAGCTAATTACAGGTTTCAAGAGGCCCCCTAGTGATGGTTGAGGCAACTGACAACAGGCAAATAGGACGAAGTGCAGTTCGTGTAATGCTTCGTAAACAAAAACTACGGAAGAGGCAAGATTTTTATTTTAGATTATGGAGAGGTTAAGAAAATAAGGTCAGTTTTTGAAAAGGTGCAACATGGCTGCTACAAAGTGCCAAAGCTGGCCGAAAACGGCTTCAGTGAAAACCTGCAAAATAGCCGTTTTTGTCAAACAAAATCAAAGCATACAAATTTAAAAATAAATTTTGAAAGATATGCCATTAAATTATTAAATGATAGCCTTTTCAAACCGTATCACTCATTTGTTATCAGCTAGCTATACATGCTAGTAAAATGCATTCAAACATGTCTACGTCGGCGCCCAACTTTGTTGTAAAATGGAGGTACATACCATAAAACGAGAAAAATGGATCATTTTATTTAAAAAGCGAGATTTTTCTGCATCTCACCAAATCAAACTCATTTGCTACGTCTCAAAAGTTGCAAACATGGGACAAGATCAGTGAAGTAGAGAAGTATGCGCCACCAGTGTATGTGTGCTCGTTGGCGAGAGGAATTCACTTAGAAAATTTGAATGTACATTTACCGGGAGGATTTGGAGAGGTACGCGTAAGATAGTGCGAGTCGGCTAAATCACAATCAAGGTCCATATTCGAGACTTGACTGTGTTACGGTCTAAAATAATTTTTTGGCCACTTACCAAATGCCAACTGAATCTCATTATGCAAAGAGTTATTTAGTTGTGCAAATTGAAAAAAGAATCATCAAAATCGGACGTTTGAGAAATTTATGCATGTTTTTTGTCTATGAATTTCATGCATTTTTAGCGTTACGAGTGGCCATTTTAAAAATGACAATTGGGTTAGAATAGAAATTCATTTTATAAAGCAAGCAATTGTTTAGATATGACTGGCAATAACTTGAGTCACTTTCAGAGTCAATTAGATGAAGTTGTGCTTAATCATTGAGAAATGGTAGGGTTCATCATACAACAGGCACTCGTTACGAAATTTGTAAATTCTGTGTTTTCAACCCTCACCTACTGTAAATAAGGTTAAAAATTAAAGTTCACACTCTGTAACAAAAGGAACTGCAACATATTTCAGCCTAGGCAACACAGCAAATTATTCAATGTCTAAACAAACCAAAAGTTTGGATATTGAATCAGTTCTGCTATGTTGAAAATGGGCCAAAAAGGCTAACAAAATGTAGTGTACGTACCCCCATGTGGAATTCAGTAACAACAATTCAGGCCATTGCAAATGAAATTATTGCCTTTTAAATAACAACATGGTACTTATTATCACCAAAGAAAAATAAATGGCCATACAACATTATGTTACCATGTGATGCAGAAACATTGATGTAGTGTACATACCCCCTTTTGTAGTGTACGTACCCCCATGTTTACAAATGCCATAAAATTAAAATATCACTTGGTAAGTGAGCAACATTGGTCATAGACAGTTTCCTTCCTTAAAAATGTTAGGTTAAAAGAGTGTTTATTGTAAATACATTTGTTTTGAATGAAATATTAGCAATTGTGTAGTGTACGTACCCCCTTATTTTAATTTGTGCCCATTTTAAAAGTATGGCAGATATGCACCTGAATGCTTTGCTTTTTACTATTTCTCTTTGAATTGATTGAGTAAATCAACTAACTGTCAGTAGATTCTTAGTGTTTAGTTACAAACCTGACGTGTCATTGAAATGTAGTGTACATACCTCCAGCCTCTGTGCTATAAAGTATTGCCCACAAGAATTTTTACATACTGCTGTTCTCATGAACAATACTGATATTTCCAAAATTAATACAGTCTGACAAAAAAAAACAATGGACATTATCAAATTGTGGACAATAAAATTCCACACAGGACATGGCTAGTATTGAGAATCCTAGAAGACACGTCATGTGACAACTGATGTTGCAGAGGCAGGTTCTCTATCTCTCAAGGCAACTTTAACTTGCAACAAACCAACAAGTAGAGGCAGCACAAAACTCGAGACCATCCCATACATTTGTAACTTAGTCAAAATTTGATGTTGATTGACTGTGCGTAGTGTACGTACCCCCCAACCAGTACCATTTTTACTGTTTACAAGTGGAACACTGGGCCTAGCATTGCTTTAACTATTTTGACCAACTGGTGAATGTATTGAAAACTAGGTAAATTAGCACAAATAAAGTTTTTGAAAAAGTAGTTACTCGTCATTTTCTTTTTGTAAGAATCATATTGCAAGAGAAGGAAGTTCTCATTATATTGTGTTAAGATATGCAATGTATCATCATCTAGAACAAATTGATCAGCACGGTAATAACTTTTCTTATTTTAGTATGTGATACTTCTTCAATTTAATCAAAAACTTATTAAATTAACAGCTACCTCATGAATTTTTGCATGGTAGAAGTGGGTTGTGACCACAAGTTGTAGTGAACGTACCCTTTTGTACAACTGTGATGCATTAGGCCATAAAATTGTATTCGGTGATTCTTGTGCACGAATATTTTAGATTACAAACCTGGAATGATGGTACTTTAAAATAAACCAGCTTTTACAGTAATATGACAACCTTCATTTTTCACCAAAAGTGGCCACCGAATATGGACCTTGATTGTGATTTGGCCGAGTACGTTAAGACCGTACGGCCTTTTTTCTTGTTTTGTTTTGGTCGATAACTGTCACGCAGGGTCGGCAACCTCGGATTTCATTTGGCGACCTGGGATTTTTAGGTTTCGCGACCTCAGATTTCGTTTGGCGACCAGCGCCCGGTTGCGTGAAACAGTCCCAAACAGGGACTCACCTACTTTCCCTTAATCTTTGACGTATTTGTTTCGTTCTTTACTCACAGATCTTATACTTTTCAATCATTTTATCTTTATTATGAGCTCCTGTTTGACTAATGACATTTTATAATAATATAACTAAAAACTGAGCCCTTAATTCAATCAAAATGATTAGAGACTTAGTTCTTAAATTAGGAACGATTCGCGTGAAGAGATCCCCACTTATTTTCAACAATATTGACAATTCAATGTAGAGTTTACCCTCGATTTGTATCAAAGCCAAAACTGACTTAGTAATGAGTCTCAAACAGCATCAGGAAGGTGAGGCAATGATTTCGCAAGCCCACAGATACGCAGTATATTTAGGGAACTTAGTTGAGTCCCTGTTTGGGATTGTTTCATATGCAACCGTGCACAGGGATGTTTGCCAGGTCGACAAAAGCAACTTGGCGTTAAGCTAAGCGTCAAGCGCTGAACTGTAAATCAAAGGTACAAATTATTAACCTTTCAAAAATCATCTTTCGACGCAATATGTAGTACATCGATGTAATAACGATTCTATGTACCATTGAAATAATGGTACATTACAGTGGAGCAAGCAATGAGTATTTGATTTTACATTTTGCACGCCAGGGGCTCGATGGATAACAATACTTCGTGCCTCATATTTCTTACACTTTCACTGTGCGCACCCAAATTGCGTCGTCTAATTTGGCTGTTGGACTGGTAAATTTCTATGGCTCTGTGGTCTGTGTACCGAATGTGATATGGAGCTCGTACATGTATCGAGGTCAAGTGCCTCTGCCGTCCTATCTGCCTCACAATTTTTACCTTATCGCACTTACTGTAAACCAAATATAACCACCCGTCGCAAACTCTTTCATTTGAAACAACCGACAGACCTAAATTCATCACTTGTTTACTTTAAACGTTAAAATGATCATGATTCAGAAGTTTATAATTAACAATATTTTTACATTCTACCACTAGGTAGCGCCATGCTCAAACATGTTTCACTGCTGTTTTGCCCTGTTGTGCCAATTCTTTCGTTTAATGTGACCAATAGTTTTTAAATGTCCCTTTTAGAACACCTGAATCAGCACTTTTTATAAAAACTGATCCACGAAATTTCAACTTTGTCGTTTTCATAGGCAAATTATACGAAAATGTGCAACTTTCAATGAGGGAACATTTCACAGATGAAATGAATGAGGTGGAGAATCGTCAAAATGAATTGTCACGTAAAAGTACTCGCGAAACTTTACCTGTTTTAAAAACTCCCGAAGCTCCTGCATGGACCACTGACTATCACTCCAATAAAACAAGGTCAGGTCACGCTATCAATGATCCATGTTTGAGTGCGGTGATGACCACGGAAAATCCACGTACCTTCGCAATGTTGCTGTGTAGTGTCAGTTGTAGTTCTGGCAACTAGACTTCCTAAAAAACAATGTATACTGCAGGATATAGAGCATCAACTTCCACGCGGAAGTTGGCGGCCAGAGTGCATAACCCCAGCAAACATCCTGATAGCTGTTGGTCACAGGCCATGGTTATCGCAGTTGGCGATTGTCAAGATTAGAAGCTGCCGAGGGGTGTTCTAGCGCCTGTCTAACAACATGGAGAACTTCGGCTTACGCGAACGTGTGTATAGGCCTAATCACCTTCGCAATATATAACTACAGCTTACGCACGAAGGCCTAGTGAGGTCACGTTCTTTGCTTAGCGTACGTCACTGACAGTGTTGACATACATTTTCCCCGTTCAACCTTATACACGGACGGTAACCATTTGGACACAGCTGATCTCGCGTATAAGTGCAAAGGGCGAGTTTCATTTGTCGATTTACCGTAAAAGATCGTTAAATTTATGCCACTTTTTAATGTTCTTAGAATTTTTAGCCACCTGAAGATTACCCAGGCTAGAGTTCTACGGTGTACTGAACTACGTGCTTGTGCCGTCTTACTCCATTGCATGTTTGGCGTTAATATTTCATAAAACTAAATGACAGAAATTATTTGATTAGAAATACTTATAGGGATTAAGGAGAAATAACTGCATTTTTGCACCAAATCAGTTTACGCGTCACAATTGTTAAACTTAGGGATTTTGCTAGTTTTTACCGGAGCAGAGTATTATGATGTCCCCTGGTCGTAGCGCCCTCTGTCGGGTCGTCACGTATCTCTCCAAGAATCAGCGTTATTGCTTTGCCGGAAATCTCAATTACCCCGAAATTAACAAAACGCATTAGGCCAGGCCTACCTGTCCTTTTGTTCCATGATGTACATAAGCCTAAAACACAGAGAAATAAAACCTTGACTTACTCATCTTTCATAGGCGTCAAATTGTGATTGAATATTTTTCGCGGTTTATCATTCATTCCGATATTTTCAAGGGTCTCAGTGGTAGATCAGAGGAGTGAGACAGTTGCTACCGGGCTTCAGAGGAGGGATGCCGGTGCGGGAAATGTGTGGTAGCGGGAGGTGTGGGCAAGTATGGCGACCGGGGCGAGGGGGTCAAAGATAAGACAGGGGTGTCATCATTGGGGTGCCGTCGAGGAAAACAATCAATTTCCCAGGTATAAAAATTCTTAGCTGTCATTTCTTCTAACACCAAAAGTGATTTTGATCAAAAATGCAGAAAAGCTTTATTTTCAATAATTCGTTTTAGCTTTGAATGTTTCTAATCGAGAGTTTCTTCTCATTTGCTTACATGAAATGTTACTGGAATCAAAATGTTATGGGATGTAAATCAAACATTACCACCCAATTACTGTGGCTTTTCTGAGAAACTGTCAGCAAAAATGTAACCCAATAAGACACATGCACGATCTCCTGCATGACTTGACCTTCCAAAACATTAAAAAGTTGCATAAATTGAATGATCTTTTACGACAAATCAGCACTTAAAACTGCCGCTGTGCACGTACGAGAGACATGCTGACGTCGTTACTCCTGTGTGACGAAGTAAGCAAGGTATGCCGACCTTACGAGCGCGAAGCTCTCTTGTGTTGCCTCAGGAAGCGGGGGGACTTCCTCCAAATAATTTACAGGCATTCAGGATGAAAACGTGGCGAGAAGCACAGGCCTGGCCCCGCGGTCGAGAAACGAAAGACATGGGGGAAACAGCTGATAGTTGTCAACTCCCAGTGCAGTATTGCCCGTGCCGGGTCATTTTATGTCAGTGGGTGGGTCTTTCATATAGAAGAGATCTTTTAAATACCAATGAAAACATGCCCTTAAATCATACATACTTCGAAATAGTTCGACTATAACTGCTATGAACAGATTTTCACTAAAGCTTCGTATCCATTGAGACACTGCGTACAGTAGTCAAGGGACCGTCCTCTGGCCCCAATGATGGAACCTATTGGCTGCCTCTCTTTTTCTGCTTTTGTGAAATCGTTTTAAGTGAGTTAACTCTTGGGGGATCACTAGATAAACGAATCACTCTATTCCATTGTTTTATGATATGACCTTTCATATTAAGGGTCAGCGATAAAAACTGGGTCATCTCTTTGAGGCTGCCAAAGGTAAACGTCCGTTTTTCCTTCACAGAAACCCGGCACTGCCAACAATTCTTGAGGGAAAAAGATAACAGTTGAAATTGGTCGAAAAAGCACAATGTTCGCGTTAGCGCAACAGCATCCAGGCATGCGGACTTAACAAACAAAAATGTGAGATTGCGTCGTTAAAAGACACAATATATACATGTAGCATTGACCGACATCGGAAGGATGGATATTAGAAGAAGCTGATGACCGCTATACCTGTGAATTACAATGGAACAATATTCTTGATGGTTTTACAGGGATGAAAGTAGTGATATATTTTCACAATGAAATCCTAGAATGTTGTTTCATTTGGAGATCGTTATCATGAAAGAAAAATTATTGCTGAAGAGGAACTTGTTCGTAGGAGACTGGCATGAAGATTGTAGCGAGTATGATTTTTGTGACCGTAACAGTGTTCATGTACAGATTAAGGTGCTCAAAGTGCTGGTGTAACTCAGAAAGCAAATTAACTCACAACCGTGACAGGTTACCACTGGGAATCAGAATAAATTTCTAAAATTTCTTAGGGGAAGGTCGCCATCCGCCCTCCTCTCTGGAATGCCCGGTTTCCCATGCGGTCTCTCCCGGTTGGCCGTCAAGTAACTATACGCATGCCTTCGAGAATTACCTGGTTTATACAATGGATAACGGATTACAAGAAGTCTTGCTTCTTAGCAACCTCCAGACAAATGTGAGTGCCTTCTTAGTTTTTATACTGTGTTGCCATGGGACGGCCCAAACTATCAAGGTTATTTTCTTCTGGTAATATGCTCCGTGATTTACATGCTTGTGTATCGCCGGATTCAGTGACGTTTTTGTGTCTCTGAGGTGGAGCAACAATTTGGACAAGTAAAAATGAATAGTGCCCCCAACACTGTTTGCCCTCCTACGGGTCTGGGTAAGAGTAGTAGTCGCCACAACTTTTCGCAAGTTGCTATGACGTCGAATTAATCTACTGCCCTGTGCTAGAATTCTCTTGCCGTGATATAGCGTTATTACACACACTTGACATGTGAATTCCCTGCAATTCGCAAAGGTCATTTTCAATAACTATCTCATTATTTAATAAAGTGGACAATGTCTGGATAATACACAATCAAATTTGTATAAAAAGAACCAAAACGTGAATGAAAACTCTCTCCAGTGGTGTCGATGCATGTACTGTACGTTTTAAGTACAACATGGCAGACATTCAGGAATTGTTGCACTGAGGTGTAAGGCCACGATTCGGGACCTTGTAGCTCCTCCAAAATCAAGAAAACGAATTGGGTCCCGATTTGGAGGCAGTTTTTCAAACTGAATGGGAAGTCATTGCTACGCCCTGGTATTCAGTAGATCCTTGAAATTGTTTTGATTAAATGGAGCCCAGAAATCTGGCCTCTGCTCTTATCTACTCCGATACAAAACTTCCGGCATTTTCAAAGCACATCCTTGTTCATTGGAAAGTTTTGGCACCAATACACGTAGTACTCAGAGAAATTCCAACGTGCAAAAATCTTTTTGGTAGTGACATATTTTGATCTAGATTTATATGAAGTCTACAGTGCGAGAGCACTTGGCTTGCCTTTGTCTCTTGCACAGGGGCAGTCGTGAATTTGTGGTTTTAGATACAAAAATGTAAAAAAATCGCATTTCTTTATTCATTCTTTGGCACCACGATTTTTCTCCAGTAGACGTAGCAAGACAAAAAGACATGGCTTTGTTAAATTTCTTCATCTTTAAGAAACCCCATTGAGTGTGCTTTATGTATGTTGTCCTTTATCAGGTACCTTGAGACCTTGTAAAGAGGGGCTATTATTGACCCAGACCAGTGATTTCGTCAAAACCAGCCACTCGAACTGTGGTCTTTGATGCTCAATGAATTCAGGTCACGGAAATAAACGGGGAAAGTCGATGCTTTCCTAATTTTGGCCGAGGCATAAAATTGTGTTCAAAAGGCTTGTAGTTTGATAAAGGAGCAGAGGAAAACAATATCCCATGTTACATATTAGAATTTGATACATATTTTCAAGTGTTTGAACTAAAATACAGTCCAGAAGTATCCAGACATAACTACCCGTTATTCCTAGTCATGGCGACTGGACGGAAGCCCAGTTATCGTCGG
Source organism: Phoronis australis (assembly GCA_002633005.1). NCBI lineage: Eukaryota > Metazoa > Phoronida > Phoronidae > Phoronis > Phoronis australis. The sequence continues at coordinate 21,613 of NMRA01000214.1, forward strand.
AATAGTCTTCCTCTCACGACCGAAAATGAAGCGGAACTAACAGAAAAATTGTAAGGTGTCTAAGCCACTAAAAGTTTTTACCACTAATTTTTGCTGTTAACAGAAGTAGCCGTCATGACGGTATTTTGTCAGATTACATTTATCGTAATCTATTTTGCCCGGGGAACGCCACGAGCTATGTTGCAGAGCAAAACAAGAGGAGGATTGCGAATATTGTCATTTATTATGACGTAAACAGATAAAACTAACTAAGACTCTGCAAGATGGGCATGGACAAAACGCCCACAGGCGTGTACAATGAATAGCCCTAAAAGAGGGAACAAAACAAAAGAACTGCCTGAAGGGCTTAAAGGAAAAGTACAGAACATGAACACAAAACTTGAAGAAACCCAACAGGAAATGTATGTGAGCAAAGAGAAAGTGGAACCGACACCCGTGATGGGGGGGGGTGGGGAAAAAACGAAGAAAACGAACGTAGGTCAGACTACGAGGTAGGTGGTTGAATGAGAGACCACGTTGAACTGAACAAAGGAAATATGGGC
>NMRA01000214.1:23335-66393 GCA_002633005.1 Phoronis australis
CCGCCCAAGTGCTACGCCCGAGCCTGCCCGTGCTGCCTCCGGCAGCTTGGCTTGGGCCCGCCTAAGTGCTACTCCGGAGCCTGCCGGCGCTGCCTCCGGCAGCTTGGCTGGGGCCCGCCTAAGTGGTACGCCGCAGCCTGCCCGGGCTGCGTCCGGCAGCTTGGCTAGGGCCCACCTATGTGCTACGCCGGAGCCTGCCCGCGCTGCCTCCGGCAGCTTGGCTGGGGCCCGCCTAAGTGCTACGCCGGAGCCTGCCTGCGCTGCCTCCACCGGCAGCTTGGGTGGGGCCCGCCTAAGTGCTACGCCGGAGCCTGCCCGCGCTGACTCCGGCAGCTTGGCTGGGGCGCGCCTATGTGCTACGCCGCAGCCTGCCGCGCTGCCTCCGGCAACTTGGCTTGTGCCCGCCTAAGTGCTACGCCGGAGCCTGCCCGCGCTGCCTCCGGCAGCTTGGCTGGGGCCCGCCTAAGTGCTACGCCGGAGCCTGCCTGCGCTGTCTCCGGCAGATTGGCTGGGGCCCGCCTAAGTGCTAAGCCGGAGCCTGCCTGCGCTGCCTCCGGCAGCTTGGCTTGGGCCCGCCTAAATGCTACGCCGGAGCCTGCATGTGCTGCCTCCGGCAGCTTGTCTGGGGCCCGCCTAAGTGCTACGCCGGAGCCTTCCTGCTGTGTGCACACCAGAAGCACCAGACAGTTGATCAAAGTTAAGATCCACCCACGTGACTGGCAGCCATATTTGTTTTGGTCGTCTGTTGTGCTTCACAAGTTCGCAAAAATGGTTAAAACTACGCTGTAAACAAACAGGTATGTCACATTTTCTAAACATGAAGTAAATATCAACTTTATTTCTAGTACATCAACAAAAATTGAAACATAATGACCGCGCATTCTGAACGAATTTTGACCTCACGTGGCAATCGATGCCTGCTTAACTTCAAAGCCGTTTTTCTCGGCTCGTGATTTCAGGGTAGTGACAAGATTCTCGGGCCTATTTTTCCGCAACACGTGGATCAATTTTTGCGAAATTTGAAAATTTGAAATCCTCTAGAACTGAAATAAAATCGCGTGCCAGGGATTTTTGATACATGGACCACATTTTTAGTTATTAGACGGAAGGTGACCAAATGACAGAAAGTGGCGTCCTTGCCACAACTCACTCGCAAAAATGCCACAAAATCAAGATCATAAGGATTTTTCACAAAAGTTTGGTATGGATATGTAGAATGTTGCGTAAGAAAACATTTGATGATAATTCCTGTGCATTTTGAAAAAAAATCGATGTAAAATTGGATTTTTTGAAAATTAAAAAATCCGATATTTAAGAAAAACGAAGTACAATTAAACTTTTTTCGATTTTTGTCACTTTCAGAGTCATGTCTAACTAGTTAAAACCCCTTTATAATTATTATAGATAGAAACCTGGAGATTTGACCAGTGTATACACACCCTCACATGAAGATTGTGTGGATTTTCTTAGCGATCGCCCAGTACCAGCGTTCGAAACACGCTAACCCAGTGGCCCTGGCCAGTGGTTTTGCAGCCAGGCCAGTAAAATTCCACATATACATATAGGCCCAATGTTGATGTGGTCTCATATTCAAATAACTGGCCCGGCAGGCCAGCACATTTATTTGCTGTAGGTCGAACACTTCCCAGTTGTATCAAGTTACATAAGGAGCTAATCTTAAACTGGGCTCTCTTTTTCACAGTGCTACCTAATCAGTACAGCCGTTCTTACATGCGATTCAGTTACTAATCTCAGACATCAAGTGGTGGATTTTAAGGGTTGGGCAAGGGGCCATCGTCCCCCGAAAATTTTCCCATTTGGCAATTCGCGGGTGCGAATGTCTGACGGGCAAAATCCTGGCTAATATTCTCCACAAAATACTGGATCCGCCCCTCATATCGGGCCCCTTTTACATTCAAAACCTCAAAAAAGGAAATTAACATGTCAAGAGATAGCCACTACATATGAAGTAATTACTGAAACTCATTATAACGTACCAGTTTCTCAAAAAACTGACTTAAAATATGTACCTGTACCCGAACGAATCGTCGCTCCAAGCACGTGAAAATGGGTCCCTGCGTACAACACATGCCAAGAAATGTAGAATTAAAGAGGAACATGTTATTGCAACATCAAACAAATGTTTAGGGTCCTAAAATTCACATTTCTTAACCAGGTTCTATTACAGTCTGCTCAGCAGTTCACAAGACGCTTAGTCGTGTCAGCTTTCACTTGAATTCATCGTTTTACATCAATGAGTCATCAAAATTCGATGCGAAACCCATACAAATACATTGAGTTTTTAAGTAAATGTGTTGTTCTATCTCTCTGTTACGGATTTATAGCAATTTACAAAGTTCGATGGTTACATGATATTCATGCTGGGTCGCTTGAAGCAAGGTTTGCCTTGCTCACACGAGGGAACATATTTTGTCGCTTACGACTGAAATCAGTCGCGCGGTTTCATAAATACGTGAACGATATCTTGAGGTCTGAACTCCTGTCACAGCCTGTTGCATTTCACTTCATGGCGAAATGATGTTATCAGTGTCTTGCAAAATAATTTAAGTTGGTGTGAATGGACGAGAACCGTCTTCTTAAATAACGATCGCAATGTGTTATCCGGACACCTTCTTCTAGGGATCATCTGCCATCTTGTTCTATAATGCTGAAAATCCTCTCAGACTGAGAACTTCTTCTTCTTCTTCTTCCACTGTCGCTGTCACCTTTCATACTCAGTCTGAGGGTAGCAATGGCGTGTGCCCATGCGTAGATATGGTAGGCAGTCTTACTTACAACTTTAATATCCTCACTGCAGTACCTATTTAAGATATCCAGTGCACGGGCTGCTACTGATGGTCGGAGTTGGTCCAACGTGAAGTGTTCCAACAGCCATTCAAATCCCTGGCTGCTATTACATATCTGCATGCAGCACAGCCAGCTACTCATGTCGTGCTCGTTTACTCCTAAAATCAACAGTGACGCAACTACAGTAGCACGAACTGCTCGCGGTGGGTTTCTGTACGACCTGAGTTCGGCAATCCTATTTTTACTCAAATGCAGTAAGACTTTCCTGCAGCGTGACATCGTTTGCAGTTTTTCTAATCGCTCCTTTGCCGTTCTGAACTCTTCTAACACACCACACAATCCTTTTCCTACAACGACAGAAAGCATTCTCTCCATACCGTCTAGATCATGCACATTTTCCATCTCATTAATGGTGGATCGAAGCGACAGTGCGAGGACCATGTTTCTACTCTTTTTGACAAGGTCCAAGTCCTCCAGCTGATCTTGTTCTTTCAAATCTGCCGCTGTACATGCATAGTTTCGCAGTGCCTCTTCGATTCTTGGCCTGTCCGAAGACCTGAGGCTCATCATCAGCGACAGTTTGTTAACCTCATGTTTAAGCAGACTAATAGAGTGTCTATCCACCTTACGCGGAGTCTTTGAGATGTCTTCTGTCGTCATTTTGTCACATACATCCATGAACCGTCCCACAACATGACCTTCATCCGTTCTACGCAGCTGGTCCAGTAGCCACTTCCGTCCTAAGACTTCATTGTCACCACCTACCGAGCCTGTCCTCATTCCCTTTAAGCGAGCAATCCTCGTGAACAAGGCATCAAACTCCTCCGCGGCACGTGCCTGCTCTCGTTTGACGTCATCTAAGTACTCATTCCGCTTGTACCAGATGAACATAACTATGAATGTCACAGCGCAAACAACTAAGAGGAATATAAGTAAATTGTTCGTCTCCAAAGCGTCGACAACGTGGTTCCACAAGTAGTCAAACCCTGCAAAACGAAAACGATCTAAAGTTACCGTCTCTGCTGACATTGTCAACAACGCAATTTCTTTTTATCAACGTTACGTGGAAGTCAAGTGATGACGTATCTGCCAGTATTACGACGCAATCTGGATCCACAAATCGTAATACAAATGCACTGTCACATAAAGAATTGCTCATGCCTTGGATTTTTTTCTGATTCAGATAGTGATTTTGGTGATGTAGTACTTTAAATTTGTACAACATTATGTTATTTGGGTTAATCGGTACGCTCCGGGGATTGTTGCTGCCATGGTATGGCAGTCGGAGAGTTCAAAAAGTTTTGGATACACCAGATCCGATGAACTCTTCGTCAGTCTTAGGTCTCTTTCATGAAAAGCGACGGTCGCGTTCTTTTCGGACGGATTGCCATTTTAGGAAAACAATAACTTTTTTAATGGAGATTCTTTGTGGTCCACTTCTCAATAACCACTTTTCATGAAACAGACCCAAGACTAATGCTAATTTTTGAAATTTCATTTGATTCAGGGTCCAAAACGTTCAAATGGCTTCATACTAAAAAGCGAATAATCTCAATCATGATCTTTGAACCGAAGAAATTAAATGTTTTCTAGTTTTCTTTCTTACTCTTTCCTTGTGGGTCACATGGTATTTCCCTCAAGCAAGCTCTGAAGTGTTTTTGCCAGCCCGGGCAGTACTTTCCACCGTTATCAGAAGGTGGCGGATTTGTGCAGGTGCGTATCCTTTTCTGTGTTCCCAGGTCGCATGCAGCATTGCAAATCTCCCACTGAAGCCAAGCTGACCATCCGCCGTGCACTAGTATTGCGACAAAAAGCAATCATTAATTTATTGGGCTTGGAAATTTTGTAATACAAAATAACACATCTTGATTATTATTTGCTTCGTGTGTTTGATATCATTTAATTATGGATTAAGTCAATTAGTCAGGTGTGCTTTAGCCGCAAACCATATACTGTAGACGATGTTACAACATAGACTGTCGCCTTAGACATGAATTTTCGCTTGTTGTCGAACGGACGATAATTTATGTTGGTGGCGATAACTGATATCGGGATCAACTCCGACATGAATTGTCACTCGACGTATGGTCGAGTTGTAGGAGCGCTAATGTGCTTGCATCATGTCAAACTTATCGGTAGTCTTTCGGGTTTATTTTTGATTCCCATCAAATACATGTACCATTTTGTGCGGGTTAAAGATTTTAATTCAACTCGAGAGCATTTGACAAAAAACGCAACCTCACCAACCACTTTAAGTTCCATTGTCACCGAAGCTGTGATTGATTGGTCTCTACTGTTGTTAACAGAGCATGTAAACTTTTCCGTTTCGTGCCCCATGTATCTCGTAAACGACAGTTCTTTTTCAATCCAATTTACGCCGTTCTTTCTTGTAAACACCGTCTCCTCGGTGGACACCATCATGTTAGAAAACAACGATGTCGTCCCAGCCGGGTGAATTTTGGCAACACAGCGAATTGTGGCTTTTGTGGCGTTTGCGACGACAATGACGTTATCATTGACTTCTGTTACTTCGTCAGCGCTTTCTATTTTCAAGTCCAGTGGCCCGACTATTAAAACCAACTGAAGATAAAGCAGCCAAGCACACAAACGGGGCACAATTTCGAAAAAGCATTTATAAAACCTGCTTTCCGAAATAATGGGTGAATTTGTGTACGTGCAAGATATGATAGACAAGCCTTGGCGAAAAGACGCTTCCATCTGTTTTAATGGTGCGATGTGTTGTAACAGCTTTTAAAAACAACGTCGAAATTAAACGAAGCTCCAACGCACAGAATTGCGACTAAATATCCATTGGTTTTCGTTTAGATTCCATTACAATTGTGATTAAATCTCTTTAAAATATCGACAGCAGTTTCTCCATTCGGTAATCGCAATTGCTGCAACTTATATTGCATAGATTACATTCATTTGCATTATGTGAGCATGAGGATACGATGTACTAAATTTTCGAACGAGTTATGCATTTTATCTTCCGTTGCTTGAGTGATATTTACGTTTTAGGCTGGGATCTTGAAATTTCGTACTCACTAAATGCAGTGCACTCTGTATGATGCTGTATGTGTACATTGTATCTTCGTAAGGAGTTGACCTGAACATCAAATTGAGTCATCTTGAGTCTGTTTTTTGACAGTGATTCATGAGTGATATCACAAATTTGGTATTGCACTCCACACAACTGTTTCTATAAAAAATTAAATCTCACTTGAACTAAGTGTATTCTTTGAGAATATGCACATGGTGAAAAGTTAATAATTTCGAAAAAATATTTCAAGAGAGCGATGCGCTCATTATTACTTAGCCACACCCTTTTCAGAAATTGTAACTGCAAATGGGAGTCTAAGATCAAATTTCTTTCTTTTAAGACTTAAAAGTCTTGAGCCATTTTCAAGAAACAGGTCCCAGAGGATTGAATTTAGAGTATAGTCAAATGGCTACGAAGACATAAGGCACACATACATGTATTGTACAGATTGCATCAAATTTTGAGATGACGCGCTTAGATTGTTGAAGACTTCATCCTTTTGATCTCCGAACGTGTTCTACATACAGTACATCAGGGCCAGGAGGATAATCTTTTTAATAGAATTTGTCGAAATTGTTTTTGACATCTTACGTCTTACTTGTTTGCGAATTCAAGATGAGTGTCTAGTGTCCTGTGCTTCGGTATACTGTGCCTTACGTTGATAAGTGTTTACTCCTAGCTTGCATCTAATGACCCCAGCATTAACGCTATGAGTTCGAGACTGAATCGAAATATGGAATATTCAATCAAAATCTCAAGTTTTTAAGCAATATTATGTCCTGAGTCAAAAGGTCATCAAGTGTAAACTCTGATTAGAACTAATTTGCAAAAACCTAAACATATTTTGAAAGCATGGGAAGATCGTAAATCGTCAGGAATAATTTCAAGTTCCACTTAGGGCACAAAAGACCCCAGACTCTGCTCTGCAGTGTAATTACAGTGTTGATAATAATCTGGCGGAATGCAGAAATCCCGGCGCAAGTTATTTGGTTTGCATATTCACATGTGATGTCGAGGATTCTAGACGTCGATGCCTTCATTTTTGGTGCCCGAGTGTTCCTGGCGACGCACTCCACGGTTCCCGCATGGTGTTCAGTGGTGACGATAGCCGATGACGAGGCCTCGTTGGTATTATTGTCGAAAGTGCGCATTCCACGTGCGACCAGACGAGTGGTTGTTCCTTCCACTGTAACTAACCTAATACTGATATGAGATCCAGAGTTGGCGACCCCAGACCTGCACATCACGACTAACAAGGTACCGTTGCTGGCCACTACGACACCACCATTCACCCCTTTGGTATTACGCAAAAACATGTCGACCGTGTGTGGACCTCTTGGCGGACCGCCTCCTGATAGTAATATGGGCAAATTTTTATAAGGTTCCTTAATTCCTGTTCACTTCTTTTAATTCGTTGCTGATGCTTACACAAACAGCTTTAACTGCTAAAAACTAAAGTTGCTAGCTTCAGTCACTAGAGTCCAGTGCCCGTAAATGCCTTTCATAAAACACTGAGCCCATGGGTGTTGGGAGTAAAATGGTTGTCGTAAACAAATCGTTAAGACATTAACGTCTGGATTTTTCGGATTTTATATCAGCATGACCTTCAGTTTCTCAACTTGACTTTGACCAATAATACGTACATGTAAAACTACGTCCTATGATCTAGAAAATACTAGAAATAGCGTATTGCAAAATACGATGTGCCGTCAAGTTCCATAGATGGAAATTGACTAAATTCAAGATGGCGGCATCTATCATCTTGAATTAGCGTAAAAGATTAGTTTATGTGAACGGTCTAAGACAAGATATTCAAAATTGCTGTTTTGTTTAAAGGGCTTAAAATCCCAAATTTCTTATCAACAACACCAAACAAATAATCTCGACATTCCATTAGCTGTCAATTTAGAGCATCTGAAAACATTATTTGATGAGGCGCCACTTTCTAAACATAGCAAACTCATGTTCCGGTTAGTGTATTATGACTGGAAATTTTCACATCTTTTTTGCTGTCCAGTACAACAAAAATTATTTCGGCATTGAAACGCTGTTTAAAGTCTTTCAATAGCAGAACGTTTGGTATTGTTAGTATTTTGCCAATGCTACTGGTCAAGTAATTGCAAAATTCCAACTTCAGTGGCAACTGATTTTGTCGTCTGCTTGCAATATAGCAGCATATAGTTACTCCTGACAATTTGAGAATCAGCTGCCGGTTGTATGAAACAGTTCCAAATAGGGACTCAACTAGGATCCTTAAGTCTTTTTGCGTCTTTATGTCTTTATGGACTCACCTATGCAACATTTTTCTATCATTTCATCTTTATTGGGAGCTCCTATTTTATTAATGACATTTTCTAACAATATAACTAAGAACTGAGCCCAGAGTTCATTGAAAATAAATAGGGACTCAGTCCTTAAATTGGGGGTTTCTACATAAATAGATCCCCAATTAGTTTCGACATTTGACAATTCAACGTAAAGTTCACTCTCGAGTTGCATCAAAGTCAAAAGTTGACTTAGTGATGAAACTAAAACCATACAAGAAAGGGCAATTGATGTTTTCACATGTTCAAAAATACACAGTAGACTTGGGGAACTTAATTGAATCCCTATTTGGGACTGTTTCAGGCTACCGGGCACAGGGTTCAAGTACTGAGAAAATTACAAATATCAATAACCTCCTCCGCAAGATTCTGTGTTACTTTCACCAAGACTGAAGCTCTTCTCTAACATCCATGAGGACACGAACCGAAGTGGCAAGTGATGGAAAATTCTGTACGCTCTAGTCCTTTGTTTCTAACCTCTAACCCATTTTTAAGAAAAGGATGTACTATTTTTGTCTTATGTTGATAGTGCAGATTTTTGTTTTTTACCATGCAATAATATTGTTGAATGCATTTAGATGAACTGACGTCACTGAGTACAACAGAAAATGAACTAATCGTTACACTATAAACTTTTGAAAATAGCAGTAACACCACTCCTTGAGAATCAAGCTTGTTTTCCAAAGGCTTTGCGCCACTAACCCAATGCGCTTACGGCGGGAAAACGATAGACCCAGTTATTGTGCACGTATGCACTGTAGCAACGTTTTTTATCTTATTTTGATTTGTCCAATCTGTTGATATTGTAAATTTCCTTATTTATGCCCATCCCGATTTGACTGCAACTTGAGCTTGTTGGGCTCTACCGTATGTGCGTTAGCATAGGGACAAACACGGTGCTTACTGGAATGGGCTCATTTTAGCTGGTATTTCAAATTGTTTAGGTGAAGTAAATAATCAAAGTAGATGATTGTCATCCCCGGGATTTCATCATTAGTATTTTTGCCTGGTGCTGAAGTTTTCCGAGGCCAGGGATTGACACAAGGTAAAAGTGTTTCGCTGTACATCTAGGTCTGTGGCGTTATTGATAAAACAGGACCTTGTTTTAATCAGGAGCTGCATAGGGTTTAATTTGTGTAGACGATTATCTTCACCGCTAGTTCTCATAAAAATGAGCTTGTCTGTAGTAAACTCCCGTAAAGTCATCAAGGATTACCTGCAGTGTAACTGAAGTTCATAGAAAGTAAAAATCTGGACTTCCAAACCGCTTGATCTGAGTTGATATCTCACATAAACATTAAAACTATGATAATTCCACATAGAAGTATTCCATGAAATTGAAAAAACTCACCACCCCCTTTACCTTGTTTGCTTGTAACACGATGCAATATCTCAAGGGTTTTTGTGTGACAGTTTTTGCAAGGTGGCGTTAGCAGAACCGATCTACTATTTCAAAAGGACCATAGTTAGTATCCTTTACGCACGGGGCCCTTTCGTTACGTATGTTATGTACGGAGAGGCGTACAAAACCTTCCGAAAATTTTTGTTTTTGTCAAAAAACATACGTTTGAAAGGTATAAGTTTGGAAATACTAGGACTTTAAGGCGAACATTTGAAAATCGTTTGACTGGTTACAAAAATTTGACATCATGCTACATGTATAAAAAACAACCTGCACACAAATTTGATGTTCCTGTTCCATGTTTGCAAAGAAGGCGAAACTCCGGTTAGTTGGTGGTATTTTCACAGACTGCTATGTACTTGACTAAGATTTTGTGTGGCATGTATTCGATCTTAAAATGAGTACGTAAACTGCTCTTGAAGCGCTAAATAGATTTCGGGTAGGCCAGGTTGTTATTTTTGGAGTATTGATGTGATCTTCATTTAAGTTAAGGATTTAGGAGCGTTCAAATTTATTTGTACACGGATGAAAAATCGGCAAAATCAGTTAGCCAAATCCCGAAGAAATCTTCGCATTCTGCTGAAACGGTAACCGCCTTATCAAGGCCGTTATCAAGGCCAGCGAAGATGACTCATTTGATTTATTTGCTCATTGAAGTTCCTCGTAAGAACAGGAGTTCATGAATCGCTATCGTTGGAAAAACAATCAGTGGATAATTTTCAAAAATTTACTAGATAACTTTCGTCGAAAAAAAGAGTAAAGAACAATGGATATTTGAAGATAGAATCGAGTAGCACTTGGCCCAGATCTTCTTAAACATCATGTATCATCAAAATGTCTTGAACAAATGAATGAAGTTTTCTTGCAGACGACGTACTTGCCGGAAATAAACCGTGCTATATCTACCAGGTGTCGCTAGTAAATAATGGCGTCACGGCTTCTGTGTAAAATCATAGATTTCGTCGTTTGAAAATATATGGAGTCGGAGGTCCATGTACTATAGTCTATGGTTAGACGTAGCTTAAGTTTAAGATTTGTCTTAACTTCCAAACTTTGAAACTTTACATTCGGCAGGTAAGTCAAAATTTGGACAAAACTTATGTCAAACACTCAAGTCAAACTTAAGATCTCTTTCTTGAATTGGTTTTGAAACAAATTTAACTTTTATTTTAACATTTACAAAAATTTAAGATTTGTCTTAGCTAAGTCAGTTTTGTTGGAACGTGCCGCTGTTTCCCATCTGTAAGGACTAGGCTCGCCAAAAACGAAAGCGTTTACCGCGAGAGCGTCGTCGAATATCACAACGTGAAGCGTTTCGAAGCGCTTTCCATATTGAACCCAGGGCAAGTGCCAGCACTGGTTTGCGAGAACTCAGTAGGCCTATGAACAAAGCTGAACGGAGAAACTTTGACTGAAGTAGACGAAGCAGGGGCTGTAACATAAAAGCCGTTTGAAGCGTGCACCGTTGCAGAGCTCAAGCGGTGGCTGCTTTGAAGAAATGCAACCACGAAGGTCGTCAAAATTGACCTTGTAGCAAGGTAAATATTTGCAATACAGTTTTTCGACCCTTTTCACTCTACCCTGTACTTTCGTATAAATTTTGTTGACATGCTGCTAAAGCTTTTAATATATTTTTCCTGAACAGTACGAAGTGGTTACTCGTGTCTACCCAAGAGGCACCGTGGTACCAGAGGGTGTGGCTTTCAAAATGTCGGACCTGCATATGGGCTGTTAAAGTCGCTTTTCATCTATTTTCTAATTTGTGAAATTTTGAATTCACGGTATTGACATTCATTGCTATACCAGATGGTTTAATGATGCAGTCCGTCACTTGTCAAAACATGGTACATGTAACTGGCGTTTTTAATTATGCACTTTAACTCACACCTAATGTGTACGTGTACACTTGGGCTTACCTGCTTTTAGTTTTGTCCCGTTCTATAACTTGATGTTGAGCACTATTACTAAAGACAAAACCAACAAAAACTTAGCAGTAAAGTTATCTGCGAGTTACGTTGCAATATCCAAACGTTTTGCATGTATGAGGCAGTCGATGTCGTTAAAAAGCAACCGCTTTGCCTCTTTTTGAAATCTGCGTTGAATCCCTCGAAAGTGCTAAATACATTTGATATGGAACCAGTTGCAACATTTGAAACACTGTATTCCATCTGGGGAAAGTTTAGAGCTACTTGAAGCAGTCTCGGGGACGGGAGTAATTTGTGTAAGCTATTCGTGACTTACCGAACACTTTGATGTTAAGCCGGCTTGAAGCACTCAATGAAGGTTCTCGTACATTAGTTGCAAAACACCACACAGTCGACTTGTCGTAGTCGTTCGAAACTTCCAAAACGTATTTCCCGCGGAATGTTCCGTACGCAGATCTCTCTCCCTTGGTGTTCGCTTCGAACGTTGTTCCAGATTTTAAGCGAAATTGAAATTTAAATGAAACCTCTTGGAATGACCTGTCGGTTGAACAGTAGAGGATCACCCTTGCACCTAGCATCAACACCCATGTGCCTCCACGATCACGTCTTCCTCCCCAGCAGTGGAATGCCGTTATTCGCAGAGGAACAACTGGAACTGGTTATGATGAACATAAGTGCAGCAATTAAACTGTCTTGATCTTGATAGCTCCTCAATTATACAATGCCAGATGTTGACATATTTATTATAACTGTGGGAGAATGCAGCCTCCAACTGCATCTAAATCTGGGGCAGATTGTCACCCATCTTTTTATTTTGAGGTGTTATATAATCTTTGCACATACGTGTTTATATTCTGTATCTGCGCTATTTTTCTCTCTCATGATATCTGACCTTTAACTTCGTCTCCATGTTTTTGTGTCACTGGTAAACTAGCAGTTAGGGTATGGAAAATATTATTCTAATATCAAATTATTGGCTATTTTGAATCCACGTTTCTCCTCATCGTGTTTGCGTGTCTTCAATACGTGTGACCCAGGTTGTTTTTTCCTATTGGACATGAATCTGTTCTTTCTCTCTTCAACAGTTTGCTACCGCCCCGATTTTCGTCAACTCCAGTTTTCACTCTCAATTTCTCAACATATCCAACATTCTTCTTTTCCTTTTTAAACTTTATACCACAATATCAGCCTCGAATGGCCAATAAAACCATGTAATAACCCGTTTTGTTATCTCACGGCGTAAGATAACATTTTGGCGTGAAACCGAGGCCGGAGTTTTGGGCCGCCGACTGTACCACTGCACCAATCAACAGCTGACGTCATCGAACTTGAAAATAGAATACTTAACTGGTCAAGTGCAACAATCACATGTTCAACAAAGGGCATTGTACCGATATTTATACGCTATGAAAAATAAAACGCATAATTTCCATAAAAAATAAATAACATTTTAATTCAGTGAAAATTTTCTCCCATTTTCTCTCACTTGTAAATCACCGATCTCCAATAGGCCTTTCTCGAAATTTATGCATGACTCACATTCCAATCCCAGAAGGAGGCTAGTACTAATAAGTCTACAGGAAGCTGTCTGTTTACAGTGAATCTCTACATAAACAATGGGGCTATTCGGAAAATCTACCATAACTAGAGGGCGTGCGTGTACTAGTGGTGATAGATTAGCAGCCTCGATTTCGCGAGCCCTTTAAATACATGGTGAAATGGCTTGCAGCCGTGCCAACTAAATCTGAGATTGCGTAAAAAGGGTGTTTCTATGAGAGGAAGTAAGCACGACCTCATACAAAGGTAAGGTTTGTGATTATTTTAACGATTATTCCATGATTATTCTACCAATGCCTGTTAACTGAGGCGCTCGCCGATGTCGACTTCGCGGCAGTCAGTCGCCAGCCAGAGTCTGGTTAATCTTTGTATGTTGTGATATGTGATACGATACTTGACGTAGCAATCGGGGTTTTTTCGTACATCAAAGCATTATTATTGTTTGGAATGATTTCTAAAAGTTTATCAGTGACAGTTACATCAATCAATGCTGAGTATTTATGCTGTCAANAGTAATATCATTTCCTAGTAGCATTTTGAACTTCTCCAAAGTAAAACCTCATAAATAATTTCTGGAATTTAAAGAAAATGACAAACTTTGAATGTTCTACAAACTCAGTCTCAAAAACCGAAACTTAATTCAAGGAGACTGCTTGAGTTGTCAGGTTGGAATGAAGACATGCAGTCATATAGATTTGCATATATTACAGAAGACTGCAGGTGACACACATACTCTCTCAATTTCATGAAAAACCATTTCACAGTAAAAGAAGCGGTCATGCAATGATGCACACACTGGTGTAACCCCTGAGTTCCATAGTGTTTACGCACTAAAAACTGTTTTGAATCTGAAAAGTTCACGTCACTGCAACCACGTAGATATTTTCTTAGTACACGAATGTATGTATGTGAATAGTATGTAACCACTTTCTGTGTTGGAACTTATACCGAGGTATATTAGCAGAGTTGGCAGACCTGGGTGTATTAATTATAGTCCCCTTGATGAACTATTCGTTTTTCTGCAGCTTTATACATGTATAAGGATTGCTGGAGGAAAATTTGTCAGAGCGTTTCAATTGCCCAGTAGGAACAGAAATTTGGAAAATATTGACCTGGGCAAATCTACAGCCAAACTCATTGGTTAATGGTGACAAACTCAAAATGTTCTTCACAGCCTTTGAAACCCTAGTTGGATACAGCTTCGTGAGGCTCAATGACATTTGTATCGTCACTGTAGACAGGCTCAATATCAGATGTAGCTGTACTAAAGTGACTGAATAGAACAAGGGGGCAGCGTGATGGCTGATAAAATATTTTAATTAATAAGATACTCAGTCATAAGTGTTCAAAACTGAAAATCACTCCATTTCAGAGAAAACAAGAAAAATGTAACAAATAGCCAGTTTGGGAATACATGTGGAGAGTCATTAGGCATATCAAGGACAATTAATCACTTGTGTATACATTTCAATTTCCTTGAACAATACTGGATCAGTAAATAAATTGTGAACAGCTGCATGTTTTTAGCAATCTTCAGAGGCCCTATTGCGAATGAATGATACCATTCATATGGTGTTGCAACAAATGACAAGACTTATCCAGTGTAATATTACTGTGTCAATTTATTTTTATCAGCATATTATAATGGCTCATATTATAATGGCTCATAACAGCTGACTACTCCTCTTGATGGCCATGTTAGTTTTCAACTACATGTAGAATAACTTTCACTGGAGTACGTGTAGCCTTTGGACAAATAATTCTTGCCAGATGACTATGAAGACTTTTTACAAAAATCTTGTATGATTGGAACAAGTGTATGGTCACGATCAGCCAGCTCAGAGGAGGCTGCATGATTGTGAGCAAGATGGCAGCATTAGCCTCGCTTTGGATTACCTCTTATTACTCGTGAGGTAATATTAAGGAAGGTCTATTTGAATGCGGGTATCGTGTCGTCATGATCCTTTGACTAGAGCATTATAGTCAGTTACCAGTGGTAACCTACGATATTTTCCCGGTCGAAGCTTAGCGTGATAAAATGTGTACTAAGCTATAATAGTTGCTAATCCATAACTTTTAGATTCCCTTTATTTCTAGTTTGTTTAAATTTCCCATTAGTTTTTAGTAAAAGCATTATTTGACAAAAATAGTTCGGCGTTTCTTAAAAGGTCACGACCTCCGACCCTGGGCCTCTGACATAGAAAGTAGTTACAAACCCGGGGTGAGTCGAGAAAGGTAGATCGATTCATTGCAATGTTTCTCGTTCAGTATGTCGTATAAATAGATTATAGCATGTTCTCAGTCGTTATCCAAAATCCACTCGGGGCCTAGAATACAGGGATAACGACTTCGCCATGTAAAAATCGATATATGCGCTACATACTTTTTCTTCATTTTTGCTATGGGTAGATTTTAACACACCTTTACAGTTAAATGTATTAAATAGCATTTGCATATATTTCTGTGCTGTTATATATCAGCGCCCTGATATGGACTGGTACAAGTACAGTGTATGAATTCACAATGTGCGTAATTGGTCATGTCACGTGTGCAATTGTTTGAAAATCTTTCCCATACAGTTAACTTCGCTACTACCGAAGTTTCGATCAAACTATGGTTAACCGCGAAGTTAAGCGTTAGAGTTTTCGTGATCTTCGAAGTTTAAGTTCAGCGAAGTTATCGCAAGGCGGCGTTAATATGACCTTGGCCTTGCTGTTTTGTCACTGGTCGCCAACAAAATGGCAAGGCCCTTTCCCTCTCCCTTAACGGAAACAAGAACATCAACTTCACAAGACAGCCAACGGTTGGCACGTTGGAAAGATGACGATATTCTAGAAAATGACATATGAAAGAATTGTCTCTTAAGTAGGCTAACAGCTGATCCAAACAAAAGCGGTACGGCGTGGCGGGAATTCATTTTGCGCACACTTAACGTTAGTTGTTTTTTACTGTGGATAAATAGAAACATAATGCTTATAGTACCAAAATAACAATCATTAGAACAAACTATTAACAATTAATAATCAGTCACCGCCGCTGAGGGCAAATTGCACAAGCAGTGACACCTTCCGATAACTGCGATGGCATCAAAGTTAAGTGTACTCATTGTAGCGAAGCGTCGACGCTTTGCTTTTAAACCCACCTTTTTACTTCGGAGTTAAGGGACCGGTCAGAATTTATGGGAGGGGGGAACCGAAGAAAACACAAGAAGACTATTCAAAGTTTCGAACGTTACTTAATGGGGGGCGTATACATTTTGCAGAATATGAGTGGGCACCTTCAATAATTAAGTAAATATTTTTGGGTGAAAATTAAAAAGTTATGACAAACCAATTGCGATTCTTGCAACTTTTGGAAGCAACCGGAAATGCATAACCTATTGGCAAAATATAACAATTTGAATATTTTAAATGTTTTAATGCCGGTTTTCAAAGTATATTTTTAGTCCACTTAACTTTTTCTTAAACTCTTTAGAAACTTCATTAAAAGCCTTGCCAAATCATCAGCTTTTGTCCAAATTTCCAGCTGACATTCATTACTTGTATATATATATATCACTACTGTCACCCTGATCACTGTCTTTCCGCTCACTGTCTTCCCGCTCACTGTCTTCCTGATTTCTGTCTTCGTAACTCGACACTACAACACCTGATTTAAAAAAGTTACTTTTTTCAGTTGTCCACTTGTCATCTTTGGTTTCTTCATCTTTGTACCAGCTCACTTACTTGCTTCTTTCCCCTCCTCTAACTTCTCAACTATAAGCTTGATATTTTCGGCCAACTCTTCGTTGAATGCGTTCGTGATTAACATGCGGCGAAGTGGTCCCATGTCATAACGTGCATTGAACATGGCTGCATTTGTTGATGGGTCTGAAGATAAAATTGATAAGTCCGTACGCGAGAGAACAGTAGATGCAACGGAATCATACGACTCGAACACCGCACCACTTTGCTTAAATATGGCACAAAATATTGTGTTGCATCTACTCACTAGCCTGATCTCAAATCTACATGTGCGGCTTTTTTCCTTTTATTTCATTTCTTCCGCATAGCTTATCTTTCTTCTCATTTCCTTGTTTCATCCATACACCAAACTTTCAGTACAATTTATTCAACTCAGCTTTAACTTTTTTGAGGTCTGCCATCATATGGTTATAAGACTTCAACTACTACACTATGTGCATTTTCACGTGGGTTCCCTGAAACAACGTGGTTCATTTTGTTTCTATAATTTGCATCTGGGTCCCAATTTTTAAATTTGCTTTTCCACATCTTGTTCTAGTCACCTCTTCCCTTGAACAATCGTCATCTGTGGTGTCGACTGGCGCAGTCTGAAGGGGTTTGTAATTTGAAAGAATATTTTTATAATTTGTTTATATACACACATGAACGAGTTATCACCCAGTTGATGCCATTTTCTTTCTTAAAGACAGATATTCCTTTCACTGGCCCAGAACTTGACGATAAGACTGACATTCTTAAGTGATACTCGAACAACTACAAGAGGTCACCTGCTAAGACGAAGCTGCCCCAAATTTTGATTTTTTTTTCTGAAAAAGTGCCCATTTCAAGAAAATGGACACTGTTTTGAGAGGGCGCTCTTTTGGAAATCCCTGGTAGAGCATAAATTGATTTATTTTAATCAGAGCTGTACCAGTAAAATATGTTAAGAAAGGCAAAATTGTCTCAGGGCTGTTTCAGTGAAATGGTATGAGACAGGATGGAATGCACTTTTTTGATACCCGCTACCCTTAATTTCGATTTAATTTTTGAAGACTGGCCACTGACTTTTTTATTAATTTGCTGTCCACCCCTCTTACGTTTTTACTGGAAGAGCCATCATCAAGTATTAGTCTCTTTATTTTTGTTCCAGATGCTAACCAAAGTTCCTTGCAAGCGCCCACTTTGTTGATTACCTCATTAACCACTTTTGCAATATCACCCATCATCTTCCACTGGACAGTTCTCTGCTGAATATATACAGTATGTAGTACTGCTTGAATGCCAATGGAGCCATAAACTCTTGCGTATGCCAATACAGTCTCTCTAAATCTCGTCGTAAAACTTCAATCTCTCCCTGTGGGCATTAGGGAAAAGCAATTTCTTGATATTCCCCGGCACTGTAAATAGAAAAAAATCGAAATATTAATTTTGGAGGCTTATGTTTGTAGATTTTTAACTCAGTAATGGGCATTAAAATGAATTTTCCGGGTTGTGACGAGTTAACTTTAAAATGGAAGTATTTTCTAGTAGTACATCATTCTATGATCCCACATTTCACTTGTTCTGGGGTAATACAAATACTTATAATTTGCAACTCAAACTTCCTAAAATTATGTCAAGAGGACAAGGGCTTAGTTCAACAAATTTGATTTTAGCTCAGCTTGGGTAAATTCTCAAGCTTCTCAAATGTAATTCATAAAGGGTAAGACCACCAAACAAGACAGTCAGCAATATTATGATCATAGTTAAAACAAAATGATGTGTTTTAAAAAATCACACACGAAGTTTAAACTTATTTATTCTTTTAGAAATTTGTGACATTATAGACTAATGTTTCGTGACTGAACGCATGGAGAAATTCCTTTTTTCGTACATAATCACAAGATGGAAGTTTCATACAAAAAATGTCAAATTCAACTAAAGCAGGTTAAGAAAGAAAAAACAAAAACTTAAAAAACGTTGATCAATTACAGCAAACTATAACCCCTACATTCAAAAGTAAGGAAAATCCCCATCCATGATGTCACACATTTTTAAGTGATTTAAATTTTAAATAATTGGGTCATTTTCTTTTCACTAAGAATAGTTTCTACATGTATATCATCACTCTTGACCACTCTAGAGCATATTTAGTTTTGGTGTTATTTTTCTTTAATAGATCGGTTTCTATTCAAAGTCATAATAATGAATATCATTTAGTTTTAAAAGCAACAATATTGCCCAAATATTACTGTACCACCAAATTAACTTAATACAATTGCTATACCACGTGCAATGGGTTACATGAGCATGTATGCTTACATTCATCTGTTGGACATAAGTAGATGGTGAATCAAATACTAGCTATCGATGCACAATTAATAGTGACAATATTCATAAGCGCAGCAGGAAAGGTAGAGTGATGGAAAGCACCGTGCGTTTAGAAAATAGTGAAGCACCACAAAACCCACTCAAGTAGAAATTAATTATAGTTTTAAGAGGTAAAACAGAAAGTGCCCAAATTTTCATTTTTAAACTGTCCAGCATTAGTCCAGTAAAAAAAGTCCATTATCAAGCAAGAAAGTACATTTAAATGATTACAGAGTGCAAAACTTAAATATATTAAGAGGCACACACAGGAACACGTATTTCAGCTCGAAAACTGGTTTAACACTGCTATATTTGAAGCTTACCATGGTGTTCGAATATCATCATCTGAAGTCCCTGACATATAAAGTGAGGTCTTCATGTTCTACCAAAATGTAAAACAAATTGATTGAGCACTTCCGGTTAGTGGAAGCCAGACGACGTCACGCACATCAAGAATAAAAATTCTTAACATAACACGAGGCCATCTTGTGGTTCTGGTCACACTACTCTCCTTGATTTGACATACGAACCAATGCTTTAAAGCTAAATGTCTTTTAACAATTTTATACCTCGTTACCATGTGTTCTTTAATGAGGTTTTAATGCAACTGGCCCATGTTTACAATTATCTGCATTTAAATGACAAGCAGTTCTTACAGCGTATCATTGAAGAGTTGTAAATTAAGATCTAGGTGATAATGATATATGGAATTGGATCTACTACAATTGGCAATTCATTTTGTCTTAAAGCTTCTGAGGATATATAAAACCTCGGTAATTAATCAGACAAAAATACTTACATTTTTCTGTTTTAGATTGGTCTTGCTGCTCTGTAGCCTGTCACATTCTTCACAAGGGAGGATCACTTAAAAAGCTTTTCATTGCCTTCACTGACATTTTTAAACGGATTAAATGACCAGGAAGCATCTGAATCATCTCTGCAAGTTTTTTGATATCATCTTCTTCTAACATTGACATCATCTCTACATCGTCATAACCTACGTTTTTCATTCTCTCTGCGTTCATATCTAAATTAATTCAGTCAAAGTCTGGCAATTCATTTATCAAGGAAGCAGTCATTGTCTTGTCTTGGTATGTAACTCTCTGCGTTATTTAAACCACAGAACCATCATACGACGTAGTCAGTTAATGAATAATTGTCAAATAAAGTGAGCAATTGTCAGTCAACCGTTGGCAGTTTTATCAGGTAAATTATGTGCACACTCCTGCCATTTTGACAACACAGCGCCCTCTCAAGGAATACTAATTACCCAAATAGTATTTATTTAACAGCAAAGAAGCACTGTTCTATTTTCGTGGGATAAATTTATCCCAAAATTATTTGTCACGTAAAATTCTACTATTTTAAGTATTGTTTCACAAATAAAAGACTTATTTAAAAAGGATCACTAACAGTAAAATATAACTTGACTCCTCATTACATGGTAGAGGGCGCTTTTGGAACATTGGCTGCCTCCATGAAGAGCCGTCACTCATCAATGATTTAATCAAAGGAAAGACTATATTTATAGAAGATTGTAATTTTTCTAAAGCTGTGCGAGATCATTATAGTATCAGGATAAAACAGAAGTCAGAACTTCATCAGCTGTCCTTGAGCTTAAAAAATATTTTTCCACTGCGTTAGCTTTAGAAAAAAATAAAACTCATTTTTTCCAATTTGGCGTTTTAATCAACCCAAGAAACGCGTTCGCAGATAACAAGTTGACTTTAACCAAACCTCGTTGTATCACCTACTAATGCCTTATTGGCGCCAATCTTGAAAGATAAAAGCAGGAATAAACTAAAAACTCAATACTGTCTAGGTTAAAGATTGGATATCACAGTTCTTGCTTAGTGGTTTTTCCTCACATTTGCCGTTTAATTCACTGAAACCGTAGGTCACGCTTACCGGTTAACAAATTTGAACGCAGTTTTCAAAATTTCTCAACCATTTTGTAGGATTGTCGACGGTTACAGAGTATTATTTAAGAGAATTGGATGGGAAAGTCGTTTTTAACATCTGTTGCAGGCCGAAACCGTGATTGTTATCCTTTTGAGGGGTTGCCTTACAGACAACATGAGAGCCAGCGTCTGTGGGTGTTTGGAATACAATGAATGCACGCGGATTTTGAGTCATCTACAGCATATGCCGAGGGGAATTATAGACCCTATTCACGCCGAAAGGAGGCGCGTTGCAAAACGAGGCTCGCTGCGATAGCTCTGGTGGCTTATCCGCGTTGTTGTACACCGCGTTGCTCGAACCGCAAGAAAAAATACGGACACTAAACTGCCTGTTTTACAATCCCTAAGGACGTTGGGATTCGGAAGCGCTGGGTCCTTGCCATACGCCGCGGCGAAGAAAAATATGTCCGTGTAAAATTTATAACTGTTTTCGAATCATAATTTGTATCATCTCGGATGCCGCCATAGCAACGAGGACTGGAGAATCTTCGGCCAGCCAGGCTGTGTTTTCATGACTATGGGTTGAAGAGCGATGGATTTTTCTTTTCAAAAAGGACAGAGCCCTCAATACCTCAGTTTTGGAGCCAAATATCGGCCCTATTCCCCTCTCAAAAATATTGAAAAATCACGCGAAATTCCCGGCCCCACGAGGCCTAAAAATTCCCTTAATGATTGAAAATTTCTCTCCAACGGTTCAAATCACCTGTGACTACAGAGGTGACAATTTGAAAAAGTACAAAATCATAGGCGGATTTAAGGGGGGCCGGGCAAAACGTGAAGCGGGAGGACTAAAGTGAGTTCGAGCTAGGACCGGTAGCGGCCGAGGGGAGAAAACACGTTCCGTTTTTTTATTAGTCCAACGACAGATTTCCTGAGCAGAAGGTATACATCCTATGCACCCGTAACTTCCGGGCCGCCTGCGTGCATACAATTGCGCTTTGCCGCTCCTCCGAGGATGTCGGCCCCCCTTCATGGTATCCTAGATCAGCCACTGAAAATGCTACTTGATACAGAGCTATGATAGCTTGCAACAGGGTGGGGTGCTATTGATCATGATCGGGAGGTCAGTAGATTTTCCACTGACCCGTCACCCGGCGAAACTTTCCCCTCTCAGAAGGCCGCACAGGCACCTTTCCCCTGGAATATGAACGAGACCTTTGAAGAAACATGATAACTATGCTTGTTCCAGGGGGGATCAGGACTTTGAGTTGGAGGGCCAAGTCAGAGTATTAGCCAGAATTTAGGCCGTCAGACATTCGCGCTCCTGAACTGCCAAATGGAATCTGGGAGAATTTTAGGGGAGGGCATGGCCCCCTTGGCTCCCCTCTAAATCTGCCACTGTGTTCTGTCCAGTTAACTGAAATTGAGCTCTAAAACGAGGTCATGCTTTGGACGAAAGAATTGGTCGTATTAATTTTAAAATTCAACTTGGTCGAGATTGATATTTGAGAAATATAACACATGAATTAGACGTAATTATTAAAACCAAGAAAGCAGAATAGATGGTCATATAATTTTTATTTTCAATTGCGAGCCTGGCTTTTTATCGTAATCAAAATATATATTTAATAACATCAAGTATTATTTCAGATCAATGACAAATCGACTATTAGTCCCGGTAGTGCCTACCTCACCAAGACCTATGCTTGAAGCTAATAGGCCTATACTCTTGACCAAAAAATTAAACCAGATGTGACTAATTACACATTACAGCAACATGCTTTGAGCCACCACTGTCGCATATATCTTCAACTCGTCAACAATACGACCAGATGACCTGGTTCGTGTAGAAAGCATTTTTATCAAGAATTTGTTAGAAGAAACGTAACCCTGCATTCATCATGATACCTAATCCGTAACACTGCGATTGCTACAATTTGGTCGTGTATATTTTCATGTTTCGAACCTAGTTTTCCGGAAAAAATATAGCCTTTCGTCAGAAAACTCTTTGGTGCATTGACTTGTTCATTAACTGTATTTTTCTACGTCTCTGTGGTTAATTATTGACACATTTTTTAAGATTTAATGTTCAGGTTGGACTCCAAAGACCGGCCATTTAACTCACGCCATGTAAATTCCCGCTTTGTTTATCGCAGTCAGCCTCGCTTTGGATTTTAATGTCCGCTGCGTGAATTGGGTCTATAAGATCGGCGCAAAGGCTGCAAGTAATATAAAGAGGGCCTCTGCGAGCTACTAGTTCACGAAGAGACTGTGACGATTTTGACTTGATGTGCCAGCATGTCGGTTCATTACGTACCCTTGTCTTCAAGACATACTCTTCGATTGCAATTGCAAAGAAATGTAACCACAGTAATACTTCACTGAAAACTAGTTACCAAAAAAGATAATTGCCAGAATGCAGCAGTTTTTAGCATTAAGCATATTTGTGTTGTTGAACGTAAAGTACCGCGATCACTGTAGAGGTGATGCACAAACCTATAACGAGTGATGCCAGTGTTCGAATCCTGGAGGCAAAAATCTTCCAGTTTTTCAAAAACATTACCTGCATGTACACTGAAAAGTTACATGCATGCACATGCGTGGAAAAAACATCAATTGCGCTGAAAATGAATGCTCTGTTCTTACGGGTATGATCATTCCTTTACGAAAAACACGTGAGAGTGCCTGAGTAATAAAATACTTAAACATTTTACCTAGTACGTCCATGACAACGGAAGAGCTGGCAGACAAATAATCCGACTTCTTATTTGACGCCTTACACCTGATGCGGACGCCATGCTGCTTGCTAGTGATGAAAAGAGATACCTCGGACGCATAGATCCCTCTACCAACTTTCACAGGTCCTTCATCAGGCAGGAGGGATTCCTGCCTTGAACTCGGCATGTATATGTGGAAAGTTATGAAGACCCCTTCTTTACAAAAGTCGGTAACGCACTTCAAGTCCACGGTCGAATCTTGCGTCACTACGATAGCATTGTTTGGTCCCCAACGACCGCCAGTCTGAGTGATTGTCACCCTAGTAGGTCCAACTACAACAGTCCCAACGCAAAGCAATTTTTATACTTTCGTGTTAGCACATCGCAAACGGACGCTTACAAAGAAATACAGCAGGAGCCAGGCCGGAAACAAACCGCTTGCATCTAGCTGTCACACTTATAAACATGATTCACGGGTTCGATACTAAAATTCTTGACCGATTTGAACTGCCAAACACTGCTTCCGAGTCATAAAAACGATGTACACACACCCAAAGCACAGTGCATTCATTCTCTTACAAACAAGGTTACCAGATTCCCCGTCTGTTTAGGATTTCCCAAGAGCCTGATCACTACACATCGTATTTAAAAGTTCTGTGAGTATTCCCTGGGCCCAAAGAAACTAATAAAATTGCCAAACCACAGTAATCATGGGTCAGTATACGTAGACCGACTTAAAGCCTGTACAGGAAATTATTACTTGCGCTTCTTGTCCCATTATCAGCTATTCATTTCATTAGAACAAGTACAGTGGTAGTATCGTAGTCAACGTGTCCCTGCAATAAATTCAATAGCAATTTTACCAAGTACAACTAAGCTGAACTTTATCCGTTGAGCCTTTCTCGGACGCCTGCCATTTTGAGCCACACAGGTTATGGACGATCCGTCGTAGTCTGACGTTACGTTCACCGCAAAGATCCCTCTGTACGAAAGATTGGCTACAGGCCAGATTCGCGGTTGTTTGTGCCACGAGATTGATCCCCTTTTGAACACATACACTATGCGCACCGCTGGTGACACGTCATCGGTGATACACTGTATGACGAAAAGTGTTCCAGTTGGGACGGCACACGTTGACGATGAACATTTGTGCACGCCAGAGAAAGCCCACCGCAGTGAGTTTGGTCCATCTGCAACAAACAAAAATGAGTAAATCTGTCCTTGTTGTGAGGGCTTTGTGAGTGGTAAACTGTCCGCCAAATGCAATCTCAGGCAGCCTTTACCCTTACGAAACAAAATCCCGCATTACTGTACCCATAATGGACTGTGTCACTCGTAATGTAAATCACTCCTTGTTGATAAAGACACTGCTAAGCAAGCACCATCTAGTCTCTCGCTACTTCCTAGGTTGGATCTTGTGGTTTGAAGTACATTTCCTTAGGATTCTGATGCCGTCTCATGGGGGTAATGTATGAGTTTACTTAGGAACGTGTGGAAAAACCTGTACATTTACCCATATATCCACCAAACTTTAGAATTTGATTCAGCCAATGTATACATTTTCTGAAAGCGGAAATTCTGTAGAAGTGGATTTTTGACCGATATGCCAATGGTTAGGTCACGTGATATTGCTTTGTTCGAAAAATTTAGCAAAAAGAATGGCACATTCATAGCAAAGCAACAGGATCACTAAAATGACCAAATTTCTTATGGTGTAAATGCTCAAAAATCTCAAAACGACTGCTACAGTTTTCCAAGTTTTCGTTTCGTTTTCGTTTTCGTTCTGTGCAAATTTAAAGCTGTTCCATAAACTTCAGGTAAGTCCTACATGTATATTTGGTAGTCCTTCATGCAAAAGTGGGGAATTTTAAAGCAATTTCTAGAAGAGTTTTGGAGACCGTGTAAAAAGCATAGTATCTAGAAGTATCATGTGAGTCAACCTAGCCATTTCTGAGAAACGATGTTCCGAATTTGGGCAAAATTGACCATTTTTCGATGGCGCTACAAAACCATCTGGTCAATCATACATTTACGTATCTGTTTACCCAGCTGCATTGCCTACAACGCAGTACAGGTCAGCCTGTCATATTTGAACTTATTGCTCCCAGGCTTAAGGCACGCCAGAACCAAGCGGCACAGAAATTTCATGTGTGCGACAACCATTTCTTAACGTCGGATAACGAAAGGGCATGCACTCAGAAATAATGAAGGCCGTTACTGAACATGCTCGAAACAAATGGCTGCTGTCATTCCTTTTACTGCTCCGTCGCTACTTGCAATGTCTTGAAGGAGTTAATATTCTTGTTACTGCAGACGCAATCGTTCATATTGCCTGTGTATATTAAGTATTGTTTCCTGTTGTACTCATTTTCAAGTACCCCCCAGATTGTGAACTTGTCACGTGGTACTGACATTTAAAAGCGTTTTACCCGCCAGTTCCATTCATTCGTATTTCGTATTTCGTATCTGTGTGCAGTGTATGCATCTCATTGGTTTCGTCGTCGAGATTGCAGGGTTTTCATGATGTAAGTAGTGTTCTTTTGCTTATCGTTATATTCTGGTTTGTGCAATGCATTCTCTCGTGTCCCGTGTAGTTTCAGTATTTTCGCTTTATTTACTTCGCCGTATTTCGTCCTTCGTGGTTCGTGTCGAGGGTTTGGGCGTTGTTCGCTGCGACCTTGATATTGCAATTCACAAACCAGTCTGTTTCTAGCTCATATTATTGTAATGGTTTAGCGTGACTTGGTGTCTAGTTTGCGTCGCGGTATCACGGCAGAATTGTGTATGAATTAGGTTCGTTTTTGTATATAGTATTTTCATATAAGATTCAGTTTATCTGATGTAGCCATTTCGTTACTTGTACATTTTCTTCGTTGATGTAAATAACGGTTTTGTATATATTGTCACTGCCTGTGCTTGTATTATATTTCGTAGTAGTGACTCAGGGTTTTGTTTATTTCAGTTTACGGGTTTGTCTATGTACTGACGGCACACGAATAAAAGAATTATGCTGTACGTAGAATCACCTGTGTTTCTCTCGATTGTTCGCTGACACTGCGTCAGAACAATTCTATTAAAAGCGAATGAATAATTCGTGCGTCAGAGCTACCAATTAATTCCGTGTTCCGATTGTATTGGTATCAAATTCATGTCGGACACATATACTTCCCACTCCAAAGATTACGATTTACATATCTTCAGACCAGTTTTACAGTAATTCGTTTCAAGAAGCAGAGCACGGAGGACAGCAAGACGTCGGGGTTCACTCACAGCGAAACATCTTCACTTATGGAACGTACATGTAAATGCCGGATTCAGTTTCGTAATTCAACACTCAAACGTCTGCTGCCAATCACTACGATACTATAGTTAGCTCGGAACGTAATAGCGAAACATTGGTTTTACTCTAGCGCAATTTTGCGAGGTCTCGTGCGTTTTTTTTCGCAAGAAACTAGGAGTACTGAACACACACCAAATAGAAACGTTTTGCAACGCAAGATACTTTCAAGAGACTAATCACCAATTTCCCTGAACAAGCCATTGCGATATCTCGCGAAGTCTCGTTAAATTGGCAAGAGACTAGCCTTATCGGATGATAAACCTGTAATGGCGATGTCAACAAATCCTTGTTTTGCCACACGTTAATGTCTCAGTGACGTCCGACTTGAGTGATAAACGCAGGGTTAAACTCTAAATTCATTCTCTGCGTGACAATTAGAGTTTTATTGTTCTTTGTGTGTGGTATCCCCCTAGAGTTGTTGTGAGACTCGCCAAAAAGGAAAGTCACGCTTGTCCGTTTAGCAGGCTCTGTAAGGAGTTTCAAATTTGCTCCAAATTTTTTTTTGGGATATCAAGGGTTACAGAGTAGTGTTTTGTTTCAGAAAACGCAATGAGAAAATCGTATTTAATACCTGTTAATATCCCAAACCGTCTGTGATATTCTTTTAAGGCATGCTGGTCCTGAAGCGCGATCTGTTGATGCAGGGCACTAGTGCGAGTGATTAGGAGCTTCGTAAGAATACACAATGGACTCTCCCGAAGTTTTGGTATTATAACTAGAAACTCACTCTACGAGACAGTGCCTGTTTCAGTGACTCAAATCAGAAGCCGATAGGTCATGTCAACAGAGCCTGACAACAGCCTATCAGTGCTTTTCAATCACTATTTTGCGAGAAAAAAATCAATAAAATTGTCAATTTTTCGATAAATTAAAACTAATACGTACATGCTACATTGATTTTCAACTCCGAAAACACGCGCCGTACTCCAGGTACTATATTTTGTGCGTGACACCTGACCAATTTCCCATTGTCAGTTCGACTGGCATTGAACATAAATGAAGAGGTCCAAGTGTAGCTTTCGCCTCCTGGTTGGGAATTTGCCTCCACGTGATCTTCATATGCACTGGCCCATGTCAGGTCCTGCTCCCAAAAAATCGACGCGTTAGGGTATACGTGATCTGTAGAACATGACATCTGCACGACATCCCCAACTAACGCGTATTCAATGGAAGACGACAGCGTAGTTTTGTCTGGACCAACTGGAAAATGAGCACATTGACAAACAAAAGAAAAAATGGAATACTCGACGCTCAGCATGATGACAACTCTTCAAATTCAAACTTGCGAAATTTCTAGGTCGCCAAATGGGAAAAGAGGTCTTCAAAACAAAAACACTGAAGCACATATGCTGGTGTAGGAAAGTCCTGGACTCCACAAAAGACTCTTAATTGATAGCACTCGGAAAGACATTACGCATGGGTACCTGAATAAACGATCCGAACAAAGGGCCGGGATATTTGAGATCGGCTGTGTGACCTTTTTCTCGTGTGTTCGCTAACGACTGATTTTCCCAATATTTAGCGCAGGGTCGCCTCTAACATTAGGACAAAGCAGAGGACCGGAAACGTTGTTTGTGCATGTCTCCGTTTTTTACCGTAAACCCCCGATTCCTGTCCCTATACTTCTTGCACTTGTTTGAGCGCGTGTTGTTTCGTGGGAACTTTGTGGTGTCTAGGAATTTTTATTAGGTCTCCAAGTAAAATCTGATCTCGCATTGGCGTCCTGAAGGTTGCCAAATCGAACCCTGCATACTCTAATTTGTCGGCTAGCGTAAATCTGAAGTAAGTCAAGTGGGTCACGTTTTTTCTCTGAACATTAGGAAGTTCCAAACTATATCAATTTGTCTGTCATGGACAACAAACCTAGACATTTAAGCTCTTTGATTACGCGACCACTGCAATTCATTGGCTGACGGTACACAGTTTAACCTCATTTGGCAAGTCTATTCATTTACAAAAGGCGTTACAGCCGACCTAAACAGTTGTGCCTATTGTGGTATGCAGAACTTTCTATAGCAACTTCCCAAAATACGCAGCGTCCTGTCTCGTTCTATCTTCAATATATGCGTCAGTAATGGCAGGCTTTCTTGTCCCACTACTGCCTTGGTAATTTCTATTTTCTATAAAAAGTGCCCGTCTATCTAATTCCAAAACTGTTTTACTGTCGTAGGTCAGATATTAAAAATTGAAATAGTGAAAGGCGCACGCACAACAAATCCTTTTTCAATTGCACGCGGCCCTACGCTACCAATGGTCGAAAGGATATTTCTATTCTTCAGAGGAATAGAGTTTCAGAACTCGGAATAATTGATAGATGCACTTACATTTTACAATTATTTCAACTTCGTCTCGAGCGGTGAACTGGTTGACGGCAGCATTGGTTGCTATGCACACCAGACGACTTGAGTGAAATCTCCTGTCGGCCCGAAAAGCAATTTTTTTGCTACATACAAGAAATCTAGATGCCAAGATACAAACTGTGGGTGCTATGTCGTAACTGAGACGACTTTTGGTGATATCATTCACACGCCATGTGACATTTGCCGATGGGTGAACTTCAGTTGTTTGGCAGTCAATTTCCACTTTTTGATTTTCGAAGACAGAGTGTTGCGTTTTCAAAACATCGCTGGTCACTTTGTCGACAAACGTGACGCCCTTTGGGCCATCTGAAACAATCAGAATGGCCTGTACTTGCAAAAGACAAGTTTCGACAGGTGGATAGTACTCGTACTATTTAAAAAGTTTTCTTGACTGCATGTGCACAATAATACCAAGGACTTCCGAGATTGCGAGTACATCTCAGTCGCTTAGACAGTGCATAGAATAATAGGTTCAAACCGCTAGGTGGTTAAATATTTTGGAATTATTCTTGAAGTTTGTGGCTTTAAATTACCAATGCGTCTTCAATCAGCAGTTTTTGAAGTAAAACACTTTTCAATTTTACCACTTTTCTGCTATAAAACTCGTCGAATTTACTCAGATTAGACAAGGCCGATGTGTTTGGTAAGAATTAGCATTGATCAGTTGCAAAAGAATGAAGCTACAGTACTGCTATGCAGTACGATCCCACGTGATATGTGGGTGTAAGTAGGATCCCTTAACACCAAATGGAACTTAAAATAATAATGAAGAAGACACTAGAAACGCACAAAAAGACGTCACTTGAATTTTCACATCCGTGCGAGTGGTGATCTTTGTGAAATCGTTTGTTGCTTGGCAACGAATACCCAAATCCTGGTGGTCCACTGCCGGCACAAATGTGAATGTTCTTGTGAAGACAAACGTTCTTTCTCGTATTTCACGGCGTTCAGTTCTTCTCTGCGACCCCGAAATGGAAGTTACCCACTGAAGTGATGCGTTTGGAAACACTTCATCTGTGGTGCATTGGAGTGTCAACGGTTGATTGAGTGGTGTTAGTATTCTCCCGTGAATGGAAGCTGTCCCAGTTATGTCGACTTTAGTCGGACCATCTTAAAAACACAGGTCAAGCCGTATATTTATTCAGTGTGGATTGGTAAGGGTGCCATGCATATTGTGCAGTACACTTTATTTTATATCAAGAAGTAAATCGGCTGAACTGTTCCGTTGACCTGAAAAGGAAAAGGTTCATAAAAACTGGATAATCAACTTAAACCATGACGTGTGTAACTCTTTTCATTCATTCTTCCTCTGGTTGTACACAATGCACGTGTATATTTCTGATACGACAGAATCACTGTCAAGTCGCTTTGACTTTTGAAAACGTAATGGAAATATGTCAAGAAATGCGACTCATTAAACAGTTTCACCAAATGAACTTACATCTCAAATCCTCCCTATTAATATACATCGCAGTGCCCACAAGCCAAAACTCACATGCTACATTCACGTGAAATTGTCTCGTAACCGTGTAGTTAGTTGCGCTGGCCACTGCGGAACATTTTAATCTTGCTAAGTTCAAACTTCTTTCAGCAGTGAAGGTAAGATTTCTCTTGTATGCAAAGCCGCCATTGACACCTTTGGTCACTTCGACTTTCGGCGAAACACCAGTTAAAGGCCAATCCCACCTTAACGTTGCGTTAGGATATACATTGTCGGTTCTGCATTGTATGGTGTAGGTTAAATTCTCCAAGGTGGAAAAAGTGTTGTCAATGTCGTCGAAAGAGCCAGGCTGCTCACTTAGGTCAGAGATATACACCGCTGTAGGTCCATCTGCAATACCGACACGAGAAGTCAGTTCTCAACATAGACAAACACTTCACGGGCAGTAATTAAGTTGCACGCCATTGCTGCATGCAGATGTGATTGGAGAGATTTGTGCGATTAGTTCTTCTTTTCAGTGATGCAGAATGATCAATTTTCAACAGTCCATCAAGCATGTGGCGCCAACCACTGTCTTCAAAATGGTGAATGAATCTTGGTTTGCCGTATGTGTTTTAGTGTCCATGCCTTGAGCGAAAATCCTATTGTTGCAACTCTTAAAAATGGTGCATATACGCTTCGTCCTTCACTTGTGTTGCTCATAGAAATATCCTATCAGTGTAAGAAGTGTTGTGACGGTGAACTTATTGTGATGAAAGGTGTATCTCGATCTTCGTTTTTAAGACAGATAAACAAGACGAGGTGCAATTTAAATCTTGTACAATCTAAAAAATCAGACATATTTCAATAGTTAGAAACAACATTGAGCTTCACGAAACGCTGAATACACGTTGAGCTTTTCGGTGGACAACGAATAGCGGAATACACAACAGTAACTTGGTTCCACAACAGAGTGACGTCAATCTATGTGCTTAGTTGAAACCTTCCATTGACGTTTAATATGCGACTTATTGCACCATGTGGCCATATTAAAGTAGGGATTTACGCTATCCGTTTCGCAAGTCAATGTTAGTGACAACTGCCTCGGGAAACTAGGGTGCAAGCTCGTCGCATGGATATGGGTAGATAGGTGTATCTATCGTTCACTTTGTTTTTCTTTCTTATAATAAAGATAATGGTAAGCATTTATCGGTAACCGGCTGATGAGCGCCGAAGGTACGATATCCGTGGGACCTCTATTGTTACACAGACGCAGCAAAGGAAAACATTGGTAGCGTATCATAGGCAATAATCCTTACGCCCGTCGCATGGATGTCGTAAGTTATATATATCTTGCGAAATCCATACGACATCATTTGGCATGACTATTCGTGAGAACGTTGTGTGCTGTTTCTGTGACTATCCAGCGTGGTGTTTTCATTGTCAGTGTTCTTGGACCGTCGATCTGTAACTCCCATAAAAGTCACATGGGAGTCTTCGTAGTAGCACATTCAAGCAAAATTAAACTAACACGGAATTGTCGATTTTATCTCAGACTACATGGCTTTGACAGCAATGTTCAAAAGTGCAACGGTCGACATCTTATACCTCCAAAATTCAAGCTCCCAAAAGACAGATCTCGCAAACCCTACTCCATACAGTGCTCGTGCAAACCTGTACAGGTATTCTATTAGGCCAAAATCTAGTATGTGTTTTTTTTTTGCCTTTGCCGTAATTGCCTCCAAAGATTCCAACCACGTGTAACTCGGTAACTTTGTTCAGCTTTTACCATTCACTTTTACACAATTAAGAAAATAAATTGTGGTTAGAGTTTAATTCTAATAAAAGCAGATGATTGTATTGACATCTTAAGGCGATCTCAAACCTTCATTATTTAGTGACCTCCATTTTAACTCGTATATCAAAAGACTAAGCTTTGTCGACTAGTAAATGAGTATATTTTCTGTACTAAAATGGATCAGGAAATACAAAAATATGTTTTCTATTGATGTACCATCGTTGTTATTAAGTTAACACCATTTTAAGTCAAAATTTCTTAGAAACGTGCATTCATAGCAAAATAACCCCTCGGTCGATTTTAACGAAACCTTATTTAAATGAAAACTTCACCAGTTACCTCAAAATGCTGTTAGGAATTTTTATAAGTCTTTTCGTCAACATAAAGTTATCTATTTCAGCATTCACTCACAATGTAAACTGAATTTGAAGTGCCTAATTAACCTAATTATCATTAAAGCGTACCGTCCCCAGCCAAGTGGTTGGATCATCTGTTACTGTAGGTCATCTGTTCATTGCTATACATACATGTATAGCACATCACGTGATGGGAGACTGATACGAAACCAAGTAAGACAAGGATTACAGAAATCGAGTAAGTGGTTAAAACACGTCGTTAGCATGAAATCAAACAGCGAAATGTTAAATTATTTAATGAATTGAGGGATTCGGGTGAAGTTTATCTGTTTTTACAACTTGTTGTGTTCATGACCACAGAGATGTGAGGCGACTCGCAGACGCAAAAACCCCCTCAGCTCAGGATCAAAACTACGTTTTGTCTTTGTTTTCTCCGGCACCGTTCTATCATACGTACACTTTGTTGACTCATTATTATGGCGATTCGGTTAATGAAAGAACTGAAGGTACATAAGAAGTTGCTCTGTTCTGGCGGGAGATTTGATTTGAGTGCCTGCCCTGTAACTGTTTATCTCTGATACGTAGTACACAAATATGCACGCAGTTGGGCAGTTCCAAGGTGGTTCAGCTAAATCTTTTTTTCTCGATATACGATGTATATTTTGTAATTGAAGTTCTTCGAGAATTAAGAAAAAGTTTTCTGCTAGACAAATGTGAAATGTTATAAGAATGGCTATTTTTGCGAATAAGGTTTGAGATGTCCTTGATACCAAAATGGTTTATTACCACGATGCACGAGCTATTTAAACTGTGCGTGGGGATACACAATACACAAGCATATCTGTAGCATGAGATAATCACTTTTAAATGTGTGGTTACCTCTTGATTAATGTAGGGCCTAATGAAAATGTGTTAAGAAATGCGACTCGTCATCCACTTCCATGCAATAAGCTCACACCCCAGTCTCCATGCCGCAATTTGCTTTACCCCTTCTCAAATTCTCCAAGAACACTTACGATAATATACATCTTAGTGCCCAGTACGAAATACTCACATGCTACATTCACGTGAACTTGTCTCGTAACAGTGACGTTAGTTAGGCTGGCCACTGCAGAACATTTTGCTATAGCTAAGTTCATACTTCTTCCAGCAGTGAACGTAAGATTTCTCTTGTAAGCAAAGCCACCATTGACACCGTTGGTGACTTCAACTTTTGACAAAACACAAGTCATAGGCCAATTCCACGTTAAAGTAGCGTTAGGATATACACTGTCGGTAGTGCATTGTATGGTGTATGTTACATTCTCCACGGTTGAAAAAGTGTTGTCAGTGTCCTTGAAAGAGCCAGGCTGATCTTTTAGGTCGGAGATGTACAGCGCTGTAGGCCCAACTGCAATGACGGGAATAGAAGTCAGTTCTCAACATGGCAAACAGGGCTGTATTTTAACTGGAAGCCGTTGCTTAGGTCTTTAATGGATTGTGAGATTTGATTTGTTGAGGTGTGATTTTTATAGTTTGTTCTTTCTTTCAGCCTGTGATGCAGAATGCTCGATTTCCAACAGTCCATCAAACGTGTGGAACCCACCGCTATCTGCAAAGTGGTGAATGACACCTGAATTGTCGTGTATGTGTCAATGTCTATATCTTGAGCGACAGTGGCATTGTTGCGACTTTTGAAAACGGGGCTTATAGGCCTCGTACTTGACTTCCCAGTTATTAACGAAATAGAATCCTATCACGATAAGGAATATTGTGATAGCAAATAGGTGAAAATGAAACCCAAAACTCGTTGTTCGTTTTTTAGAGAACCAAACAAGGCAAAATGCAGCTTTAAGTCATAGATAAGTCATGGATACGTGTATTTCAATACTTACAAAGAACATTGAGTTTCACAAAACGCTGAATCCACATTGAGCCTCTGGGTGGTGAACGAATAGCGCGACACACAACAATAACTTGGTTCCACAAAGGAATGACGGTAATTGATGAATTCAGTTGAAACCTTCCTTTGACGTTCAATATGTGACTTGTTGTACCATGTGACCACGTCATGTTAACGTATGGATTCACACTATCCGTTTCACAAGTCAATGCAAGTAGCGTATTCGTGAGAACGTTGTGTGCTCTTTCTGTGATAACCCGGAGTGGTGTTTTTATTGTCAATGTTTTTGGACCGTCTGTAATTTCCATAGAAATCAAATAAGTGTTTTCATGAAAGCATATACCAGCAAAACGAAAATGCGACGGGATCTGGCTTTGACAGAAATATTCAAAGGTGCAAAGTCCACAATGGAGACCTCAAAAATTCAAGCCTCCAAAGGACAGGCATCCCAAACCGAACTAACTCCAGTGCTCCCTCTAGAGTTCAAATGTACTTTATTGAGCCAAAAACATAGTTATCGGGTGTCTTATTTTGTGCCAACAATTCTCAACCACATGTAACTCTACTCAACTTTCCCCATTTATTTTACACAATGTTAATAATCACTTAAGAAAGCAAACTGTAGTTAGGGTGATATTCCATTATAAGCATCAGATTCTACTGACATTTTGATAGCAAAACGGTTCATTAAAGCAAGATAAACAGGTTTATGACATACGCCACTAGCATTTTAGACTGTCTGGGTGTACACAATACACATACATATATGAAGCGCGCGGGAATCATTTTCAAGGGTTCTCGTTTCATTAGATCTTAATTAATGCAATGAAAATATGCCAGAAAATTCGACCCAGAATCTAAGTTCACCAAAGACGCTCACAATCCAGTCTCCACGCAAACGTTTATTTGGGCTAAAAGTCTCAGTGCTCACTAGCCACCAAAGCTCGTTCCAATGTTATCAACACTTACATGCTACAGTTACTTGAAATTGTCGTGTAACCGTGGAATTAGTTGCGCTGGCCACTGCGAAACATTTTGCAATGGCTAAGTTGATACTTTTTCCAGCAGTGAAGGTGAGATTTCTCTTGTAGACAAACCCGCTGTTGGCGCTTTTGGTCACTTCTACCATCGACAAACAGCCGGTCACAGGCCAAATCCAGCTTAGAGAAACGTTGGGATAGACACTGTCGGTTGCGCATTGAATGGTATAGGTTACATTCTCCACGGTTGAGAACGAGCTATTCGTGTCGTCGAAAGAGCCACGCTGCTCGCTTAAGTCAGAGATGTACAGTGTTGTAGGTCCATCTGGAATATCAAGATTGCAAGTCGTTTTTAAATATTAGGAGTCAATTCTTACGCTCTGTCACTAAATCATCGATGGGCATATTTGACATTTTTATACCACATTGAGATTTGAGCCATTGAGTTAGAAAGAAAAAATTTCGGGTACCTTTTATATTACAAACTGTTGGTTGCTTTTCATGCTCACGTTCAGTGGCAATTGATTGATTTCACTACATATCTGGCGCGCCTCGCTATTTGCCAAATGGTGAAGGACCGGCACATGAATTGTGCTGGCGTGTATCGTTCACTTTGTAAGCCTTGTACGATAACGTCAAATTCCAATTTTCAAAGTGGCACTTATACGCATTCCTTTTCCTTGTCTCTTAAATTGATAAAATAAGTAGAATTCTATCACGGCATCGAATATTTTGAGGTTGATTTAGTGAGATTAAAAGGTATAACTTGGGTTATGTTTCCCGACAGGTGATCAAGAAGCTTTCAAAATTTGCTCCTAAACATGTCCAGTAGAGATATTATAACACTTACACAGAACATTGAGTTTCACAGCACGCTGAATCCACGTTGAGCCTGTCGGTGGAGAACGAATAGCGCGACACACAACAGTAACTTGGTTCCACATCGGAGTGACGTCAATCGATGAGTTAAGTTGAAACCTTCCATTCAGGTTCAATATATGACTTATTGCCCCATGTGACCACGTCATGTTAACGTTAGGATTCACACTATTCGTTTCACAAGTCAATGCAAGTGATGTATTCGTGAGAACGTTGTGTGCTGTTTCTGTGATAACCCTGCCTGATGTTTTTATTGTCAATGTTTTTGGACCATCTGTAATTTCCATAAATGTCATACGGGAGTCTTCTTGTCAGCACATTCAAGCAAAAATTAACTGGGATGGTATTGCCATGGCATTGATTGACCCACATGTTCAAGTGCAAACTTCGACAGCGAGGGCCTCCAAAGCTCAAGCCACAAAAGGACACGCCTTGGAAACCCAACAACCGTCAGTGATCGGGCTCATCTTTACAGGTACTCTATTGGCCCAAAAACCTTGTTATTGGGTGTGATATATCGTGCCTTTGTCGTCGTTGCCTTTAGTGATTCACAAGGACGTGTAATTAAGTAAATCTGTTACCATTGGCTTTTACAAAGGACTGATAAACAATGAAAGTGAAACTCTGGTTAAAGACCAAAGCTTCAGAATGACAGCTTAATTGCAAAACGGTTCATAAATGCAGGATAAACAAGTCTATAACGTGCTTCACGAGCTATTCAGACTGTCCAAGAGTGTACACCATTCACATGCATATACGTAGCGCGAGTGAAGCTTTTTCAACTGTTCTTGTTTTACTAAATCTTAATTAGCGCAAGGACAATATACCGCAAAATGTCACCCAGAATCCTGTTTCGTCAAAAACTCTTAAAATCTAATAGCCTCGTCGAAATTTATTGGGGCTTAGATTAGTTCCAAAATTCCTTAATAATGTAACATCTCAGTGCTCACTAGCCACCAAAGCTCGTTCCAGTGTTACCAACACTCACATGCTACATTTACGTAAAATTGCCGAGCAACCGTGGAATTAGTGGCGCTGTTTACTGCAAAACATTTTGCAATAGCTAAGTTGATACTTCTTCCAGCAGTGAAGGTAAGATTTCTCTTGTAAACAAACCCGCTGTTGGCGCCTTTGATCACTTCTGCGTTCGACAAACAGCCAGTCACAGGCCAACTCCAGCTTAGAGTAGCGTTGGGATAGACACTATCGGTTGCGCATTGAATGGTATAGGTTACATTTCCCACTGTTGAGAACGAGCTAACTGTGCCGTCGAAAAAGCCACGCTGCTCACTTAAGTCAGAGATATAAAGTGTTGTAGGTCCATCTGTAATGTTAAGACCGGAATGCAGTTTAACGTTAGGAGGCATTTCTTACGCTTTATCCCCGAGTCATCAATGGACAGATTTGACAATATTACACCATATTGAGATTTGATGCATTGAGATATTTGGGAAATTTGGTGATTGTTTTTATAGCCACAGTTCAGTTTCAAATGGTTGATTTCACTACAAATATGGCGCCCCTCGCCTTCTGTCCACTTGTGAAGGACCGACCCATCGATTATCGCACTTGGGTACATCGTTCACTTTGCATGCCTTGTACGAAAACGTCAAATTGCAAGTTCCAACCTGGCATTTGAACGCATTCCCTCTAATTGTCTCGTGAAGTGATTAGACAAATAGAATCCTATCACGTTATCAAATATCAAGTGGCCAATTTCGTGGGAAGAAAAGTCCTCCTGGTTACTCATTTGGGTATCGATGTTTCTTTCAAACCCTTGACAGCTATTTTGTCAACACAGTTGGGCGCCAAATGATTGATTTCACTACACATATTGTGCACTCTCAATGTGAAAAGTGGTGAAGGATGGGTACATAGGTTGCCGTGCTGGTGTGTCTCGTGCACTGTGTGAGCCTTGTACGATAACGCCAATTTGCAAATTCCAAAATGGCGGTCACAGGCATTCCGTTTCCTTGTCTCCTTAATTGATTAAATAGGTAAAATACTATTACGATATCAAATATCCCGAGATTGATTCCGCGAGATTAAAAAGACTATCTTGAGTTATGTTTTCTGCCAGGTGATCAACATGAAAAACAGCTTTCATAATTTCATTCCTAATGCAGTCAAATAGAGATATTGTAATACTTACAAACAACATTGAGTTTCACAAAACGTTCGATCCACATGGAGGATCGCGGTGGAGAACGAATAGCGTGACACACAACAGTAACTTGGTTCCACGTTGGAGTAACGTCGATAGATGAGTTTAGTTGAAATCTTCCTTTGACGTTCAATATGTGACTTGTTGCACCATGTGACCACGTCATGTTAACGTAAGGATTCACATAATCCGTTTCACAAATCAGTTGAAGTGACGTATTCGTGAGAACGTTGTTTTCTGTTTCTGCCACAATCCCGTGAGGTGTTTTTATTGTCAAAGTTCTTGGACCGTCTGTAATATCGATAAAAATCACAGTGGTGTCTTCGTGGCAGCATACTCAAGGATGACTAAACTGGGACGGGACTGCCGATTTTACCTCGTGGTTTCACGCACATGTAAAAAAGTGTAAAACATGATATTCAAAACACAAGCCTCCAAAGGCGAGTCCTCAGCAACCCAACAACTTCCTTTGCTAATCTTTACAGGCACAGTATTAAAACCTAGTTATTGGATATCTAACTTTGTGCCTTTGTCTTAACTCCCTCCAGTTATTCCCAACCACGTGTAATTCAGTAAATCTGTTCAACTTTTACCCTTTGCTTTTACACAAGACCAATCAACACTGAAAAGGTAAACTGTATTTGAAGAACAAGTCTAATATAAGCAAAGATTGTATAAACACCTTATTTAGCAAAACAGTCCATCATCGCAGGATAAACAATTGTATGACGTACGCCATGAGCCAAAATTTATTTGCCATAAATTCTCTAATAAATCCTTAATAATATAATTTCTGTGTTGTTACGGTAATATAAAGGAAAATAACCACTTTTCAGTTATCCTGATCAA
Organism: Phoronis australis; assembly: GCA_002633005.1. Taxonomy (NCBI): domain Eukaryota; kingdom Metazoa; phylum Phoronida; family Phoronidae; genus Phoronis; species Phoronis australis. Next base: position 63,112 of record NMRA01000214.1, read on the forward strand.
AACTAACATCTATTTACGTATTTTTAAACATGTTGAGACAAAACGGGGGACAAAGACAGGGTCGAACGTCAGCACCAACACTTGAAACTTGCGGCATCTTCAGTCTTCATCATCAAGCCGTCCTCATGCGTTCCACAGACTGCACCAAAATAATATAGTCAAGTTCTATGCACTAGATGCTGCTGTCCACACCGTTGCAAAGGTTTGCCACATAAACATAAATTTCTATCAGTACTTTGAAAGTATATAAACAAAACATAAGAAAGTCAGCCTCAGTGTTCAGATAACAATTCATCACACACGTTCGCTCACCATCGCCGACCAACTAGAACTCTGGGATAAACTAAAAACTGACCCCTAGCTGGAACACTTAACAGTTGTTTCTAGTCATCATAGTTTGTTCCTGTTTTACCAATACTCACATGCTACATTTACTTGAAATTGTCGCGTAACCGTGGAATTAGTTGCGCTGGCCACTGCGAAACATTTTGCTTTAGCTAAGTTCATACGCCTTCCAGCAGTGAAGGTAAGATTTCTCTTGTAAACAAACCCGCTGTTGAAACCGTTCGTCACCTCTAATCTCGACAAAAAACCAGTCATAGGCCAATCCCACCTTAAAGTAGCGTTAGGAAAGACAAGGTCGGTTGCGCATTGAATGGTGTAAGTAACATTCTCCACGGTTGAGAACGAGCTTTCTGTGTCGCCAAAAGTGCCACGCTGCTCACTTAAGTCAGAGATGTACAGTGTCGTAGGTCCATCTGGAACGTCAAGACCGGAAGTCGATCATAAACACTAGGAATCAGTTCTTACGCTTTATCACCAAGTCATCGAAGGGCCGTGTTACTGGAACCCAGTTAGAGTTTTTGTCTCTATGTGTCTCTGATGACTAGATTCCTGTTTGGGCATGCTCAGTGAGGTTTTTTATATTTTTTTACCTTTTCGTTGCAAGTATTTGAAGTTTAAGTTCCAAGTTTGAAGTTTCAGAAGTCCGATTATTCGGTAAGTTATTCGAGTTATGGCACATTTTTTCTTTTTTAAAAAGCCTTGTGAATTGTTCTTAGTAATTTATGTTATGAGTTTCAGGCTTATTTAGGTTTTCGCAGTGTTTTCACCTTGAAATTTACATAGGAGGTTGACTAAGGTTTAGGTTATTTTGCTTTGTAAAGAATCTATTTTACAGTCAAGTCGGATACTATTCTCTTTGTATGGGTTTTCCAAACCTGTTAGTTTGGTAGTCAAGTAAGTTATGCGGTATATATAGATTATTACATGGCGAAGTCGTTATCCCCTGTTATCTAGAGCCCAAGGGGATTTTGGAGAATTATCGTCCGAGAGGTGTTAGCCCCGAGACCCTATTCAATTTTTGAATTTCATAAGACAGTTCGAATTTAGTCTTGTCATTTGCCTCAACAGTGACGAACGAATGAATTATCTTGAACAGTACACGATTGGGGAACACAATAAAATACTCTGTGGATATAGCAGTATGTCCAGTGACGTAGAATACCCAGCTGTTATGTAGGAGTTTAGGCAAAGCTACGGTTACAATAGTCTGTTGGCAAACGCTTATATTACAAAAGCCTTAAGCTGGCAAGTGATCAAGTCAGACCAGCCTAAGCAGCTTGATGATGTTGACCTCTTTTGTTAGAATGTGAAAATGCAGTTAGATCTATAGACGCTATATGGCTGTTCTAGAGTATCCCGACAATCTACGCAATTTAATGACAAAGCTGCCTTTCAATATGCTCTAAAATGACGTTCAGGAACTTTTTATTTGAGGGTGAATAACCAAAAGTCAAGCGTAAGAAGGTCAAGACGTCAAACGTCCCTGAATTCGGAAGAGCTTCTTTGCCCATGCAAAAGTCTGTTCCTATCGCTGTACTGTACGTAGTCAAAGTCTCGGTTAATGCTTCTCATCCTGTGACTTGTATCTTTTGTTATTGAAGTCGCGCTCTTGCTTCGTGTCAGAGTTTCAAGTTGAAGCCGTTGCAGGCCAGATTGTTATTTATACGTAACAAGGGTGTGTGCTTTGGTTGTCTAAAGCATGGTCACCACTGTAGACAGTGAAGAAACACGTCCATCTGCAGCAAGTGTGGAAAGCTGCATCCTACTATTTTGCATGACAACCGAATCTCAACGAGATGTTGCTGAAAAGGCGTCTGCTGTGGAACACGCGTCTGCTGCAGAAACGGTGTGTGCCGAAGTTGGAAATACTGTTGCTAAGTTGTGCGGTAGTGTAGAGACGTCCACGAGTTCTGCTGGTCCTGTTACTTTTATGGGAACCGGCAACTCTATTACTGAAGATTGTACCGTGGTAATTGTACCGGTGAAGGTCAAGTCTCGACATAACATTACTGTAGACTGCTGTGCTTTCTTGGACCCTGGCAGCAATATAACCTTTTGTACATCTGAGTTAGTGCGTGATTTACATGTAGCTGGTGCCAAGTCTTCTATCATGTTAGAAACAACGAATTCCTCTCAGAAGATGAACTTGAGGAAGGTTCAAGGCCTTGAAGTGTCCAGTTTAGATGGTGAGAAGTTTGTTAAACTGCCTGTTCTCTACAAATAGGACATTATGCCTGTTTCCCAAAGACACATTCCAACTAAGGCAGATATTGCCAAGCGGTATCACTTGTAAAATATTCTTGTTCCAGACATAGATGGCAAAGTGATGCTATTTGTAGGCAATAACATGCCTGAGGCCTACTCATTAAATGAGATTTACACGGGCCCCCTGGTAGTCCATACGCTTCAAGAACAGCTCTGGGTTGGCTGTTATCTGATGTTATTCGCAATCAAGTTGACGAGACAAATGCTGATGTCTCAGGTTATCAAGTTAACCGTGTTGATGTTAAGGTCGTGCAAGATGCTGATAATTTAGAGGAATTGCTGGAAAGTTCTATTAAAGTCCTTGTCTCACGCGTTGTTAACCCTTATTACATGGTTAGAAGATGTTATAAGGATCCAAGAAGTACCTACCCCATAACTAATACACGATCCGTACTCGAAAATAGTTTAAATGAACGCGCCACTCACGATTCGCACCCGAAGAAACACCGCCATTTTGAACTTGCCGCGAACCCGGAAGTACAATTCATTCAGGAACTCAGGCCGAGAAAACGCCGTCAGTGCGACTGGAGCAGTGCCTGTACTGTTACCAGCCAGCAAACGGGGATAAAAAATCGACAGCGCGCCTTAATTTTGATAAAATCAAACTACGGACAATTTTATGGAATTTGCTGAAGAAATGTGGCGAATAAATTTTGACAGAAATTATTTTGC
>NMRA01000214.1:67174-93632 GCA_002633005.1 Phoronis australis
AACGAATCACGATATATTACTAATAAAACAAAATAATGAAGACTTTTCGAGCAAGCCATAGCACATTCAGTTACAAGGAAAAAATGGCGGCGTTCAGGACAAGTTCCTGAACTGATGAGCCGGAAATGTGGGTACGGAAATAACCGATGACAACTGGTAATCATACGCTCAGAGAGAAGGGTCAAATACTGTTACAAAATCGCTTTTGGCAAGAAAGGCGAAAAGAATATAAAGAAAGGGTGCTGAAAATAAGAATTTATGTAGTAAGTATTTTCGGATACTGGAACCACATGGGCAGTTTGCAACAAGGACTTTAACCTCGTTTTTCCCGAGAAAACCATTTTTACAAAGAGAGAACATTCACCAGAAGACTTGGTGTTCAATAAGAAGGTCAGCGATTCAATGAAGTTAGTCCACGGTCATAACAGTGTCGGTTTACCGTTTGTGACCAAAACACGGTGTTACCCATTAACCAGAGTCAAGCGTTACAGTGGTTGAAATACCTACGAAGAAAACTAGAATCTGACCACAAGTTCTACACAGAGTACATAGACTTTAGGAAGAAAATCATCGATGCAGGTTATTCCGCTTGGTATCACGGTGTCTCGGTAAATGGTACACTTTTACAAGGTCCCAACCTGACAAATGATTTGATGTCTGTTTTTCTGAGGTTTCGTCAGGAACCATTTTCAGTGACTGGTGACGTCGAGTCGATGTTTTATCGCGCCTGAAGAATGAGACTCGTTACGTTTCTTCTGGTGGCCGTATGATGACTTAACAAGGGAGCCAGAGACTTATAGAATGACTCTACATCTTTTTGGGGCGTCATCATAACCAGCATGTGCTGATACTGCGCTTCGTCAGGCAGCAATCGACCATGGTCTTAAGTTTGCCCGACAGTGTATTCAACAATTTCTATGTCGACGACAGTTTATGTGCAGTTGAGTCAGTATCAAGTGGTATTTCTCTTGTAAGAGATTTGTCAAGTCTATGCAGCATGGGTGGTTTCCGACTTACTATGTGGTCCAGCAACAGCAAAGAAATCATTGCATCTATTCCTCATGCGGAGAGATCTAAGGACATGATACAGATCGCAGTGTGATTCATGTGGAGCTAACACTGGAAGTTGTGTAGCGACCTGAATCGGACTGTTTTGGTTTTGTGTTGAGTCTCCCCGACAGGCCTACTACAAGACGCAGTGCCTTGTCCACATGATCCCTTAGGATTACGTCTTCTATGGTACTTCCGGCAAAGATTCTTCTTCGGTCACTCACGAAACAGAATATTGGGTGGGATGAGCCCATACCAGAGTCAGGTAAGAAAATGTTGCATGATTGGCTTCAACTATCTCTGCTATTGCGAGGTTAGAGGTTAATCGAAGTGTCAACCCCCATGGTTTTGGGGTAAAGTCTCTTCAGCTGCATGTATTCTGTGATGTAAGAAACTCTGAATATGACGTGGCTATTTACACTCGTCTTCTAGATTCGGCAGATAAAGTTTTCTGCAGTCTGTTAATGGCCAAGGCTCGTGTAGCGCCGTTGAAGAAGTTAACTACTCCCAGAATGGAGCTTACAGCTGTACTGCAACTATGGCTGTGAAGCTTGCTACCATGGTGGTTAAGGCAGTTGACTATGAGTTTTAAGATGTGTACTACTGAATCGATAACACGTCTGTGTTAAAGTACATTCAGACAATTCCAATATCTCAGTGATGTTTTTGGAAAAGATGGAGGCATGAATATTTGAGTTCGTTGCAAGAGCGCCAGAAATGGCAACAACCCAGTCATAACATCACAGTTTGTGATATAGTACTCATTGCTGATAACTGTCCCAGGAACCACTGGCTTATGGGTTTTATTACTGAAGTGAAAGGTGACAAGAAAGGGTTTGTACATGTACGTATCACCATCGTCAAGACTGCCACACCCTCGCATGAGCGCCCAATCGCAAAGTTGTGCACTTTACTGGAGAATGATTCTTGAGTTATATTAACGAGACCTGTTGACTCATGTGGAGTTGTGTGTTAAGAAGCAGAATAATCTCCTTGATCGTTTGAAAGCCTTTCTGAGTTTTTTCACGTGCATCGTTTACTCTGAATGCTTTGTACGAAAGCGTCAAATTGGAAGTCCCATAATGACGCTTACACGCATTCCGTTTACTAGTCTCGTGAACTGATTAGATAAAAAGAATCCTATCACGTTTTCGAATATTTTGGGAATTAATTTGGGGATACCGTTCTTTCTTTCAAACTGGTGACTGCTTTTATGTCCATAGAGTTGGATGGCAAATGATTGATTTCACTGCTCATGTGGTGCCCTCGCTCTCTGCAAAATGTTGAAGGACCATCACATGGACTGTCGTGCTGGTGTGTCTCGTTCACTTTGCATGCCTTGTACGATGACGCCAAATTGCAAATTCCGTTGCATTCCGTTTCCTTGTCTCCTGAATTGATTAAATAAGTAGAATTCTATAGCGGTATCGAATATTACGAGATTGATTTCGTGAGATTAAAAGGCCTAACCTGGATTACGTTTCCCGTCAGGTGATCAACATGAAAAGCAGCTTTCTGAATTTTGCTTCTAAACATGTCAAATAGAAATACTGTAGTACTTACAAAGAACATTGAGTTTCACAAAACGCTGAATCCAAATTGAGCCTCTAGGTGGAGAACGAATAGCGCGACACACAACAGTAACTTGGTTCCACGTTGGAGTAACGTCAATAGATGAGTTTAGTTGAAACCTTCCGTTGACATTTAATATATGACTTGTTGCACCATGTGACCACGTCATGTTAACGTAAGGGTTTACACTATCCGTTTCACAAGTCAGTGCAAGTGATGTATTCGTGAGAACGTTGTGTTCTGTTTCTGTCACAATCCCGCGTGGGGTTTTTATTGTCAATCTTCTTGGACCGTCTGTAATTACCATAAAAAGCACATGGATGTCTTCGTGACAGTATATTCAAGGAAAACTAAACTGCGACGGGATTGTTGATTTCACCTGATGGCTTCACGCACATGTTTCAAAGTGTAACTCTCGACATCAGAGCCGTCAAAACTCAAGCTTCCAAAGGACAGGCCTTGGAAACCCAACAACCTCCAGCGCTCGTGCTAACAGATACAGCATTAGGCCAAAAACATAGTTATCATATATCTTACTTTGTGTCTCCGTCATTAATTGCCCCCAATGATTCCCAGTCAGGTGTAACGTAGTAAATCTATTCAGCTGTTACACAAGCCTGGCAACCACTGAGGTAAATCGCAGTTACAGTGCAATTTTCATAGGCGGATTTCAGGGAGAGAGGCCACCTCCCCCCTTGGCTGCCGGAAAAATAATAAAGCAGCCAGGTCGTGAGGAAATAATGAGTTCATTTAATAACCCTGGTAATTAGTATGCGGTTGAAGCAAGATTTGACAATGTGTGCAGTTTCAGTTTGTGTGTGCGTGTGCGTTGTGTGCTTATGGGGCTTAGGCCCGATTGCAATCGGTTTCCCGTTTTTTTAGTCGTGAACACTCTCAGAAATTTCATCGAGCACCCCCCTCCCCCTATGTTTTAGGCTGGGTGCGCCCGCGCAATAGTGTTTTGCGTAATTCCCCGAGACAAAATGTTCCCCCACCCTTGTGATATCCTAGATCCGCCTCTGAATTCTAAAGTAAGCAAAGATTGTACAAACATGGCAGAACGGTTCATCATCGCAGGACAAAAAAGAGCCAAAATTTATTTTGGCTCAGATTCTCTAATAACTCCTTAATAATTAAAATATCAGAGATTACTTGCCATTATAGTTCGTTCTTGTACTTGTAGTTCCAATACTCACATGCTACATGTACGTGAAATTGCCGCGTAACCGTGAAATTAGTGGCGCTGGCCACTACGAAACATTTTGCTGTGGCTGAGTTCATACGTCTTCCAGCAGTGAAGGTAAGATTTCTCTTGTAGAAAAAACCGCCGTTGACACCATTGGTCACCTCTAATTTCGACAAGAATCCAGTCATAGCCCAATCCCACCTTAAAGAAGCGTTAGGAAAGACAAGGTCGGTTGCACATTGAATGGTGTAGGTTACATTCTCCACTGTTGAGAATGAGCCATCTGTGTCGCCGAAAGAGCCACGCTGCTCACTTAGGTCGGAGATATATAGTGTTGTAGGCCCATCTGCAATGTCAAGACTGCAAGTCAATTCTCAATATTAGCAGTCAGTTCTTAGGTTAGTTCTTATATGCTGGTCCGCCTTGATCATTGTCCATTCCTTGGGCGACAATGCCAAATTCCCAATTCCAAAAAGGCGCTCCCACACATACCGTTTACTTGTCTCGTGAATTCATTAGGTAGATACAATCCTTTCACGGTATCGAGTAGTACAAGATCATTTTCATGAGATCAAAACCCCTAACTTGAATTACGTTTTCTATCAGGTGATCGAGATGAAGGGCACCTTTTATAATTTCGTTCCAAAAAACTGAAACGAAGAGGTATACTTTTTTATAACATTGAGTTTCATAAAACGCTGAATCCATGTAAACTCTCGGTTGAGAACGAATAGTGCGACACACGATAGTAACTTAGTTCCACATCGGAGTGACGTCAATAGATGTGTTTAGTTGAAAACTTCGGGAAACATTCACGTTTAATGTGCAACTTGTTGCACCATATAACCACTTCATGTTAACGTTGTCCCTTTCACAAGTCAGTACAAGTGACGTATTCGTTTTGTGCTGTTTCTGTGATAACCGCGAGTGGTGTTTTTATTGTTAATGTGTTGGGTCATTTTTAATTTCCATAAAAATCTTATGGGTGTTTTAGTGTCATCATATTTGAGAAAAACAAAAATCGGACGGATTTGTCGATTTCACCTCATGGTTTCACCCTCATGTTCAAAGGTGTAAAACTGACCCCGGAGTCTAATCTTCGTACTCGAAACCGCGAACTTGAAAATATTTTGAGAAATTTCTTTGCTATTTTGTGCAAAATCAAGATAAGTGGTTTTTAGACTGTGCTCGAATACATTAGAGTTGATAGATATAAGTTTCTAGTCCGGGTTTGCACTTGGTTACCCTTATATTCCTGGTACAAACTTGAATAAAAACTTGAAATTTCGAGTTCAAATTAGAAATTTTAGCCTTAATGTTTGTCAGAATAAATATTGATTACGTAATTAGTAAGAATAGATCCATTTTAAGTTGCCCAAAATTTGTGCACATGTACTTTAAAATCATGGGGTCAAACTTGGTGACATGTTCTTTAATGTCAAAATCTATTTTTAGATGGTGTTTACAACTTTGGGTTCTGGGATCAAAGCACTCTAGAGATTCTAGAAATTTCAGAGAACCAATCGTAACAGACAACGGTATGATTAGATAAGATTATGTGGTTTTTATTACCCAATCAAGTACGATATCATAATATGGGCTAAAATCAAGAAGATATTCGGATGCGCTAGTAATTGAAGCATAAAGACTTGCTGATGTGTACAGAGGAAATTGTACGACAGAGCCATCTCGTGGAAGATTCTAGAGAGGATCTTCGCATGGGCAAGGGTTAAAGAACAGGAAGTTAACTAAGATCTTGTCACTTGCATCGTGGGTAGTAATATACTGCCTGAAGTGTTGCGTCACCAGAGATTGTGAGCAGCATGAAGAATGGTGGGTGGAAGAAACTGCCTACAAGAGTTGTGTGACCAGATACTGTGACCAGCAAGTACACTGTTGCGATACAGTGTTTGTAGTTCGAAGATTCACCAACAGGACAGTCATCCAACAAGTGGAGAGTCCTAGCTTGGACAGCATATAAGACATTTGATTATTTTGATTGATTCAAGAAATCTTTAAAGAGGGCGCTAGCGTAGTTACTCTTCTTTGTAGTTGATTACTTAATTACAGGTTTCACTCGTCTAATTAGTGGTTATCATATAACAAATTAATTACTGGATTTCATTACTCCCTCTCCATCTATGCAGAGCATAGCTACCTTTTAAACAAACCCAGTCAATCTCTGACAGTTTGGTTTGTCATCTGCAAAGTAGGACTAAAAATAATCCATGTACGTCATTGTGTACTCGTGCATGGAATAATAGCCACTTATCTTGAGTTTGCGCAAAAGTAGAGTAGAAAATGACAAAAAAATTCGAGTTCCATTTCCAGTAAAAAGATTAGAACCCGGACCCAGTACCTCAGAGGCCTCCAAAACTCGAGCCTCCAAAGGATTGACCTTGAAAACCAACAACATCCAGTACTTCCTCTAATGTTTACAGGTAAATGTACCTTATTGGGACAAAATCCCGGTTATTGATTGTGTTATATTGAGCTTTTGTCATAATTGTCTCCAATGATTCCAAACCACATGTAATCCAGCAAATCTGTTCAACTGTTACCACTTGGTTTTACATAGGACTACTAAACACTGAAAAGGAAAACTTTTTTTAAAGTGCAATTCTAAAATTAGCATAAGATTGTACTGACACCTTAATGGCAAAACGGTTCATAACCGCAAGTTAACCAAGTGTGTGACGTACGTCACGAACTATTTGGACTGTCCGTGGGTATATACAATTCAAATGCATATGTGTATATGTAGCGCACAGAAATTACTTTCAATAATTCTTGCTTCATTAAATTTGAATTAGTGCCAGAATCCAGTTTCATCAAACACGCTCGCATTTTAATGTCAGTGCCAAATTTATTTTTTCCTCAGATTCTCCAATAACTCCTTTAAAATGTACAATTTCAGTGCTTGCTAGCCATCATACTGTAGTTTTTTCCTGTTGTACCAATACTCACATGCTACATTTACTTGAAATTGTCGCGTAACCGTGGAATTAGTTGCGCTGGCCACTGCCAAACATTTTGCTACAGCTAAATTCATATGTCTTCCAGCAGTGAAGGTAAGATTTGTCTTGTAAACAAAGCCGCCGTCGACACTTTTGGTCACTTCGAGTTTCGACAAAACTGCAGCCATAGGCCAATCCCATCTTAAAGTAGCTTTAGGATATACACTGTCGGTTGTGCATTGAATAGTGTGTGTTACATTCTCCACGGTTGAGAACGAGCTTTCTGTGTCGTCGAAAAATCCCCGCTGCTCACTTAAGTCAGATATGTACAGTGTTGTAGGTCCATCTGGAATGTCAAGATGGGAAGTCGATTCTAAATATTAGCAGTCAGTTCCTACGCTCTATCACTAAGTCATCGATGCGCAAGTGTGACAATGGTGCCCCACGGTGAGATTTAATGCTTTTGGGTGATCTTGAAAACTTGTGGGGTAGCGTTCTTCCTTTCAAACTGTTGACTGCTTTTTAATCCACAAAGTTCGGAAACGAATAATTAATTTCACTGAACATAAGGCGGGCCTCGCTATCCGCAAAACTGTCAAGAACTGGCAAATGCATTGTCGTGCTGGTGGGCCTCGCTATCCGCAAAACTGTCAAGAACTGGCACATGCATTGTCGTGCTGGTGGGCCTCGTTCACTTTCCATGCCCTGTACGAAAATGTTAAACTGCGAATTCAAAGTGGCGCTTATACGCATTCCGTTCACTTGGTTCATGAAATGGTTAGCTAAATATAATGCTTTCACGGTATGGAATGTTACAAAATCGATTTCGTGAGATTAAAAGGCCTTACTTGAACTACGTTTTCGGTCTGGTGATTGAGATGAAGAGCACCTTACATAATTTTGCTACATATCACGTAGAAGGAGAGATATCGCAATTCTTCATTGAGTTTCATAAAACGCTGAATCCGTGTGATAACCCCGAGTGGTGTTTCAATTCTCTTTGTTTTGGACCGCTTTTAATTTCTGTAAAAATCAAATGGGTGTTTTCGCGTCATCATATTTCAGAAAAACAAAAGTCGGACGGAATTGTCGCTTTTACCTCATGGCTTCCTTCATATGTTCAAAGTGTAAATGTGGACCTCAGGGGCCTCCAAAACTGAAGCGTCTAAATAACAGACCTCGGAAGCCCAGCAACATCTAATGCTTGCGCTAATGTTTGCAGGTACTTTTTTATTTCAAAACTTCAGTAATTGGATGACCGTGTCGTTTTGCCCCTTTGACGTAATTGCCTCCAATGATTCCCAACCACGTGTAATTCAGTAATTATGTTATACTGTAAACATTTGCCTTTACACAACACTAATAAAGACTGTAAAAGTAAACTATTGTTAAAGTGCAATTCTAATAAACGCATATGATTGTACTGACAACTTAATGGACAAAACCGTTCATAACCGCAGAATAGACAAGTCTATGACGTACATGTACGTCACGAGCTCTTTGGACTGACCGTGGGTGTACAAAAAGCACATGTATATTTGTAGCGCACAGAAATGACTTTCAACAGTTTTCGTTTAATAGCAATTTAGCGCAATGACATTAAGCCACAGAATGCGACCCAGAATCCAGTTTCATCAAACACGCTCGCATTCCAATATCAACGCCAATTTTTTTCCTCGGATTCTCCAATAACTGCTTAATAATGTAAAGTCTCAGTGCTCACTAGCCACCAAAGCTCGTTCCAATGTTATCAACACTCACATGCTACATTTACTTGAAATTGTCGTGTAACCGTGGAATTAGTTGCGCTGGCCACTGCCAAACATTTTGCTACAGCTAAATTCATATGTCTTCCAGCAGTGAAGGTAAGATTTGTCTTGTAAACAAAGCCGCCGTCGACACTTTTGGTCACTTCGAGTTTCGACAAAACTGCAGCCATAGGCCAATCCCATCTTAAAGTAGCTTTAGGATATACACTGTCGGTTGTGCATTGAATAGTGTGTGTTACATTCTCCACGGTTGAGAACGAGCTTTCTGTGTCGTCGAAAAATCCCCGCTGCTCACTTAAGTCAGATATGTACAGTGTTGTAGGTCCATCTGGAATGTCAAGATGGGAAGTCGACATTAGCAGTCAGTTGCTACGCTCTATCACTAAGTCATCGATGCCTAGATGTGGCAATGTTACACCACAATTAGATTTGATGCATTTGGATGGTTAATAACTTTCGTGGGGTATCCTTTCTTTCAATGTTGACTGCTTTTTATCCACAGAGTTTGGCAGCGAAGAATTGATTTCATTACACTGATAGCAGCCCTCGCTATCTGCAAAACTGTGAAGGACTGGCACATGGATTGTCGCGCTAGTGGGCCTCGTTCACTTTCCATGCCATCTATAAAAATGTTACATTAAAAGTTCCAAAATGACGCTTATACGCATTCCGCTCACTTGGGTCGTGAATTGGTTAGTTAGATATAATCCTTTGAAGGTATTGAATACTGCGAGACCGATTTCGTGTGATTAAAAGGCTTAACTTGAATTACATTTTCCGTCAGTTGATCGACATGTGATGCAGCTTTCATAAGTTTTGCTCCAAATCACGTAATAGGAGAGATGTCATGTTTTTCAAAAAGCATTGAGTTTCACAATACGCTGAATCCAGGTTGAGCACATCGGTAGAAAACGAATAGCGAGACACAACAGTAACTTGGTTCAACATCAGGGGGACGTCAATAGAAGACTTTAGTTGAAACCTTCTTTTGACGTTTAATATGCGACTTCTTGCATATTGTGAACGATTCATGTTAACGTTAGGACCCACACTATCGGTTTCACAAGTCAATACAAGTGATGTATTCTTGTGAACGTAGTGTTCTGATTCTGTCACAATCCCGTGTGGTGTGTTTATTGTCAACTCAATGTTCTCGGACCGTCTCTAATTTCTGTAAAAACACACGGGTGTCTTCTTGTGAGCTTATTAAATCAAAACCAATCTGTACCGAAAATGCAATTTTGCCCCAGACTACCTCGATTTGACACAAATATTCAAAAATGCACTGGAGGCATCGGAAACAAAAAACGCAAAGTTGCAGGCTGCGCTTAACTTTACAGGTATTAGCACGAGTGAGAAACAACATGACAACCGTTCTTCCAAGCCGGACAGACTCCCCACAAAACAGGACCTACGGTGATCAAACTGGACCGCCGCACCAGAAAATGGGATCGACTCACCTAAAAAACATGACCGCCCCATCACGAAACAGGACCGAGAGAGGCTGAACATAGCCGCCGGAGTTGAAACTTGACCGCAATGACAAGTACTCTGTTTTAGGACGGGCGTAGGCCTGCACAGATGATACAATGGGGCTATTTACTCACGAAGATAAATCCACTGAAATGTCTTGTGCGCTACAGGACATCCCATACTGGTCACTTCGCTTTGTAAAATGCAACGCTTTCGAGCTTTAACTTCACGAAGATTATTCATTATGAGAATCTGTAGACCCGCTGTCATAACTTACATTAATTTTTCGAGTCTTCATGAACCAAGAAAAGCTAACGACAATAAGCTATTCACAGATTTTCAAATACCAAAATATCCCTAAGGCCCGCTTATGCGAGACCCTATCGCGTGTTTTTTCTGAAATCAGGGTAACTTAATTCCGCCATAGACTTTTTTAAAAGTCACCAGTATTTATATTATTTTTCTATTACCCGCATTGAGAGTTTTCATGGTTATGTTATTTTGGAATTAAAGCGATTCCCCACAGTGTGTACCAAGATTGTATGTACATGTACCTGTGCACCACGCACAATGTAGTGTCTTAAATTTATGGCTGTAGCAATAAGTCTAGGTTAGTATTGTTTTGCCTTTCGTATTGGATGAAACAAAAGAAGGAAAGTAACATCGATAGCAATACGTTTGATTTACATGTTCAAGATGAAATGCTATTAGTGTTTTCCGAATTACCACTTCATTTCCGTTTCACGTAACTTCTGTTTTTTATGAAAACCATAAAAGTCCGATGTTTATAGCCTTCAATAAAAAGTGGTACATTTTAAAAACAATCCCTGTTAACATAGAGAATAATTATGAGACGAGTAGTCTTACACGCCATAATTTGGTCACGTCACGTAGTCTATAGTTAAGTCTGAAAAGATCTCTGTACCGATCGGGGCTCAAACCTCATAATTTCTGCATACCATGCAGACGCTATAGGCCTCTGACTGAACATTAATAATTCTTACTAACAACATATCAACGCATGCCACCTTTAAGTTTCATACGAGTCCGATCAGCCATTTTTGTGATCTGATGTTCCGAAGTTTCCGAACTTAGACAGTTTCTAGATCACCATCACAAGTCAGCGCTACGAGCGCAAATGCCTGATTTAAGTCAGTTACATGTACCTGAGCACTAATCTCAAGTCAAGGCTTAAACTTAAGATCATTGAATGAACTATCGCGTTCACATGCTCACAACACTGCGCCATCCCTGTACTTAGCGATGTTTTATTCGATGCTCCCAGCTGAACTTGTAGCCTCGAGTCCGTGCTGTACGGTGGCCGGGAAAGGACATGCCAATCATGATTTCCCATCTCGGGAGGCTGACTCAAGTCGAGCTCTCGATTGATAACTCGAGCGTTCGATTTAGGAAAAATAAAGTAGCATGTCCTTTCCCAGCCACCATACTGATGGACTCGAGCAGGTTCACGTAACAATACATGTACTGTAGGAATACAGTGGATGTTCGCAACCAATCGACACTCTCGCGTGTAGCAGCAGTATGCCCAATGCGATTTTTTATCCAGTTTTTAATGTGTCGAGTAGGATGGACATGTTCACTTCTTGAACACTGGCATTTCATAAATTTTTTGTATTGGTCTCCGCAAGTTTCACTTGCTATATTCAGTATGTTCTATTGCATATGCATCATTATATCAACACTTTAATGTGCGAGGCTAGTATGGAAGGTGTCATAAACTGACTAAGTTAAAATCCTTTCAAACCCTGTATCAAATCATATAAAAAACAAATCTCTCAATACTTACGCAGCACATTGAGTTTCACAAACCGCTGAGTCCACGTTGAGCCTGCAGGTGGAGAACGAATTGCGCTACACACAACTGTGAATTGATTCCACTTCGGGGTGACATCAATAATTGTCTTCAGTTGAAAACCTCCACTTACGTTCATAACGCGGCCTACTGCACCGTGTGACCAGGTCATGTTAACGTAGGGGTTAACATCATCCGTTTCACAAGTCAAACTAAGTGACGTATTCGTGAGCACGTCGTATGCAGACTTATTGATAGTTCTGTGTAGGGTTTTTATTGCCAATGTTTTTGGACCGTCTGTAAATTCAAGAAATTCGTGAATATCTAATAACATTTCATTAAGGCAACACTACATCAGACCCGCCTGTGTTGGATTAACCATTAAGTCAAATAAATTACACGTACAGCTTGGGGCCTCGCGGAAAATGGAACTTCCCGTCTCCATAATGCTCTGTGGCTGGGGCAATCCATTAAGCTAAAAAGCAGTTTCAAAGGGCACGGAATGGGCCCTTGTCTCATCTACGCATGGCCCCCTTAAAAGCTGTTTCGACAGGGAGGCAGTTCCAACTTTGAGATGGAAGATGTGAATTGTAATAACTGGGCCACAGATGTTTCATAATTTAAGGCCCCAAGAACCTTAACTGATGAGGCACTGCGTCCCGTGATTGCTCAAGGGCAGTGGTTTAATAACCGAAGAAAACTGATACAGAAGTGTCATATAATCAACAATTTTGGTCCAGGTGTTACATTTGGGACCTGATTGCATGTTGAGTGCAATTTATGCTGCTGTAAATACATTAGTTTCAACTATTTTGGGAAAGTTTGATGATCGAACAGGCTAAACGGCGTCGAGTCGAAACTGACCTTCCTTTTCAACTTCCCATATCAGAGGGCACTGTTGAAGTAGTCCGGGAGAGGAATACGGAAAACTTTATCACATGGCCGTATTGCGTATGGGATAATATCCTATCGCGGTAAAAAAATAATATGAAGTTGAGTTTATGAGAGTAAAATGTGTAAGTCGGATTTGAATGTGAGCTAATTAAACAGGATGGCGAAATATAGTTTCACGGGTCATGCTTCAAATAATATGTCTTGCAGCCCTAAATATCTCAGTCAAATAAGTGACAAAAATCGTCTTGGAAACAACAACAATTAGACCATGCTATGGGAATTTCTTATATGTAACTACTTTTTTGACGTTGTAAAATAGTTCAATAGAAATAGTGCAATGCTTGCTCGCCATTGATCATGGTATTACCAACACTCACATTCTACCTTCACCCAAATATCTTCAGTGATATTCAAACCCGTCATGACAGCAGCAGCTGAACAAGTGGCTTTAGTTAAATGCATGCTTCTGTCTGCCGTGAAGGTAATATTTCTCTGGTAAATAAGTGCTTCGTTGGTGCCTTCGGCTACCTCTACTCGCGACGAAAAACCACTCACAGGCCAATTCCACCTGAGAGTAGCGTTAGGATACACACTGTCTGTTTTGCAATGCATGGTGTAGGTTACATTCTCTACAGCTATGAAAGAACTGTTGGTGTCGAAACGGCCTTGATTTTCACTTACGTCAGAGATGTACAGTGCGTTGGGTCCATCTACAATTTGAAAGCAGAAGTCAATACTGATCACGCCCTGTCGAATTTTGCTTTGAATCACGCTGTCATCTAACGGCAGATGTAACAATCTCAAGCCACATGTAATTCACCCTTCGCGGAAAGCGAAACCTTATGGTGTGCATGTCCACTTGTGGACTGGACATGCACTGTAGGTGTTTGTTTATTGAAATCTGTTGCGCAAATGAAGGTAAGCCATAAAATAGTTTTCTGACGGCTTTTGAGGTCATGTCCGCGTAGGGTGCCTCCCCCAAAATCCGACTATGCAATGACAGACGGAAGTCGGCGTGCAAGTCTCACTGCACATGCCTTGGTTTGGCGTCTACCATAGCCAAATAATTCAGGCGATAGTCGAAGGAGCAGGTGTGCTGAAGCCTGGCTTGTACATGTACATGTATGGCAGCTTATGACAGGTAGACTTAACTGTGAGGTAGCGGTTAATCACATGACGAATTGTTCAAACATCACGTCGATTTAGTGCCCCACTACGTCGACGAAGTATTCCATCAAGTTGATTTGGTTGGTTGTTGCTCCCTAGGAGTCATTGAAACGGCAACGGAGATTTCACCACGCTCCAGTAAGATGCACCACGATAGACTACCGGATATATTTAGGTAAACAAGCTACAACTTGGGGACCCTAGCAAAACAAGTGCCCCTCTTTGTAGAAGCCGGGGCTCAAGCTAAATTTTCAAATGTAACACCTTACTCTTAAATCGGCATTTCCCCGCAGTTCATGTTACAGTTTTAACTGAAGTGCTTTGGGTTTTTAAAGACATAACCGCGCTCATCCAGTCTTGAACTGTTACCGAATGCGTACATGCTTCATTGACAAGTTTACAATTTTAGGACTGGTAAACTCCAATAAACTCCAAAGCATTTTCGTTAGTCACTGTTGATCCCGATGCTCTTGTTAGTACAGAAATTGAAATCTTATCAGAATAAGAGATATCACGAGCTTAAGGTTATGAAACTTTTAATATACCTCGCTGTGTGCATTGTTCTCCAAGACGTTGTTATGAAATGTCTTTAAAACGTCCCACTTTTGCATCGGGGTTCATTGAAAATAGAACTTTTGTGATTTTCAAGAAATTAAACACCCTTCAGCCACATCAAATTAAAACAGAATTATGTTTTAGGAATTGCAATATTGTTTTTGAGATCTCATCTTGAACATTATATATCAAACGAATTTTGGTCGTGTTATTGATACCGATGATGTGTTAGCAATGTGCATTTTCTTTTTTTGCTAAATTTCACTACAAGGATACGGACGTGTGACTCAATTAAAAGCTGATTTGTAAAGCAATGGAAAACTCAAATTTTCAGATTCAGGAAATATATAATTTTACTCAGTTAAAATCTGTATTTTTGTATATCTTTGTCTAAATACGCAGACATTTCAATGTGCTTCCACATGACCTAAAGTAGTCTAATTCATTTAGTTTATTGGCAGCTAAACACCGCGGAAATGACACTCGCGCTCAACAGGATGGCATTTGGGAACTGCGTCTTTATTCGTTTAGTCTCAGGCTGCCCTGCTTTAAAAAGTATGACCACCTGAAACCCCCTCGACCCCCTTGACCACTACAACCCTCGACCCCTTCGACCCACAACCCCCTCGATCCACGACCCCTGACCCACTTTCCCCTCGACCCACGACCTGTGGCAATAGAGGTGTCTGTGCGCTTTTTACATATCTCATATTAATCTTATTACGTCCCTGGGCGACTTTCCCATAAGACATACGTACACGCGAGTCTGCTCTGGCTGAAGTCTGGTGAAAACAGAAAATGGTCTTGAATAGCGCATTGTGAGTGCTCTACCGTTATCCCTATGTCGTGCAAGTCAACATAACGCGCAGCACAGTTCCACGAGCGGCTATCACCGGCACAGTTCTAATAAACGTAGGGAGAGAGAGTACGTTAACGTGATTGTACATAATTTCATATTTTTATTATTTGCTTTATATTTTATACTCGTTTACAATATACTCCATATAACTAGTAAACAAAAGCTCTTTTCGCCAGAGAAATGTGTTTTGAACAAAGCTGAAAATTTTACTCACAGAGGTGTTTGACATAGAGAAGCAAACTGATTCTGAATTCTTAGCTCAGCAAAGGTGGGACAAACTAACATGATCTCTGCAAGTAAAGACGTTTTGAGAGCAGAGAAAGTGTATTTCAACCTCTATGCATGGGACAGTACAAAATTCACACAAACTTAAAGCTCCTCAATACGAGTAAAAATACCAAAACGTCCAGTTTACGCTTTCAGCGGCAAGATTCCACATCTAAATTGAGAATATAGGGACTTTTTCCCTAGAAATTTAATTTTTTAATTGTAATTCTGTTTGATAGTTTGTTTCAAATAATTTACCTTGGGTTTACTCAAAAATTCAGCCCTCTATTCAACAACCATTTGGCACCCCCTGAATTTTACCTGATTTGCACTCCTCCCTTGTACCCCTTTGCTGGCACCTGGGGGCAACCCCCCCCCCCTGAACCCCCAGGAGCATTCATTAAAATTATGTAGTTCTTGGAGGTGTGAAGTGTTATAAGAAACGGTTATTTGCCTTATTAAGAACTCAGAACTCAAACATGAAACAAAACCATTATGGCTTTTGAAGGGGAGCTTCAAGAGAATGAAAGCAAATACACTAAAACAGTCATTTTCATTCTCTAATTTTACCCATTTTTAATCACTCAGTAATTTTATTGCACTTCGAACGTCATTAAGTATAAATTTATCAGTGTATACATGATTCAAACTCCGCCGCTAAATTAGTGTTGTCTATTCGCCGCTTGGGGCCCTAGTTTTTCGACTGATAACCATTGCGGCGAATGGCAAGATGGCGGAGTGAACACTCCTATCGTACTACACTCCTTGATAAGACCGGCGTTTTCGTGACAGCTAACAGCCAGAAGTACGACTTCACTTTTTGTTGTGCCTGGCGATGGGCCATGTTTATTTGGGCGTGACTGCTTAACTCCTTTGCTTGGGCCTGATTGGTGTGACTGTCTCCTGATTGATCGTAAAGCGGTTAACAAGATATTCGCGAAAGCTAGTGACTTAGACAAAATGTTAAATACGTTTGCTCACTTATTTTCGGATGAATTTGGTCTCATAAAAGGCGTAGAACCACGTTTGCACATACCATCTGATGTGAAACCACGGGTTTTTAAATCTCGCTCAGTGATATTTGCTCTCTGCGAGAAAGTAGACGAGGAACTTGACCGTAAGGACCGTTAGGAATTTTTAGCCCTGTGGAATCTTCGAGATGGGCTATAGTCATTGCTTCAGTGGAAAAGGCTAACAGGAAAATTACTATTTGCGGAGAATATCGATTGATTGTGAACCAAGTTGCACTTCTTGATAGATACCCATCACCGAAAATTGTCGAGCTGCTGACTAAGTTAGCGCATGGTAGTCAGTTTCGAAACTACTTACACTCAACGTGACCTGTGTTACCAGGAGCGACTAGCGTGGGGAATCGCGTTAGCCCTGCGAGTTGGTAACGCGCCATAGACAAGGGTTACCCGGATTCATAGTGTACTTAGATGGCATGGCCGTTACAAGTAAATACGGGATCAGCACTTTGCAAGTCTGAAAACTGTTTTGCAAAAGCTGTCAGATGCAGGGATCAGATTGAATCATTCAAAGTGTAATTTTTTACTGGACGAGATCGGGTATTTACACCATCGTATTGACTATTGACGCACAAGGTCTCCATCCTAAGATTGGGGCCATTAAAAATGCCCCAGTGTCGAAAGATGTGTCTGAACTGAGAGTTTACATCGGAATGGGAAATTACTAGGGGATATACATCCAGAATGCGTCAACACAGTTTGCACCTTTGTACAAGTTACTACAAAAAAAACAACTCTTGGCGTTGGACGACCGGCCAAGTACACGCATTTCATGCATCAAGGGATTTCCTATGTTTTGACGCTGTGCTCGCTCATTATGATACGGAGAAACCGATAGTTTTCACTTGTGATACCTCTGCGTATGGTGTCGGTGCTGCTATTGCTCATACCCATCCGGATAAGCACCGATGGCTTTTAACTCAGAAACTCTGAGCCGTGCGGAAAAGAAATATAGTCAATTAGACAAGAGAGGGGCTTCAATTATTTTCGAGCTAAAGCACTTTCATCAGTATTTGTAAGAGGAGAAACTTCGTTTTCGAGACTGACCATCAGTCTTTGCTGAATATTTTGGAACGAAAAAGGGATTTTGCAACTGACATTTGATCGCTTAACGCGTTTGTCGTTAATACTATCAGCATATTGTTACGTTTGGTATAAACCGGGATCTCAACTCGAAAATGCTGACGCGCTGAGCCGATTACCAGTCAACCCTGCTCCGACAGATGTCGCTGTACCCGGACGAACGAATTAGCTCAAGAAACAGTTGTCTTAGACATGAGCAAACGTGGCAGAGATGAAACGTTTGACTGCACGAGACCCTGTTCTTTCGTAAGTCGTGCACTTTGAGAAACATGATTAGCAGTTGGACAGTGGTGACCATTTTACAATCGTACAGTGTAAGCTCGAGCTGAGTTTGGAGGATAGTTGTTTGCTTTGGGGGTGTTCTTTAGTAATCCCCACTGCATTGCGTACTATCATTCTCAGTGAACTTCATGAAGCCCACCCAGAAATGTTGAGAAAGAAGGCATTGGCTAGGTGCTACGTGTAGTACCCTCATAGATTGTGCAATACGTCCGTGGTTCACTTAGTTGAATCACTATTTGGGACTGTCTCAAACAACGGTGCAAAGTACAATAGTAGGATTACTTACGTATGACAGCCAGCGTGATTTTGATAGCGTTCACTGGACAACATGTAGTGCAGTTCACATTCTTGCCGTGGTCTTGTGCGGTCGGTGAGAACTTTATGTTAGTGTAGTTGTTACCTTGAGTCTCCCTAGAGTCCACTAAGTTGTGTGAAATCCATGCTGATGGAACAGCTATTGCCTTACAGGTGATGCTGTAATTCTGACCAGACCACGTTACGTAGTTGGTAGTGTTTATTCTCAAACCGCTGTCTCCTTCTTCCCACCACATCCTATCTGTGAAAGGAGGAATAAATGTCGTTAAGATCGTACATGAATTCATGTAGGAACGAAAACGAGGCCGATTTCATGACGGCAAGTGACCTAGGTCACAAGTTTTCTTTGCACTCGACACGTGTTTATTGCATCATTAACACGTCTCCAAGCCCTTCTCGTCTCGTACTGGTCGGTCCATCGTAGCACACTGGTCGGTCGGAATGACATTTCCACTTTGCGTAATAAAACGTTTCCCTATGACTATCAACTTAGTTTTCTTGGACCTTTCCAAAGTCTCTTACCCTAGCTGTAGCAGGCCGTGCAGTTGAACGTGTAGCCACAACGTTGATAGTCCCTAGCCGAGAAGGTCGAGTGTATCACTAGTATGACCATACCGCCATTGCAGAAGTGAAAATTTTAAGAAAGAGTCGTTTAACCATGAAGGAGTTTTAAACACAAATTTTTTGGTTATATAATATTCATACATGTTTCATTATATGCGAAATATTTCAATATCATTGTACACTGCAGACATTTGTTTTTCGGGTGCCAAAAATGGCTGAAAAAATGCGTTACTTAACTGAAACTGATTTTTAGTGCCACATAGCTTCAACCTTGACCACCAAAATTATATTTTTATTACTTTTTAGAGTTAACTAAAAGTAACAAGGAATGTACTTATTGACAGTTAAAGAGCTTTAATTTCTTTTATTTAATATTCTGGAGCCAATCAAAAGTCGAATTCGGGATTCGCGATTACAGTTTTTTGGCATTTGGGACCTCCTCAGTTCAGGTATGACATTAGTCCGGTGAACGCTGGTGATAGCTTCTGACAGCCTGGTATCCATTTAATCTATACAAGCATTTTCAGAACAATCCAATGCTTGATTTTGAAGTGACAGGCCTCCAAAATCTGAAAAAATCACAGTTTCAATTCGCGAGGTCAAAAATGGGCGTATTTTGAAGGGCCATATCTCGGAGACTTAGGTGAATAAAATTTTGCAAGTAATCATTGTGTACCATGATAAACATCTCAGTAAATTTTCGTCCAATTCTGAGATAGTGACCTGACATCCTCTGGGTAATTTCATGTGGAATGACCCAGTAATAAGAAGATACATGATGTATTCCCAAGAAACAATAGAATGACACGACTACCTCTGTCGGTGCCAGTGGAAAGTGTTCGCGTATCTGTCAAAACAAAACTAAAATGCATCACTCCTACAAACGATCGTCTCAATAACGAATAAGAAAATAGCATTACTTGGGATAGCCAACATGTCACAAATGTAGAAAGGTTAGACGACTTTCTTGTTTGAATAATTGATAACAGGACATATAAGTGATCAATACAGGACCGTTGGCTTCGAAAACCATTTTGCTCGTCAACTAAAATATTGTTCTGTTCACAGAAACCCAAAATTCTATTATTCAGCACAGCACTGAAGATTTTACAAATATTGGAAAGAAGACAAATCCCACGGTTGTTCAAAGGTAATCTAGAGTCGCCTGTAGAATTCTTAGGTATCGGGATTATAACTGGGTTATACCAGTCAGAAAGCAGTAGTCCACGTTTAAAAGATTCATTGAACAATTGGGTTTGAAAAACAACAATAGCTTCGAATCTTAACACCTCATAAGGTATACAGTCATAGCCGACGGCTTTGTTATTCTTTGTTTTCATAACAAAATTTCTAACCTCATCAATACAGATTTCACAATTTAAGCCATGATCAGTTGTTTTAGAACAATCATTTTCTAGCTGCTTGCGAAAATTCAAGGTTTTCAAATAAAAATCTTCATCAAATGGTGTATTTTCAGAAGTGCCTTTAAATAATTGTTGATAATCATTTTTCCATTTTTTAGAACTAATTGGCTATCAGAGTTTATTTCATTATTTGAATCCAGGACTTCCAGGGGAACTTCGCTTAACTGTTTTGGTTCCAGTTTCTTAATATATGTCCAGAAATCCTTAGGATTTTCAGTATTCAGATTCTCAGTTTCAATCTGAACCTTTAACTGGTATGAGGGGTTTCGCGCATTTTAGTTTCTTGTCAACTTTATATTGAGCAGACAGAAATAGTTGTTTATAATGTGACCAGTTTCCGCGTCCTCTTTGACTTCTTGAAAGTTGTTTCTCAATGTCCTTTAAGTGTTTTCACAAATCATTAAGTTCCGAATTCCAGTAAGGCTGATTCCTTTTAAAGTACTTTCTTAGTTTACGACTCGGATAATAATCCTTGTAGTCAAAGAATCCCTCTTCCGTAATTAACAGGTCAACAAATGACTAATACACTATATTAAGTTGGTTCTGATGTTCATGGGATAACAATAATGAACCAATTAAACATAAAATTTCTTAATTAAATGTCTAATTTTTACTAAATATGTATGTGTATATGTATGTGTATATATGTGTTTGTATATTTCCAATGTATAAAGGGCCAGAGGCCCAGATTACAATTATAGCTTTCAAGCTCGTTAAACTTATCCAACATAACCTCTCTCGTTTTTTTAAAAGCTTAAAAATGTATTTAACAATGTAACTTTCACATTCTACCATCAGGTGAATCAAAGCTGGAAATAGCTAAACTCATACGGTACGAAAATCTCCCTGAGATTATGGAATAAAACAAGAACAAAATGCAATTCGTCTTCAACACAGTTTCCGCACAAAAAGGGCATATTGTATCATCACAGTCAATTTTAAGTGCCTACTACTCCCAACTAGTCAATTGTGGTTTGCAGAACGAAAATATCTAGGTAGTTTGCACGAAAAATCGTGGCAAACCAAATGTTATGTATGGTTCTCCTGCAAAGTTCTCCTTAAACTTCGTAACTGACATAGTATGACTTTCTGTTATTCTGAGCAGCTGACTGCCAACCCTGTAAATAACAGCCATTTATTTGTTGTGAAAACAGTAGCAAAAAAACTTTTCTTCGCAAACTACATCCTGGTTTATTCATACTTCGAGGAAACCACATTTCGATAAGACAAATTAACTGATGATACTTGAACATGCCACAACTATCTAATCTATAGAGCAATCCATAAGCCGCCTCCACGTACCTGTTAGACGACATTAAGGATTTTAAAACAAAATTTAACCAGTGTTACATAATACCTATATACAGAGCAAACCTCCCACAGTCACTCAAAACTGCAGCATTGGAGCAGGTAGTACCTACTCCAAGAACCATTTTACAAAAACGCAAATACACCTTTTCAAGTATACCGTAATCCTTTAAGTTCCCAGATTTCAGAACCGTAACACAGCGGCGGGTGTACATGTATCAAGTTGTCGAACAATTCAAGCCTCCCTTTCTTTCTTCTTCATTTCAAACTTTTCCCGTTCCAGTGTTATCTCTTGCTCTTGTATTTTCAGCTATGCATCATGCTTTTCTTTGACAAAGCTGATATAGAGGTGTCTGTCAGTTGAGACCAGACATCGCTCTTTGGGAGTGATATTGCTAGCTGTGAATGAAAAAAATAATGTTGACCCCTCATCACTACAACAATAGGAACAGCAGCACTGAAACAGAGCATACGATTATCGCGTAGAAGAAAGTCACTTTTTAAAAACAAACTTTTACAAGCAGGATAAAACATGGATAGTCTTATTCATATTTTAAGAGATGTTGTCTTTGAGATCAGGTATAGTGTATTTAGTATGCAACCTTACTATAAACAAAGCAAGCGAGAAGAGCCTTAAATCCAGTTTTGCAATTAAACTGACTTTGTAATGAGGTCAATTTAAAAACGCTTACTCGACGAATCTGCATCTCTTTTGCCTAATGAAGCCATAGCAATTCTTCTGATATCTTGGCCTTTCTTCTCTTTTTTATTTTTCAGTTTCTTTGGATTCTTTGCCGGCCTCTTTTACTAACTCCTTTATTTCAGTTTGCAATCGTTTACGATCATCATAGTCCTCATCAATTACAGTTCTGTAACGAATTTGTGCTTGCACCATGTGCTCGAAAAGCATTAGTTCTAAAACAAATTAAACCTGTTGTGACGTTGGTTGTTGGTTAAAATCGAAAATACCTAACCTTTACATTAAAAAGGGTGTTCCAAACAACGCAGTACTTCAATGTCTTCATAACAAATTAAGTACGGAGCATAAAATAGGGCGTGCGTTGTCTTACAGCAAACAAAGTGGTGGATTATTACATTTCAAACACATTTGGATTTATTACGATTTTCTAAAATTATTATAATTTGTCGCATTCGTAATCAAGCTAGAAACTCACCCTTTCAGGGATTTCAGATTTTCTATTCGAAATGCCGAGCACATTGTACGGATTCTGTCTTTACTTGCCCGATAAGAAACATCTACATTTAACGTCGAGGTTATTTTCTGCTGATTGTGTATCATTTGTCAGCTGCCTGCCCACGTACGGATTACACCCAAGAACTTCTTTAAGTAAAGCCACGCCCACAACTGCAGCAAGCCTAAGAGTTCTTTTTCATTTGATCCATGCTCGCTGACTGCCTTTGTGTTCTGTCGGCTGCTTCTCCGCGTGCGCAACTCATACTTACATCTCAGTGGGAGAATACGCCTATGAAAAGCAACCAACTTCTACGGAAAATCGCCGATGTGTTTTGTTCATGTGTGTGGGACGCAAGTCGTTCTTGATTTCAGAGAGTTGGTAGAACCCGGTCTGTGTAAACATGTATTTAGTAGAAGTAGCGATGGAGGAAGGCGACAATGATCTAGTAGTTTTTCTTCTACTTAAAAAAGTCGAAACATCGGAGGTTCTACGCCGACTGCGTTTGACCTGGGAATAATGACCGACAGTCAATGTTTTGATAACTTTTGCTATGATAGAGATTCAATCTTCCGGATAGGTCAAGCACTTCAAATTCCCAATTACATCCAGTTACTGAATCGCACTTCTTGCACCGGCATTGAGTCTTTTTTTTGCATCCTCTTACGTCGCCTCGTGTATCCTAACCGGCTGTGTGACATGAAACAACTCTTTGGAAGATCAGAATGAACTCTCTCCGCGGTTGTCAACATTATGCTCAGTTCCGTATACGATGGATGCAAACCTCTTGTCACTTCCCTGGAACACCCGGGATTGCGAGTTGCCATATTGGCGTTTATTACTGAGCGTTCTGTTTCAAAATGAATTATTCTCACCGTAACCAATACTTATATAAAACTGAAACAAAGTCTGTCTCATTAGATGCAATTTGTAATGCTTTTGGAGTGTTTGTGAGTGCAAATGATTTGAAAAGCCAGCAATGAATAAATCACTGCGTTACCGGCTTTAGGTGCAATAAAACTAATTGACGGGACACCGAGGCCGTGTGAGCTCATGCTAATTTAGTGTTTCCTGGCAGAAACTGTTGTGAAACAACTCGATTTCCATTCCACTGCCAGGTGTTAGGGGAATCTTTATTTACATTTACATTTATCAAATAATGATTGTCAATGTACAACTTCTGCCCTGACAGTGCTGTGGCCAAAGCGGAACGTGAATTCGCGGCCCCGACGAGTAAGTAGATTTGCAGTTTCGTGGCTAATTCACCAACATAATCACGTGCACATTACTTTGGCTCACTAGTATAGTATTTTCTTGACTGGAAGTTTAGTTTCCACTGAACTTTGGCTGGTTTATGTTCGTGATGTCTGATCACTTTCCGAGCCACTGGCCAGGATAACAAGCGTTTTGTGTTCAGAACTCAAAAAATCACAAGTCTAGTTTAAACAACACAGATCTAGGTTCTCCTGTCTGTATCTCACGGAAAATACTTCGAAATTATCTTCGAACGGACCCCAAACTCCTGCTACGGACCTTATTGGCCTGCCCGGCGAACTTTGTAGGCTACGGTGTGTCCAAATACCAATAAATCCGTAAGAGCGAAATAGAACAACACGTTTTTATATAAGAACTCGGTGTATTTTTAAGGGTTTTGCATCAAAGTTTGATGATTTATTGGTGTTAAACGATGACTTCAAGCGATAAGCTGACACCAGTAACCCGTGTTGTGAACTGCTGAACAGACTGCGTGTGAAACCGATGATGTCACTGGATAATTTCAACACCTCGTCTGCCGTCAGGTGCCAGGTAACGCAACCGTACGTGTCGTTATCGGGTAGAACAACTCGATCTAAATTGCATCTATATTCCAGTATAATGGCACGCGTATTACTGCTTTCTTTAATTATAGTGCATGCTAGAGGTATGTTCTAACAGATCAAAATAAGCTCCCATGATCAAGCGCTAGAACTTACAGCACACGTGGGTATCGTTTACAGTTATATCCGGTCTTGAACCTCCAGCAGCGTGGGGGCCGACAGGTTCATGATAGTAATTCAAGGGTAGCAGCATACATGTCAGAAAACTCGGGAGACAACAGTCATTGCCGGAAATTGACACCATCCTGGATATTCAGTTGCTGGAAGAAAATACACAACGGCGTCTTGTAAAGCAACTGGATCAGTAAGCTCTCCGTCAATAAAATTGTAAATACACCACTTGATTAAACTTTTTCAACAAATTCCTATTGCCATTCAAGGTACGCCTGGTAATTGTTCATGTAAAAATAGATGGAAACGGCAACAACGTGAATAGTCGGTAAACCAACCTTCAGTGTTGGTAGCCTTGAAGCAAAGCTGTATACTAAATATACAGCTTCGCGCCGATGTGCGTAAAAAACTGACCAGAAAAAATCTGACGCAAAATTAGTGTCTTTAAAAACTAAAACCTTCCTTGAGTACACTAAATTATTTACCGGTGTTGGAAAAATTGGCGTTCTATCGTTATTCTGCAGCTAAGGTTGTGGAGCGATCTTATGCGCCGGTACTCGGCGCAATGAAATGTTGCGTCACCTGTTGGCCAGTTTCTTTTTTCGCCTATTCTTCAATCAACTGTTATTCTTTCACGAGGTTGCGTACACGTCACAACAAAGTATCGGAACTGGTTTCACTTGGTTATAAGTTTTCAGAATTTCGATTTCACCAAACTGAATTTCAGCAGAAATTTTGCTGCTACTAAGCTACATGTATCATAAAGAGATGTCACAAAGATGTAGGAAATGGCGCGTGCGCGTGTCACGAGCGTACTGTTTTCGAAACGATGACATAACTTTTCTTTGTTATAAAAGGTGGAGCATTACGTAAGAAAATGACATTTATTAGATTGATTTTCACTTAAACGGCTGTTACGGGCAACGTGAGTGTTAAAAAAAAAAAAAAAAAAAAACAGTGCAGGTGGTCTGATGTCATTTGCGGTGCATCAGACGTGCGCAGGCCTCATGGTTGGGCCCATTGCACAAAACACCTGAGCAAAGGCACGAGACCCCAATTATGGCTCCTCGTGAAGAAAGTTTTCAAGTCTGCCAGTCTCCTTTAGGAAAACGGACAGACGTTTCCATTTGTTGCCATGCACTATATGTTGTAGGCATGTAACAATGCCATCCAGTAGGTTGCTCCTTAGCCTATAAAAAGCTGGGCAAGACTCTACCAGGTGTTTAGGAGATTCTACGTCAGTACCACACTCGGGACACACAGGGCTCCTCATATGCCCAGTAATGTGTCTGTGTCGGGCTAGGTTGCAGTGGCCCGTCAAAATTTGAATGACGTGTCTTATACCCAATCTATCTAGACTCAGAAGGCTTTTTGAACCTTTTGGTTCGATCACGTTGGGAAAATTCTCCTTGGTTTCTCGGCAGGAGTTAAGTGATGCCCACTGGGCTGCTGACTGGGTATGTACCCAGTTGCGTATACTCATCCTGCAACATCCGTAAGATACCGGGATAGCAGGTTCAGGCACAAAATGCAGAACGCTTGCTCCTATCTTTGCGAGTCTGTCTGCATTCTCATTGCCATCAATTCCCACATGGGCCCTGACCCAGCGTATATTGACGGTTCTTTCAATTGCAAGCTTGTTAAGCTCATTAATACAAGCATTAACACAACGAGAGTTGACCCTTAGTTTCTTTAGGGCTTTTATTGCTGC